>JAFMOD010000196.1:257100-273464 GCA_019802435.1 Corydoras maculifer
CTCTCTCTCTCTCTCTCTCTCTCTCTCTCTCTCTCTCTCTCTCTCTCTCTCTCTCTCTCTCTCTCTCTCTCTCTCTCTCTCTCTCTCTCTCTCTCTCTCTCTCTCTCTCTCTCTCTCTCTCTCTCTCTCTCTCTCTCTCTCTCTCTCTCTCTCTCTCTCTCTCTCTCTCTCTCTCTCTCTCTCTCTCTCTCTCTCTTTACCGTCATGCTGAGGGTTCTTTCTTATAAACATACAGCGCGTCGAATCAGCGGACGAGAGCGAGAGGACCCGCCCCGCCCCGCCCAGCCCCGCCCCGTTCCAGCTGTCAATCAAGAGAAGGTCAACTGTTGTTTCTGCTGCAGTGGAGACAGATCTCCTGATAAACCCCATTACACACACTCACTCACACACACACACACACACACACACACACACACACACACACACACACACACACGTACGCACGTTCTGAGCAGGTTGAAGAGTGAATCCTTTAAAAGGGGAGGAGTTAAATGACGGGAGACGAAGCGGGACACCGATTCAGCGAGTGCATGAGGATTAAAGGCAGAGCCAATGAGCTGACGAGTTTCATCTGCGATGACATCCCATAATAATCCATTTCAAAGGGATTTACAGACTGCAGAGCAAAAACAAACGACGAACCTCAAATTCTTATTAAACCAACATTTCAGCATTTTGCAAACTTCCACTTAAAGGGAGGAGTCTTTGGGTTTGAAACGTAACCCGGTTAAATCACAAACTGGGCCAGATCTTGCCCACGACCCCGGCCCATGTTCCCTGCCAATGACCCCAGCCCACGTCCTTGGCCCACTTTCCCAGCCGACGTCCTGGCCCACATCCTTGGCCCATGTCCCCAAGCCACCTCCCCGGCCCATGTGTCTGGCCACATCTCCGGCCTACCTCCCCAACCCACCTCCCTGGCCAACGTCCCCAGCCCATGTCCTTGGCCAACAACCCCGGCCTCCATCCTTGTCCAATGTCCCCGGCCCCAGCCCACGTCATTAGCCATTGTCCCCAGCCAACGTCACCGACCCGCCTCATTGGCCCCCATCCCGACCCACATCACAGATCTCCCCACACCCCCACTCACATTCCCGGCCTCCATCCCTGACCACCCCGCCCCAGAACCATGTCCCCAGCCCACGTCCTCAACTCCCGGCCCACGTCCCCGACCCATATCCCTAGTCTACATCCAAGTTCCAATCCCGTTCGTTCAGATAAATAAAAAGCAACGGCCTTCAGAACGCCACCATCGACCCGAGAGCCATTTATGGACTCGCTGTCCTAACACCTTTAACTGAAACACAACCAGGTCCATCATGATGAAGAACCTCTGTCTTTGAGAACCTCGGCTCGCGTGTGGACGAGCAAATAGCGTCACGAAGAGCCACTTACCTTCAGACGTCTTCTTGGAACTCTCCTTGGGTGTGACGTGAGTGCGTCACCACATGACATCGGCAACCACTCATCAACCACTCATCAACCACTCATCGACCACGTGCAACCATCAAAAACATAACGCGACCTCAGAAAACCCCCGAACACGACATTTTAGGAAGAAAAGTGGCAACAGAGAGCTCCACGGTGACTCCTCCTCGGGTACTTCTGAGGAACGCTACGACTCCGCGGACGATAAAGAAAGGAGAATGTGGGGTGACTTACGGTCGTTGCACTGGGTGCCCGTGTAGGAGGTCATGGAGCAGTCGCAGGTGTAGTTCTCCCACTGCTGGATGCAGATGCCCATGTTGGCGCAGGAGTCCTCCTGGCAGGTGGTGCTAGGACCTGCGGCGGCAGAGCACAGGGCTGTCACAGCGGCGCGGGGCGGGCGGCGGCGAGCCGTTAGGTGCCATGCAGGTGTGCAGTTCAGTCGGCATGCAGTCAGGTTAGTAGTGACACTCAAATCCAATACATTGATACACGTTCATTAATTTCGGGATTGTTTAAACGCCTTTGCATTCTCTTCAGAAAGTTTTTTTTTTTTTTTTTTTTCTTGTGCACAGACAGACAACTCTCAAAACAACATTCTCAGAACGTGGCTCCACACGGGGGGGGGTGGTGGTAGGGGGTTCACATACAGGCAAGGCGCACTCGCCACGAGATCACCACAAGGAAGAGAAACGGGAGACAACGGGACGAGAGGAGAACCTGCCGTTGGGGGGAGGGGCCATGTCTCTATGACGCTATGAACGCATTGCGGAGGTGTAATAATGCGTTCATATGACATTCGTGACATGGCACTGCTCGTATCCAAGGGGCTATTACACTTAAAATGATGGTTATTGTGCATTTTCGGCTGAAACAATAATAAAAATTTTGAAAAGGTGGTAATAAGTTTGGGAGGTTCGTACAGAGTGCAGTGTGTGTTTACACTGTACGTTTTAAATATATAACTTCAGAAATATACTTCGAGACCGTATAAGTGCGTCAGTTTGCTAAAGTGGGTTTATTTTTTCCGGGTAGACGGTTGTTAACTGCCTGACTAACTTTATTTTTGACTTATTAGTAGGGAAGTTTGGTGGTGGGTTGGCAGACTAACTAACTGTTTGTTTAATGGATTGATAGATGGATTGGTTGGTTGGATGGTTGGTAAGTTGGTTAGCAGTCTAACTGTTTGGTGGTTTGATTTATGGTTGATTGGTTGGTAGGTTAATGAGTTGGCTGAATGGTTGGCAGTCTAACTTTGTTGGATTGACTGATGAATTGGTTGGTACGTTGGCAGGTTGATGAGTTGGCTGAATGGTTGGCCGTCAGTTGGCAGTCTAACTGGTGGATTTACATTTATATTTGGTCATTTATTGGACGCTTTTATCCACAACATCCCTGGAGCAATGAGGGTTAAGGGACTTGCTCAAGGACCCACACTGGTAACTGCAGTGGACCTGAGATTTGAACCCCCAACCTTCAGATTGATGGCCCCATGCCCTGACCACTGAGCTACGGCTCCCTAATTGATTGATGGATTGGTTGGTACGTTGGCACGTCGATGAGTTGGCTGAATGGTTGGCCATTGGTTGGCAGCCTAACTGTTTGGTGGATTGATTCATGGTTGATTGGTTGGTAATTTGGCAGGTTGATGAGTTGGCTGGATAGTTGGCCGTTGGTTGGCAGTCCAACTGGTGGATTTACATTTACATTAGGTCATTTATTGGACGGTTTTATCCAAAGCGACTTACAAGGTGAGCACAGGGCTCGTCACCTCATCCCTGGAGCAATGAGGGTTAAGGGACTCGCTCAAGGACCCACACTGGTAACTTCAGTGGACCTGGGATTTGAACCGTCAACCTTTAGATGGATGGCCCAATGCCCTAACCACTGAGCTACCACTCCCTAATTGATTGATGGATTGGTTGGTAATTTGGCAGGTTGATGAGTTGGCTGAATGGTTAGCCGTTGGTTAGCAGTCTAACTGTTTGGGGGATTGATTGATGGATTGGTTGGTTGGTAAGTTTGGCAGGTTTGTGAGTTGGCTGAATGGTTTTAGTGAGTTTGATTTGGTTAGTTTGGGACTTATCTTAAAATTGTGTGTGACGAGTTGATGGGACGGTTAATTGGTTGGTTAATTGGCTGGTTGAGTGACTCGTAAGTCATCTGGCTGGTTTGTAAGGGGGTTAAAATTGTCGGTTAATTGGTTGTTTAATGGTCTGGTCGACTGGTTGAAAGGTTTGTTGGTTAGTAATCTAACTGGTTAGTGGATCGCCCCCATTGGTCAGGTGGTTGATCTGTCCGTATATTCCTAAATAATTCATTTGAGAACCTCGAAATGTTCATTAAACACAATTATAACGTTCTACGAATCAAACGGTGAAATGTAACAGCAGCCTTTGATCTTTGTAATCAACGATGTGGATGTCGAGTGAGCGTGGCCTCAAACGGCATCGACGTTCCAATTCCATTTTAAGTTTGGAGAACGAGGACACTGCGGGAAACGGGTCACTGTTACGAATATTTAATTAGGGAATTAAGACTCTTAAGTGTATGATCACTACATACAGCTTCATGTGAATATGTAATCCATAACTTTATTGATTGTAGATGGCGATCAGATCATGTGGTGCGTATTGATCGGTCATCTTTCGGAGGAACGTCTCGTCCACCAGATGGACGAATGAATTATTCAATATTATTTAATTTAGATGTTTAACGGCGAGACAGGACACCGCCAAACCATATTCCTAACAGAACCCACTCAAGCGCAAGGAGGAATAATGGCATCCCCCAAGTCCCAATGCTAAGCTACTGTGTGTTTGGACGGCAGAAGCCATTGGGTTGTGATGACTGCAAATGAACCATGTTTAAGTGCAATCGTAGATCAATCAATCAGGCAAGACATCCGTGGTAAAGGGTTAATAACAAGCATACAGGTCACAAACAAAGAGTGCATTTCCTGTTTAGTGCTTCAAAAGGTGTTAAGTTACAACCATAAAATGATTCACCCCCGTCTACACAGGTGATGGACTCACCCGTCCACCTGATCTGTCTGCCTAAGTGCTTCTTAAACGGTGGAACGCATGGAGAACGCTACAGATATACAGCACGGTATATTTCCCGATGTATTTTATTAACTGCGTGCTGTAATTTGGCCACTGGATGGAAACATTTAATTGTTAGCGAAGCAGTTATGGCAAACAAGTCCAGATTATTATTATTCTTTTTAATTATTACTAACGCATTTATTAATAAAACCTTATTTTTTATTATAGTGTTTCGAGGTTGTGTATTCATTCTTTCATCATCTTCTGCGTAATCCTCTACTAGGGTTCCGGGGAGAACGTTTCGGGCACTGGGCAGATACACCCAGGAGAGGGCGCCAATCAGTCCCACAGACTGCTGTGGGGGTATCTGCCCAGTGCCCGAAACGTTCTCCCCTGCATAGGTATGTGGAACCCCCCCCCCACACTAGTACATTAAGGGTAACATAATGGACAGATGGTACAGTGGCTTAGTGGTTGGTATGTTCTCCTCCCAGCACCACGGATCCGGAATCCGATCCCGAATCCGGAGAAACATGGATTCAAGGCGAATTAAAGGCTCTTAAATTGCCCCATATAGAGTGTTTTAGAGGTGGCACAGCGGCAGAGGTTGGCACGTCTGCCTCTAAGGTTCGATTCCCGATCTGGGTGGAGTTGGTATGTTCTCCCCGTGTCCACACGGGTTTCCTCCGGGTTCTCCGGTTTCTTCCCACAGTACAAAATAGTGATTGATTGCCCCCCCCCTGTCCTGGGTGTATCTGCCCAGTGCCCAAAACTTTCTCCCCTGAATGGGCATGGGGGAACCCCCCCCCCCATGACCCTAATAGAGGATTAAGCAGACGATAATGAATGAATGAATAAATAAATATACCGGTGTGGTGGGCGTGGCTTAAAGGGTCCATGTATTCCAGGCATCTAAACGCAGCCTATTAAAATGAGAATGCAGCCAAGACGGAACATCTCGCTTTAAAATAACGTGACCACACCCCATTAGACCACACCTCATTACAGACCACACCCCATTAGACCACACCCCATTAGACCACACCCCATTAGAGAGCACACATCATTTATTAGAACCCCTAAACTCTTGTTTCTGAGGATTCTCGTCTCTGATCGGCGTGAGGCGCAAAATTACGTTAAAGAAGTGAACCATTTTATACCAAGACACGTTTACGGACGAGTGCGGCTGCTGGGTCTGGGTGTTGGGAAGAAAGAAAACCAAACAGACACCATACAGCATCATCATCATCATCATCATCACACAGAGCAGCTTTGAAGCCAAAGCTGGAAATGGAAGGCGTCTGTCTACCTTGTAGGTCTGCTTTGGCGAAACCGACTTTGTTAGCGAAAGAAACAGAGAAGCGAGAGACAGTCAGACAGGTTAGCAGGTGGTCAATGACTTTGATTTTTTTGTTTTTTTTTTGTTAGTAAAGCGGGCGCTTTACTAACACACATGCTCTACCATTCTTAGGAAGGCTCTGGATTAGAGAGCTACTCTGGCAGTGGGTTAGAAACAAGTACGGGGAGGATATGGCTGGACGGGGACCGTGTGGCCTCACTCCGACCGGGGGACGGGGATCACACGGTGCCGGAGATGTTTGACAGAAGGGGGTGGAGAACTGAATCGGATGAAATAAAAATAATCACATGGACGTTTAATCATGTAAAATTAATTCAGCGATCAGGCAGAATGAGAATTTGGGTTTTATGGATCCTGTATTTATAACGCATTATAAACGCATTAATAATGTGCTCTCTCACACACACACACACACACACAAAAATACACACTAATATACATACGTACCTTACAAGATCTGGCAAAGTTCACATCATTATTCATCTTAAAATAGCATTATTAAATTCTATTGGTAGTTATATTCATTATATTGGTAGTTATGTTAATTCTATTGGTAGTTATGTTAATTCTATTGGTAGTTATATTCATTATATTGGTAGTTATGTTAATTCTATTGGTAGTTATATTCATTCTATTGGTAGTTAAGTTAATTCTATTGGTAGTTATGTTAATTCTATTGGTAGTTATATTCATTCTATAGGTAGTTATGTTAATTCTATTGGTAGTTATGTTAATTCTATTGGTAGTTATATTCATTATATTGGTAGTTATATTCATTTTATTAGTAGGTTTATTAATTATATTGGTAGTTATATCAATTATATTGGTAGTTATATTAATTATATTGGTAGTTATATTAATTATATTGGTAGTTATATTAATTATATTGGTAGTTATATTAATTATATTGATATCTGCGGTTGTACATTTGATTTTTTTCGTGTTGTGGTAGTAATGATACTAGTCTAGGTTGTAGTAAAACTTATAATAATAGACAAATAAAAAGGTGGTAATTGTAGTAGTGATTAATATAGTTGTGTTGAAAGAGCTAGTAATACTAGTAACAATAACAATTGTGTAAGTTGTGGTGGTGGTAGCAGTGGTAGTAATACTGGTAATGATATAAGTGGTAGTGAATAAGTGGTTGTTTAATATTGATGGTAACAGTAATTGTCAAAATAATGATAGTAAAATTATTAGAAGTAATGTTGGTGGTAGTTATTGGAGTAGTTATATCGGGTGTGGTAGTATTGGCGGTAACAATATCGGTTATAGTAATGGTAGTAATGTTGATAGTAAAAGTATTGGAAGTAATGGCAGTGGTAGGAAAAGCAGTGGTTATATCGGAAGTGATAGTATTGGTGGTAGTAAAATTGGTTATACTTATTGTAGTAAACATAATGACTAATTATACTACTAATAGTTAAATAGTCTAGATTTGAGTAAAATTAATAGTAATAGACAAATAAAAAGGTTGTAATCATATCTAGTAACAATATCATTCATTCATTATCTCCCGCTTATCCTCTATTAGGGTCGCGGTCGGGTTCCCCATGCCCATCCAGGGGAGAACGCTTCGGGCGCTGGGCATAGACCCAGGACTGGGCGCCAACCCATCGCTGGGCACACACTTACTCACACAGACACACTATATGGGGCAATTTTGGAGAAATCAATTGACTTAATCCATGTTTTTGGACTGTGGGAGGAAACCGGAGAACCCGGAGGAAACCCACGCGGACACGGGGAGAACATGGAAACTCCACCCAGATGGGGATTCGAACCGGGAACCCCTAGTGCTGAGAGGCGAACGTGCTAAACACTAAGCCACCGTGCCGCCCTTAGTAACAATATCAATTGTGTTAATTGTGTGATGGAAGTAATGTTGGTGGTAGTAGGAGTCTTGGTGGTGGTGGTGGTAGCAGTGGTAGTAATACTGGTAATGATATAAGTGATTGTTTAATATTGATGACAATATTGATGGTAACAGTGATTGTGGTAATAATGACAGTAAGTTGGTAGTAATAATATGCTAAAATAGTAAAAATGGTAGTAATGTTGATAGTAAAAATATTGGAAATAGTTATTGGTGGTAGTTATATCGGGACTGTTAGTATTGTTGACAATAATATCGATTATACTGGTGTTAGTAATAATGATGATGATAAAAGTATTGGAAGTAATGTTGGTGGTAGTTATTGGAGTAGTTATATCGGGAGTGGTAGTATTGGGGGTAACAATATCGGTTATAGTAATGGTAGTAATGTTGGTAGTATAAGTATTGGACGTCATGTCAGTGGTAGTTATAGCAGTAGTTCTATTGGGAGTGGCAGTATTGGTGACAATAATATTAGATAACAATATATATATATATATATATATATATATATATATATATATATCATTCATTCATTATCTCCCGCTTTATCCTATATTAGGGTCACGGTGGGGTTCCCCATGCCCATCCAGGGGAGAACGTCTCGGGCTCTGGGCAGATAGACCCAGGACAGGGCGCCAATCCATCGCTGGGCACACACTCACTCACACAGACACACTCTAAATGGGGCAATTTTGAGGATTCAATTAACTTGATCCATGTTTTTGGACTGTGGGAGGAAACCGGAGAACCCGGAGGAAACCCACGCAGACACGGGGAGGACATGGAAACTCCACCCAGATGGGGATTCGAACCGGGAATCCCTAGCGCTGAGAGGCGAACGTGCTAAACCACTAAGCCACCGTGCCGCCTAATATATATATGATAATAATATATATATATATATTCATTCTGTATTATTTTTTTAATTTTTAGTTTAATTTTATTTACTGCGCTTATCGTTAATTGTTACTCCACTTTTGTATACCTGTAAAAACTGCAGTATTCCTGCGTAGATGAATAAAGTATTCTAATTCTGATGATGGGGGTGGACTTTAATAACGGTACGAGGATTATAACGTTAATGTTAGTGACATTCATTACTACATAATCTAATCGCTCTGCAGTGTGAACCACAGACAAACAGGCCAGACGCTGTAAGGTCCCGTGCATTATTAACACTCATTTATAATGCAGTATAGTATACAGACTTTAAAGGAAGCATGGATGGAAATTCTGAAAACTGAAGCATTAAATGAGAATGAACTTCCTTCCCATTTCCTTTATTATTATTATTATTATTATTATTATTTAATATTTTTCCGTCCTTTAATCCGTGTGTACTCTGAGCCGCTTCCTGAGCTGTCTTCCTTCCTAAGCGCTGGTGCATCATTGCCATCTAGTGAATGGAGAGCCCCATTACAACACGGCGCAACATTCATCATTCCACCAAAATCAGCCACGTTCAACCACCCGAACCGTTCAGCGCAGCCGGTTCAGAGGAGGCTGTGCACATTCAGCATCGTTCATGCTCAGCACCAAACAGAGAGGCCTACTCACGTTCACTTTTCGACGCTGTGTAGGAGAGATAAGCGTGAGATACACAGAGACACACACACACACACACACACACACACACACACACACACAGAAAGGGCCTCGTCATGTATGAGATGCCAGTGTCGGGATGGCAGCACAGTGGTTCTCAACCTGCCGCCTTCGGCCCGAATCGGGAGTCCGCGGGGGGGCGCTTGAGGTGCCCCCCCCCTCCCCTGGGTTGTAGGACTTACAGGTGGAGAACCAATGTGGCAGGATGAGTTCATTAAGGTGATTAATTAAAAATAAAAAACAACACACACACACACACACACACACACACGGTGCTCGTAATTCAAAGCCATAATGAAACAAATGTATCGAACAACTTTAAAGACCAAATGCACTTTTATGACCTCTAACATTATTATTATTAGTATTATTATTATTAGTAGTAGTATTATTATTATTCATTTACATTAAAATAACTAATTTATTAGGTTACAATCAATATAAATAAATACATTTAATTTCAATACATTTTTATTATTATAGCGGCAAACCTACACTATAGGAACAAAAGTATTGGGACACCTGCACATCACACCCAAAGGACATTTAAGGACATGTCCTTACATATATAGTCCATCTAAATGGTAAGTGGAGGACATGGACGAGGGAGCAACAAGGGGGCGTGGCCTAAATTTTGACCAGTACTGTATGTACTCTACGATTAGGGGTGGTGGGGGTGTGTCCGAATACTTATTACATATATATATATATATATATATATATATATATATATATATATATATATATATATATATAAAACCCTGAGGTAGATCAATCAATATTCAATATTCAATATTAAATCAATATTTCTTCATTACAGTCATTTTTAATTGGTGTCTTACACATTTGCATATTGGTTTACATCACTATGAACATGATTAAAGACGAGGACACGCCCTCTTAACCTCGCCGGTTTGTGAGAGTGGTGCACGTCGAGCTGAAACTCCGCCCATTACAACAAAAGACCAAACAAATCTGTGAGACAATATGACATTATTTATTTTAAAAGCGGAAAAGGTGAGGTGAACTGATTTAAAAACAGGTTTGACAGGAGGATGAACACCAGGGGGCGACACATGAGGAGGGTGCCAGGGTTACATGGTTTTGGGTCACGGATGACGGATCAGTTCGGTCCCGAGACGCAATACAAACCAGAATGCAACATGCAAAACGAGGTGAAGTTCATCAACAAACGATGGACGTGTAACGGATTCGACTCACGCCGCGTACATTACATCATCACTGACAGGGGGCGCTCTCGCCCTGGTGGTTCATTGAACTGGCAGTACCCCGTCCACAACTTTTGGAAGGTTGGAAAATTTGACGCGATGGGATCGTGTAAACCTGCGTTTCATACGTCGGCGGTTCGACTGGCAGTGCGAATGCAAACAGAAAAAAAGCCCTTGAAGTCGTTCTTATGGAACCGGAGCACAGTTCCTCTTACAGTGATGTAACACGAACAATGGCAATCATCATTAAAACCTCTGCCAACGTCAACCAACTTAATTGTTTCCCGCAGTGCTTATTATTCTTAAAAACTTCATGATGTTTGAGCAGTTGAGCATCTGGACCTTCTTCTTCGTTTTGTTATAATAGTGAAGCTTTTCTCCACGTCCTCAACCTCACCAGGTTGACCTCAACACACGATTCATCTCCCCCAAAGGTTCAAAAGGACTTTGAAGACCAATCGATTAACTATAACTGACTGTTTATAGAGGATCGGGGTGTAGCCTCGGTCCTCACAAGGTTTCTTCCTACCACGGTCACTTCCACTTGCACTTTGAGGAGTTTAGAACAGGTTTAGAACATCGTAAAAAGCCTTTCATCTTTACCAGGATCAAAGGAACTTTGAAGATCAAAACCAATCGACCTATCAATACCTGCTCAGAGGATTGGGGTGTAGCCTCGGTCCTCACAAGGTTTCTTCCTATTAATACAAATTAATAAAACTAATATCTCGGAGTTTTCTTTGCCGCCAAACATTAATTATGCGTAATGTAAATCTTTTAATTTTCACCAAAGATCAAAGGGGCTTTGATGGTTGAATTCAATCACTGTGCAATCTTGATCTAATGATGCCCAGGTTCCCCAATTGGTCTCGGTCCTCACAAGGTTTTCTCCTTTGAAAACGAGTGTTTTTCATCACTGTCACCTCAACATCAGGCTTCAACCCCCCAAAAAGGCTTTGATCTTTACCAGGATCAAAGGGACTTCCAATGAACTACGACTCGGTCCTCACAAGGTTTCTTTCAATAAAAACAAACAAAGCTGCTTTAGAACAATGCACATTTTCTCAATTTAAACAAATAAACTTTAATTAATATATTAATATTTTTCTTCACACGGTATATATATATATATATATATATATATTTTTTTTTTTTTTAATTTTTGTATATATTTATTTTACGACAAAACTACAATCCCACAGTTCGTTGTTGTCAGAATAACAATGACGTAATCGTAAGACAACAAATTTTTCCACCTATTCAAAACAACAGCATCAATAAATAAATACGTCGGAGTTTCAACACCGCAAACCTTTAACGTTGGCAGGGGCCTTAATGTCGTGAAATTACGACGCACCACAATTTAGCTACTATCTAAATATATATTTCAATAAGTGTGTTAATTTTAACGATAATAAATCTGATCCAGAATTCATTGGTAAACGTTTGACGTAAACGAGTGTAAAGACTTTTGTTCTATAATAAATAAAATAGTTCATTATATAGAGAATACTGCGGAAGTGGCGGGTTCGTTGATGCGCATACAATGGCTGACAAAACCAGCGCCTGGAAAACAAACGTTACGGTGGCACCCTGTGGACGGAGGGTGCAGTACAAGCGTTTGGCGGGATTTGGGAGAATAGCCGTGTGATCTAACAGACAGCCGGCGGGGCGAGGGAGGTGATGAGGAGGGTTAGTAGGATGGAGGGCGGGGTCAGTGAGATGGCGGTGGAGCTACTGTTAGCATTCATGAGGAAGAACGGGTTCCGCGAGCTCGAGTTGAAAGAGGGAGTACCTTCACATCCGCGCTCAATCTGGCCGCTGCGGAACAGGGCGTCGTTGATCAGGTCGGGGAGGCGGCCGTTCAGGTCCACGGACGCCAGGCAGCCCTTAAAACCCTCACGGGACGCTACCAGTTTGGGGAGGCTGTTGTACATGTTGGGGCCCAAACCCGCGATGTAGAGGTCGCCTGCACGGGGAAGGAGAACGTTACAGGTCGTTATGAGTTACAGGACCGGCGTGGCATTGTAGTTGGCATGTTCTCCTCTCGAATCCAGATCTGGGTGTGGGTTTCTGGCTTCCTTCCACAGTCCAAAAACATGGATTCAAGGTAAATCGGCTGCTCTAAATTGCCCCATATAGTGTGTGTGAGTGTGTGCCCAGTGATAGATCGGCGATCTGGCCAGCGCCCGAAATGTTCTCCCCCTGGATGGGCATGGGCAAGTGGAACCCCGCCGCGACCCTAGCAGAGGGTTAAGCAGAAGATAATAAGACGAGGAGTGGCATGGTGGCGTAGTGTTTGGCATGTTCTCCTCTCAGCGCTGGGGATCCCAGGTTGGAATCCCAATCTGGGTGGAGTTTGCATGTTCTGCAACCCCGTGTCCACCTGGGTTTCTGCCACAGTTCAAATAGATGGAATCCCTAGCTCTGAGAGGAGAACATGCCAACCACTAAGCCACAGTAGCCACCGCCAAATACCATCATAATTATTTTAGTTGACTTTATATTGGTGACATCATGCAGGTGAGGGGTCCAACAGAGAGGTATCCCTTCCTCAACCCGAAGGTTGCAGGTTCGAACCTCCAGTTACCACCATACACCGGTTACAAGGTTCTAACCCCCATTGATTGGTGCATCATGGGTGACCCTGGGCTACCTCGCCAGCCTTCAGGTTGGGATGCCAAGTGTGCGTCTGCAGAGCAACCTCGTCAGGTAAGGTGACAAACCCCCTTCGTGACCGCTTACCTTTCAGGTCCAGGTTCTTGGCCCCGTTAACGTTCTGGTTGACGACCTTGGCGTCGACCTTCAGGGTGTGAATGTTGTTGTTATCCCTGGTGATGACCACGTTGTGCCACTGGTTGTCGTGCAGAGCCCGTTCGCTGTTGCCCTTAATGAGGTTGGGCCCGTTGCCGAGGTCGAACACGTAATGGATGTACCTGCGAGAAAAGGAACCCATCAGCAAATTTTCCGTCAGGCCACATACCGTCAGCTCCTCGGCCGGCCGGGTCGCCGTCGGCGTCGCGGTCGTACCCCTTGACCAGCTCCACGGCGATGAAGTCGCTCCCGTCGCCGCTGTTGAACAGGATGATGCCGTCGGCCGAGGTGGTCTTGAACTGGAAGAACAGGTGCATGGAGGCGTAGGCCTGCAGCGTGGCCAGGCTCAGGTAGCTGCTCTTGGCCTTGAAGGTCACCGGGTCGGCGATGATGGAGCGCATGCCGAAGCGGGCGTTCAGCTCGCAGAAGTCGATGTCGCCGTTCTTGCACAGGTCGATGTACAGCAGGCCGTTGAAGCGCAGGCTCTGCAGGTGGCCGATGAAGCTGGACGGTATGTTGGAGACGAAGCGGCGCTCCGTCATGACGCCCGTCTCGATGTTGTGGAACTCCAGGCGCGTGTGGTCGCCCACCATCTGACCTAAAGGCCAGGCAGGTCGGGAACAGGGAGGGAGGACATGTCAACCGACGCCACACTCCCCGTCCACGCTGCACTTTATTTCAACTTTAATTCGGAGTCCAATGCTGTTCCCAACGTCACCCAGTCATAAGGTCGCCAGATTTTAATGTTTAATTCGTATCGCAGTCCTCTTTCACTCGTTTCTACAAGCTATTTCCAATAGAGGGCGCCAACGTGGAGCATTATTCTCCATCTCGCCCGGACGTGAGTGTCTTCCGTAATCACCTCTGTAATCGTCCTCCTGCCTCGTATCCCCATTTTCTATGCATCTCACCTCACTTAAACTTCCTTCCTATCCCGTCCCTTTGATAAACCAAGCCCAGTCTTCTCCATCATCTTCCTTCCGGTTCCGAGCCAGGAGAACTTCACATTCTCTCACAGATCCCCTCCCCCCCACTGCTCGCACCCTCGTCCTCAGCTCGCCACCACATCCAATCCTATGTGGCCTCCTGAGAACCTCAGAGAACTTTAGAGAAGGTGCATCTGGAGACAGCATTGGAATTCCGACTACAGCATCATGACCAAAAACACTGGTGTGGAAGTGGAGTAACAATATGCATCTTAAAAATTTTAATTTCTTTCATTTAAGCCAAAGCTACGCTCTCAGAAGATGACAGTCCATCATACTACATAAACGGACAGGTTCCATCACTGGGGTGAAACCCTCCGAAACACATTTCGTCAATGTTTGGTAACATACAGGACTCTTATTCTGTATTTAAATGTATTTAAACGTTTTGGTTTAATTGAATAAGTATAAATCGTACACAACTAATAAAACTCTCCACAGCTTTATATATATATATAGTTGTGGAGAGTTTTATTAGTTGACAGACAAGCTCCGTCACTGGGGTGGAACCCTCCGAAATACATTTCGACAATGTTTGGTAACATACAGGACTCTTATTCTGTATTTGAACGTAGACAATTGGTTTAATTGAATAAGTATAAATGGTACACACCTAATAAAACTCTCCACAGCTCTATATATATATATATAAACGTTCTCCACTTTTGAGTGTTTTGGTTAATTAAAGCTGTTTTTTAAGTTACTCTGGTCTAAATGATGTCACATGACCTGTGGTATTCAAAACCAAGGAAAGTACCTTCGGCTACGTCATCATCAACCGTGAGCTTGTAGGTTTTACCGCGCCGGATCACCCTCACCGTATGCCACTCATTGTCATTGAGTTTTTGGCCGGCGTACAGTGTCTCGGGTCCCTTGCCTGAGGACGATGGTCATGAGAAATTAATGCCATTCTTACGTCAACAGTTCCAATCCAACCTTTGCTTCCCGCTTTGAGAACCGGTCCGAAAAGGACCACTTTTATTTTAGAACCTGCGTTCTAGTCTTTAGTTTGCGAACCTGAGAATACTTTGTGTGTTTCGACTGTCGACAGGAAGCAAGGGTTCGATTCAGAAATCTTAATTACCATCAAACTTTTATAAATAATAATAATAGTGTAAGCATCAATCACATCAACGCAATTCAACTCACAGGCTTTTACTCATGAATAGGTCTTAATTAACCAACCCCCCCTGCTGGTAGGAGTCATATCCTGCTTAGAATTAATCGCATTCAGGGTCGTATGAAGGTTCGGCCCATGTGGCCCACTAACGGGTTTTTTTTTAAACCGGCTTAATAGACCTCACTTCGCACTTTGTTAAAATTTTCCTAGGTTTCCGAAACCCATCCATCCTTTAGCTTCTGCCTTATCCTCCATTAGGGTCGCAGGGGTGGGGTGGGGGTGGGGGGGTTCCCCCCTTGCCCATCCAGGGAAAAATGTTTCGGGTACAGGGTAGATACACCCAGGACAGGACACCAATCTATCGCTGGAAACAAACTTCCACAGATACTCTATATGGGGCAATTTGGAGAATTCAATTGACCTTGATCCATGTATTTGGACTGAGGGAGGAAACCGACAAGGACACAGGGAGGGCATGCAAACTCCTCCCAGATCGGCATTTCAACCTGGAATCCCCAGCGTATACAGGAGAACATGCCAACCACTAAGCCACCACGTAAACCCAGAAAAACCCTTTCATCACTCTATGTACAGAAGTTGCACAAGTACCGGGATAGGCCTCAAAAGCCGTGAACGCCCAGTGCGCAAGGCACAACGTCAATAAAGACACGAGTGGGTGAGTTTAAGGTGAAAGAACTCGATTGGCCCACATTGTGACCTCATCAAATACGTCAGGGATGAATTAGAATGCGGACTGTGAGCCAGCTTCTTTCGGGGAACAATTTAAAAACGCGAGGTTCTAAAGGTTCCTGCAGGTAGAACACGACAGAACGCGACGTGACCGAGTATTAAAACCTTATTGCTTTTATAAAACGTTTACAGACTGTAATAAAAAATTT
>JAFMOD010000196.1:287276-297592 GCA_019802435.1 Corydoras maculifer
CCCACAAAATAAAAAAATAAAAAAACACACACACAAAAAAAAAATAAATAAAAAAAAAAACTCAGCTATAAAATACCAAAACTGCGGCGAGATCGGGTTCAGTGCACGCCGTCTGAAGTTGGACCCATGCATGGAGACGAAAGACGGGACGAAGAAAAAGAAAAACAACAAAACAAAAAAAAAACAACTCCAAAAGCATTTTTAGGGGGTGGAGATGGACGTGGTGGTGACACATGAAGGGGAACCAACAGAACGTGGAACCAAAAGAGGAAGAAGAGAGGAAGACAGCGCATCCTGAGGCAGGAGGAGGTTCTCATACGATACCTAAGTTGACCGTCAGCTTGACGCGGCTGCCGTCCAGCTCCAGCCGCAGGGTGTCGGCCGAGTCGCGAGACGTGGTGGCCATCAGCAGGCCGTACGCCCTCTGAGACATGAAGCGCAGAGACACGTCCTCAGCCTCGGTGTGCATCACCGTCGGCATCACCACCTTCATGTACATGCTGCCGTCGTAGCTCAGGATGGAGGCCTCTGCGTGACCGGAGGGGACTTTTAGTTTGAAGAGCATCAGAGATGAACACATTACAGTCACTCAGTCATTAAGCTTCAGGTTGCTGGGGCCTATCCCAGCACTTATTGTGTAAAAAAATTAAATAAATAAAATAAAAAATAAATTGCATTCTTCAGTCTAAGGTACGTGTGAGAGAGGTTGCTGGGGCCTATCCCAGCACTTATTGGTTAACAGGTTCATTCTAAGCCGCTTATCCCGATCGTGAGTGGTTGCTGGAGCCTATCCCAGTGCTTATTGTGTAAAAAAAAAATTTAATTAATAAAAAAAAAAAAAATTGCATTATTCATTCATTCTAAGGTGCGTGTGAAAGAGGTTGCTGGAGCCTATCCCAGCACTTATTGGTTAACAGGTTCATTCTAAGCTGCCTATGAGTGGTGGCTCCAGCCAGAAATCTTAGAATGAAATATGGATTCAAGGTGACTCGACTGCCCTAAATTGCCCTCATATAGCGTGTGATAGCGAATGTGTGCCCACTGATAGATTGGCGTCCTGTCCTGGGTGTATCTGCCCAGCGTCTACGTGGAATTGGCATGTTCTTGCTGTTCTCCCTGCACTCTCACACACTATATAGGGGCAATTTAGAGCAGTCGATTCACCTTGAATCCCTATTTTGGACATTGTGGGAGGAAACCGGAGAACCCTGGAGGAAACGCACACGGACACGGGGAGGACATGGAGACTCCACCCAGATCGGGATTCGAACTCGAGAGGAGAACATGCCAATCGCTAAGCCAGAGTGCCGCCCTCTTCTGGCGTTTCGGTGTTTCAAAATGAAAAAGCTGCATCGGGACAACGATTCTAAACCTCGCGGCGGTTTATTCGGCAACGATGACAACACGACCAGATAACAAAACCACGTGGCATCATTGGAACCCCGACTGCGAGCCAGATCCTCAAAGCCGTAACAGAACACGGAGGAATCCTCACAGCGAGGCCAAACCGCGGGTCCACTCAGCTGTACGTCATCAGTACATGTGGTCGTCATGGCGAAGAGGCGAGGAATCCGAGGTGATGACGGCGTTCGGCGGGAACGCGGGTCCGGGATGAAAGTGGAGCGGAACTTTTAAAAGGTTCCAAACGCGCAGAACACAGAATTAATATTGGCGTGAAAAGCTTTTTGATTAAGGGTCCCGTCGACGCCAAATATAAATGAAGCGTCTTTATTTATTGAGTCACGCTTCCTCGGGCGCGCCGCCCCGTCCCTCTGAAGTGCTCCATTTGACTTTCATGACGCGATTAATTCGGACGTGGGGCGCGTGTTTACCTCATTATTCACGAGACGTACCGCCGCTTTAAACGGCCGACGCGTTTCGGAAGCCCGAAGTGAAACGCAATTAAGCGGGAGTGCGTGTTTACGTCTGCTTAAGATTCTCGCCGAGTGAGGCCCGAGTCGCCGATTCGTTGATTCGATGATTCGTTGATTCGTTCGTCCAAATGTGGGTACAATTCCTACGTAAAATACACTTACGCCTGAAATAGTTTAGTTATGTATCATTTTTTTGGGTGGGGTGGGGGGACACAATGGCATCCCGCATAGGTTCAAGGTGAAGTGGCTGACCATAATTGCCCCTATCAAAAATTTCCCCCTATAAAGCGACTGTATCGTCTTATTACTGTCCAGCAATCGTCTCCCTCAGCATCGAGGGCTTCCCGTCGCCGTGGCGACGCACTTCCACGGTTGTGATGTCATCCTGTTCGTCACCAGAAGATCCAAGCGTTTTAGAGGGGATGGATTTTGCGCCTGGGCAGCACGGTGGCTTAGTGGTTTAGCATGTTCTCCTCTCAGCACTAGGGATTCCTGGTTCGAATCCGCATCTGGGTGGAGTTTCCATGTCCTCCCCGTGTCCGCGTGGGTTTCCTCCCACAGTCCAAAAACATGGATCAGGTCAATTGAGTTCTCCAATTTGCCCTATATAGAGTGTGTGTGTGTGTGAGTGAGTGTGTGCCTAGCGATAGATTGGCGCCCAGTCCTGGGTGTTACTGCCCAGCGCCCGAGACGTTCTCCCTTGGATGGGCATGGGGAACCCCCCCGCGACCCTGATATAGGATAAAGCAGAAGATAATGGTTGGATGGATGGATTTTGCGCATCATGACATTAAAAACCCCGATGCGGTTCGGTTCTCGTAGTCCTGACATTACCACCGACCGCCACCAGAGGGCAGGAGAAGGTTTGGAGAGCAGAAATAGAGACTCTGGGATGAATAAAAGGCAGCAAAGCGATGGAACGCAGAGCCACACCCTTCATCCGGCTGATGGAAGCCCGTGTACGCTGTGGCGTCGCGCGGTTGCCATGGTAACGTCACCTGAACGACGACGACGCTGGTTAAGAAGCCGATGTTCAGACTGCTGATGGACATGTTCACAGAACTGTTTACAAAAACGAGTCTTTTTTAATGACGATGCCTCAGCGATTTGCATAATGAGGGTGGAGGATCAGACGGCAGCTGAGTGGAGGCGCAGTTTAGAGCCATTATTAAAGAAGCAGGAGGCCAATCAGAGTTCATCACACTCTCAGTCCTCACAGCGGTCATCAATAAAACACTGCCATCACATCAAACACCACCGTCACGAATACTACAAATAATACTGCTGTACCATCCACCACCACATCACTAATACTACAAATAATACTGCTGTACCATCCACCACCACCATCACTAATACTCCTACAAATAATACTGCTGTACCATCCACCACCACGTCACTAATACTACAAATAATACTGCTGTACCATCCACCACCACATCACTAATACTACAAATAATACTGCTATACCATCCACCACCACCATCACTAATACTCCTACAAATAATACTGCTGTACCATCCACCACCACGTCACTAATACTACAAATAATACTGCTGTACCATCCACCACCACGTCGCTAATACTCCTACAAATAATACTGCTGTACCATCCACCACCACGTCACTAATACTCCTACAAATAATACTGCTGTACCATCCACCACCACCATCACTAATACTACAAATAATACTGCTGTACCATCCACCACCACGTCACTAATACTACAAATAATACTGCTGTACCATCCACCACCACCATCACTAATACTACAAATAATACTGCTGTACCATCCACCACCACCATCACTAATACTACAAATAATACTGCTGTACCATCCACCACCACCATCACTAATACTACAAATAATACTACTTCCGTTCCATCTACAACCTCCATCATTACAAATACTTCTTCTCACAACTAATCACCATTACTAATTCCACTACAACTAATACTACTGTACTCCATACCAATACTGCCAACACTACTATAACTACAATTACAGATACTAGTCATCATTTTCACTTAAGTCTATTAAATTTGTGTTTGTCCGATCCACAGCGGTCTGACAGACAGGCCCGGAAACCGTCCTTAAAACGTCCTTTGTCCTGAGCGGGAAACTTAAGTCTGCGTCCACTAGGTGGCGCCAAAGCATTGTTTCTAGGGTTCTATCGCTCTGGAGGACACCACGTGACCGCTGCTGACGTTATCACGCGTTACACGCCGTGTAAGCTGCTTACGAGCGTTCCAGATGTTCGGAACTGCTGTACAGTGGATAATAATCACGATCTGGGGCAGCTAGGTTAATAAATACAGCTCAGTGGTCAGAGGGTCGGCCTGGTACTCTGAAAGCTGCGGGTTCGAATCCCACGTTACGATTATAACCCTTAATATAGAACTATAAGTTGCTTATTTGATATTGTATGAGCATCAGCCATCATACATCACCACTGGTAGAGCTTTATTTATGTCAGCGTGCTCCACCAGAGTAAGGTGGCGCTATAAGGGTCATATATTATATATATGGGTGTTGTAACTCAGTGGCGGGGTGTTGGTCTATCAATCTGATGGTTGGGGGTTCAAATCCCTGGTCCACTGAAGTTATCAATTTGGGTCTTTGAGCAAGACCATTAACCCTCATTGGGGGGCGCTGTACCCGTCCCATGCTCTGACCCCAATCAATTTAGGATAAATATAAGGCGCTTTGGATAAGAGTCGTCTAAACGACCAAATTTAATTTAATTTACTAATATATACAGTGTATGATGACATGCGTCGTTAGTCGTTGGGTCACATGGTAAGCGGCAACAAGTCAGGGATAGGACACGTGTTCGTTACCTAGGCTTTAGTCCCTGCAGACGGTGCTCTGGCTGGGGTCTAACAGAGCACCCCCTGGTGTCACAAGTTGGTATGCACCTTATTTTAACCTTTGTTGCCTTCATTTTTTTTTTTCATAGGGTGCACACGCTGTGGTCACTCCGGTTGATTTACTGACAGACGGGGACTTAGGTTCGACTCCCAATCTGGGTGGAGTTTCCACATTCTCCCCGTGTCCGCATGGGCTTCCTGTATGCTTCACCTTGCTCTAATTGATAGACTGGCACCCTGTCCTGGGTGTGTCTGCCCAGCCCCTGAATTGTTCTCCTTGGATGGGCATGGAGAACCCCCCACCCCCCTCCCTCCCGTGACCCCTAGAAGAGGATTAAGCGGAAGATAATGAACGGATGAATGAGGGATTCCTTTCTGGAGCGACCGGATTGATTTTATTTATTAGTATTTATTAATGTTCTCGTCTGGACGATGAGACCAGGCGCGCCGACTGCAGCGGATCGTCGTCTCCTGGCGCTCGGCCCCGCGATTCCACCGCGGTGTTTGCCACAGTGAGTGGAATATTTAGCAGTGTGCGGTGGTTTTCGGGAGGCTTCACCCCGGGCTGTGCTAACCGAAAGAGACAGGGACGAGTGAACGTCCCGCTGTCGGAGTTCAGCCTCTCGCGCTCGGAGAGACATGGCAGAGAATAAACAAGCTGATGTAAATGAAAGCTGCAGGTGAGCGCTCGCTGATGGCTAATTTACCTGGTGTCAGAACGACTCTGCAGACGCCGCTGGATTATTTATGCGCCGTGGCGGCGGCGGCGGGGGGAAGGGGGGGGGGTTTACAAGAGTCCCGTCTTCAAGGACTTGGCTCGAAATTTACGGCAGGCCTCCCGAGCTGGATGGAGTCCCGGTTCCCGAGCTTAGGCCACTGTTTCGGCGTTGCGGATCCCATCTTTCACTTGAAGCACCTTATGAGTATCTCTATTGGCTGGTGTGGAGTACAGGGTCAGTCCCCCAGAATCAGTTAGGGTAGGGGGGGGGGTAACTTGGTGGATTCGGGGTCTATACCCCATTGACTGGATGCCCAGCCATGATACAGCCCCCCCAGAAGCAATTAGGGATAAGGGTGGTAAGTAACCACCAATAAGGGTGGTTGGTAACTTGATGGATTCGGGGTCTGTACCCCAATGACTGGTAGATGCCCAGCCACGGTACAGCCCCCCCGGAAGCAATTAGGGATAAGGGATAACCCAGCATCCTTGGGTGTTCTGTTGGGTCACATCTGCACAGAAGTCTTTACAGAGGGCGCCGTTGACCATCTTAACTACTAACCTCCGTACCCCGAGGGTTTGTACCCCACCACCTGTAGATGCCCAGACAGCCCAGCCTCCTAACCTGTAAGGTGCCTTGCCCCTGGGTTGACCGACCCACACGGACCATCGCCAAAATCATTGTCCGACCTCACCCCACACCCCTGCCACACCTCCTTAGTAGAATTTAGGGCCTTCCCTATACTGAGTATTGGGTGGTTTGAGGTCAGAGTACAGGGTCAGTCATGATACATCCCCCTAGAATTTAGGGTAAGGGGGTAACTTGGTGGATTCTGGGTTGGTACCCCATGACTGGTAGATGCCCAGACAACCCAACATCCTAACCACTGAGCCGCCCCGCCCAGAAGGAAGGTAGAACTTTGATTTTGGTGGTTACCCAATGGTCAGTTGGGGTGTTTTATGTTGACCATCTTAACTACTAACCTCCGTACCCCGAATCTGAAGTTTGGAACCTGTTTCTGAGGGTTTGTACCCCACGACCTGTAGACGCCCCGACAGCCCAGCCTCTTAACCTGTAAGGTGCCTTGTCCCTGGTGGCCCGACCCACACGGACCATCGCCAACATCAGTGTCCGACTATTATTTTAAAAATGCGTCCTTGGTCATTTTTGGTCGCGACTTACAAGTATCCCGACTTGTTCAGGCTCAGAACACAGGGCTACGGCGCCCCCTGTATCCCCTCCAATGAGGATTAAGGGTCTTGCTCAAGGACCCCCATTGGTGACTCTAGTGGAGCCGCAACACCGTAACCGGCCGCAACCGATTCCTAACAAGTGCGAAACAACTTCCAGAAGCGAGCACACGGTTGCGCGTGCATTAACACCCCGTCAGCGTTCCGCGCGCTCGCCGCGGCGCACCCCGCCGACATCCGAATAATACATCAGAAAACAGCACTGACACATAATTATGGGGGCGGCTGGAGGCAGATGGAGTTTAAAGACGGATCGGCTGATCCTCTCTGATCGTATCGCCGGGCCGCGTGGCTGCGCGCCAGGACGAGGACGAGGACTCGTCTCATTTGGTTCGCTTCCGTCTCTTATTTTCCCGTCTTTATTTCTTATTCCAGCTTCACCGGCGGAACCACAGACTTCTGCTTTTGAAGAAAATGGAGGCTGCCGACACTGGAACCTCCATTTCATGCAGTGGGACGTCGTGAGGCGGAGCTTCGGGCGCCGCGGTTCTGACGTCGGCGTGACTCCATCGATGTGATTAATTCACAGTTAAAACAGTTTAGGGAAGGCCCCATGCAACCTGACTGCATGCCACTGTACAGACCCAATCGATCACTGGGCATACACCCTATATGGGGCAATTTGGAGCCTTCAATTTCCTTGATTCCAGGTTTTTGGACCGTGGGAGGAAACCCAAGAACCCGGAGGAAACCCACATGGACATGGAGAGACTATGAAAACTCCACCCAGATTGGGATTCGAACCTGGATTCCCCAGCGCTGAGAGGAGAACATGCCAACCACAAAGCCACCGTGCCCCAGTGTTATTATTATGATGATCATTTTATATTATTATTTATTATTATTGTTATTATATATATATATATATTATTTTGTATTAATCTCATTTATTATTATATATATTATTTATTTATTATTATCATTATTTATTTATTTATTTTATATTATTATTTTGTCATTATTATTATTATTATTATTATTATTATTGTTTTATATTATTATTTTTGTTATTTTATATATATTTTATTATTATGATTATTTTATATATATTATTTATTTTTATATATATTATATATTATTATTATAATTATTATTATTATTTTATATTATTATTATTATTACTTTATATTATTATTATTATTATTATTATTATTATTATTATTATTATTTTATATTATTATTATTATTATTATTATTACTTTATATTATTATTATTATTATTATTTTATATTATTATTATTATTATTATTATTATTATTATTATTATTATTGTTTTTTGTTTTTTTTTCAGTTTGTTTTGTTTTTTCTGTATTGGGGTAAAAGATAAACTATCATCGGTGTAAATTGCGCCTCCTTCATCTCTGTCAGAGGAGCAGCCGCCGGAAAATAGTGCAATAAGACTTCCTGACTGAACCATCCACCAAACCTTCAGCATGATTAAGGATTAAAGGTGAAATGTCTCCGCGCAGCTGACCAGCTTCAGAACGCCCCACTACACTAATGTCCTCCACCTCATAGAGATCGCCATGACGACGGAAACGGCCCGCGGCGTGCGCTTGCATTCATACAAACCAACTCAATCAGGTGTTCACCTCGCATCTTTATCACCTTTAACATCAAAACTTCACCTTTAACATTAAAACTTATAAAAAATAGATTCATGTTTTTTTTGCACTCTGTTTAGCATGTTCTCCTCTCAGCACTGACCATTCCAAATCCCAATCTGGGTGGAGTATGCATGTTCGCCCCATGGGTTTCCTCCCACATTCCAAAAACATGGATTCAAGGTGAATTGAATGCTCTAAATTGCCCCTATATAGTGAGAGTTTGTGTGTGCCCAGTGATAGATTGGCACCCTGTCCATTGATAGATTGCCCCCCCCAACACAACCCTAGCAAAGGATTAATTGGAAAATGAAGACAGAATGGATGAACGAATGTTCTTAAATGGGGCGGCACAGTGGCTTAGTGATTGGCATGTTCTCCTCTCCGCACAGGGGATCCCGGTTCGAATCCCAATCTGAGTGGAGTTTCTGTGTTCTCCCCGTGTCCACGTAGGTTTCCTCCGGGTTCTCCGGTTTCCTCTCACAGTCCAAAAAACATGGATTCAAGGTGAATCGAATGCTCTAAATTGCCCCATAAAGATTGTGTACCCTGTCCTTAGTGTATCTGCCCAGCGCCTGAAACGTTCTCCCCCCTGGATGGGGATGGGGAAGGGGATCCCCCCCCCCCCCCGAAACCCTATTTTCAAGGATTAAGGGGAGGAGAATGAATGCATGATTACGAATCTGACGTTTTAAAGGAGACAGCGAACTTAAAATAAAAAGGATTTATTCTCAATCGGCGTTCCAATTCATCCCGATGGAGTTCTGTACAGCGGCGACATTCAGGTTGCATGGGGCCTTCCCTAAACTGTTCTAACAATGAATCTATTAAATGAATTTGTTTAATTTCAATGAATTAAATCTGCCGAGTCGTCAACGGCGAGTGTGTTTTAGGGTTCAGCCAGTAGAGGGAGCTTTAACCCGAGAGCCGTGTGTGTGTGTGTGTGTGTGTGTGTGTGTGTGTGTGTGTTGTGCTAAAGTGCCGACTCCGTATTTAAATACCACAACACACTGATCGCGCTCCTCACAAGAAGGCCGTCGTTTTGGAAGCGTCCCCGGCGCCGGTGCCACGGGCCCCCGGCGGGAGCGGCCCCCGGCGGGAGCGGGCCGCGGCGCCGGCGCTGAATGGATGCTCTCGGCGGCGCGGGCGTGATTGGCCATTCAGCTTAATTAGAGACTTTTGAGACGGAGATGAATGACGAGGCAGGACGAACAGAATGCAGACTGATTCCTCTGAACGGAGAAATCAGGACGTCGAGCGGTGGAGAGGAAGAGGCGGAGCCGGCGGGGGGGGGGGGGAGGCAGGAAATAAACAACACGCTCGGGAGAGGAGCGCCGCTGCCATCATCCACATCACCACCTTTCACCCAAAACCCAACACTCCATCCAGCAAACCGATGAGACCTCCAACATTACTGTCTCCATTATACACCCAGCACTCCATCCTAAAGCCAACAGCCCATAATAACCCCAATGGAACAGTCTACATACAAAATTCCATTCTACACCCAATACTCAATTCTATATACAATACTCAATTCTACACCCAATACTCCATTCTATATACAATACTCCATTCTGCACCCAATACTCCATTCTATATACAATACTCCATTCTATATACAATACTCCATTCTATATACAATACTCCATTCTATATACAATACTCCATTCTATATACAATACCCCATTCTATATACAATACTCCATTCTACACCCAATACTCAATTCTATATACAATACTCCATTCTGTACCCAATACTCCATTCTATATACAATACTCAATTCTGCACCCAATACTCCATTCTATATACAATACTCAATTCTACACCCAATACTCAATTCTATATACAATACTCCATTCTGCACCCAATACTCCATTCTATATACAATACTCAATTCTATATACAATACTCCATTCTGCACCCAATACTCCATTCTATATACAATACTCCATTCTATATACAATACTCCATTCTATATACAATACTCCATTCTA
>JAFMOD010000196.1:297636-308024 GCA_019802435.1 Corydoras maculifer
TTCACCCTTCACCCAAATGTCATGTTAGACCCAAAATTTACCTTCATTTGTAATTTTACACCAAAACCCCCTTATCCATCACTCAAACTCCACCCTCAACAAGATACCCACACTTCACCTTTAATACCCCAGTATATATTACCACAAACACTGCATCCAGAGTAAAACCAGAGTAAAACGTCCGAGCTCAGCATCGCAGCGACGCAACGCGCAGAACAATCAGTGGTGATTAGTGAAGCGGAAGCGCGGGGATGCGACGCCCATCGAGGTTTAAACTCATCATCAGAGAACGAGGAACACGGAGTTGATTCGAGGAGTCATTTAGAACCGATTCAGAACCGCGAGGTTTTAATGACATCATTCAAAGACAAAGAACTCAATAAGTTTGGACTGATGGAGAACGAAGGGAAACTGTCAATACACGTTACAGAGGTTGCCTTTTGGGGATTGTAAATACACACACACACACGCGCACACACACGCACACACACACACACACACACAAAGGTCACATCACTAAAGGCTTTACACTCAGTCAATAGCGATTAATTAAGGTGCAATGTGGATTCACAGAGGCAGAACACAATCACCTATCTACACACACACACACACACACACACACACACACACACACACACACACAACACAAACAACAGAAACACACACAACACAAACACACACACAGTTTTTTCTATGAACTAAAGCATTAAAATGTAGAAATCTAATACAAATACTAAAAAAAAAAATTTATGACAAAGGTCCTGGGTTTGATCATGTCATATGTGTGTGTGTGTGTGTACTGTATATATATATATATGCCAATCTATTGGCCGAGGGTTCAAACCACAAGTCCAACAAAGTTGCGATGTGGCCCCTTGAGCGAGGACCCCGAGGCCCTTTTGTTAGTAGATAGTTAAATGCCATTAAGGATGCCATTTAGTTAAGAATCCATTCAAGTCCCGTTGGATATATATATAAATACAAAGGTATACGTTTGAATATTTGATTTCCGTCGTCGTTACTCGACCTCGGCGTCCTCAGACGTGGATTATTAATTCTAAAAGTGATTTATACAAGCGTGTTGTGTCACGGCTAAATCTGATGCTGTGCAGCAGTAAACAGATGATGCGGGGGGGATTATGGAAGATGTAGGACGGATCAGAGGAGCCATCTCGGCGGGCAGCGCTGGACGTCATGCCGCTATAGAGAATTTAGAATTTAATCGTAGAATTTAACAACGATTAAACTCGAACGTAAATCCACATTTTATATACTCTGCGTTACATTTGTGAATTGTCATTTTTGCCTCCGAACATCATCACAAACTTAAAGAGAAGGGTAACAGGTAAATAAATGGTGGTTATCATGGCAACAAGAATGCTGCCAGCATCTGCCACGCGCCTCTCTCTGTCTGTTTTTATTTTTTAAAGATCAGAACGAGTACAACATTTGATGAGCATTAATTATCATTGTTTTTTTCATACAGTTCGTACTTATCTGCCATGAAATAGTCGTATATTTAACGAATTCCATTGTTATTTAAGATAAAACGCCTCAGTCGAGGTGCTGTGCGGATCAAGTGTACCTAACGTGGAGTGATGTCACGACCTCAGTTCTGAACGAACGCATCGGAGAAATTAAGAACACGTTCCACAGAATCCTCATTTTAACTACTTTGATATATTGTTATATTTGTGAATCGTTATTTTGCCTCCGACCATAACCGGTAAATAAATGGTGGTTACCATGGCAACGAGAATGCTGCCAGCGTCTGCCACGTGCCTCTCTCTGCCTATTTTTTATTTCTTCAGTTAAAGACGAGTACAAAATTCGACAGGATCAAGTGTAGCTAACGGTGAGTGATGTCACGACCTCGGTGTCCTACGAACACCCACTTCGCAGCACGCCCCCGCTATTTTGGGCTCACCTCTTTCACAGGTCCTGGACCAGTATCCACTGCCGGTGCAGTCGCAGATGAAACGGTTCCAGCCCTCCTTGCACATCCCCTTGTTCTTACAGGGGTTGCTGTCGCACTGCTTCCCCGACACCTTGGCGCACGACGGCTTGATGCCGGCCCCGTTCTGCGATTCGGCTATCTGCCTGATGTCCTTGCTGCGCCCGTCGATAAACAGGTCCCGGATGCAGCCTACGTATCCGTAGTTCAGCATGGCGGTCCAGAGCTCGGTGGGCAGGACCAGGCCGCCTCGGTTCTCAGGGAGCCCGCCCAGGTACATATCCCCCTCCAAGTCCAAGATCTCGCTCTCGCCACTGGCGGTGAACGGGGTACGGCGGCTGTTAACAGATATAGTGCCTAAGAAGAAGACGAAATGGTTAGTACCTTACAAATACATATACTACATCACTGTTGACAGTGGTGACCACTGGGATAGGACCCTCTAGGGCAGGGGTTCTTCAACTGGTCTCGGTGTGGGATGATCTCAAGATCATTAAGTTGTGACCCACAAATATATTTTTGAAAATTTGCCTTAAAAACACATTTAAATGTACGTACGTGACGCAACGTAGTATTTAAGAACGATTAAACTCGTCCTCTATGAACAAAAATCCACATTTTAAATACTGCGTTATATTCGTGAATCCCCATTTTGCCTCCGAACATCCTCACAAATATAAAGAGAAGGGTAACCGGTAAATAAATGGTGATTACCATGGCAACGAGAATGCTGCGAGCGTCTGACACGTGCCTCTCTCTGTCTATTTTTAGTTTTGTTTTGTTTTTTTAGATAAAGGCGAGTATAAAACTGAATGAGCATCAATTAACATTCTTTTTTTCGTAGCGGCACCTCTGTTGCTTATTCGCAAACAATCGGTCAAATCTGAAATCGATGAAATCTGAGGTAAATATTTTTGTTTAATTCGATGAAAATCCAGTCAATTCTTAAAAAACATTTTATATAAGATAAATGTCGCGTTTCATGCTAAAAACAGGACAACAAAATTGGATTGTTTTATAAAAAAGAACATAAATTTAACAGGCATTCACATTTCTCGCCATCCAACTAATTTTGACTGAATCAAATTAAAAATCAACAAAATTTCTACACCTTTGATCTCTGTTTTGTAAGCGCATTTACGCTCTTTGCTAAATCAGCTTATTTGTCGGTTTCGTAGACGGCGACTTCCCATACACGCGCTTGATTCCAGTGATTTTAATGCCGTTTGCATATTTTATTTTAAGATTTCCTTCTTGGGCGGCACGGTGGCTTAGTGGTTTAGCATGTTCTCCTCTCAGCGCTAGGGATTCCCGGTTCAAATCCCCATCTGGGTGGAGTTTCCATGTTCTCCCCGTGTCTGCGTGGGTTTCCTCCGGGTTCTCCGGTTTCCTCCCACAGTCCAAAAACATGGATCAAGTTAATTGAATTCTCAAAATTGCCCCATTTAGAGTGTGTTTGTGTGAGTGAGTGTGTGCCCAGCGATGGATTGGCGTCCTGTCCTGGGTCTATCTGCCCAGCGCCCGAGACGCTCTCCCCTGGATGGGTATGGGGAACCCCACCGCGACCCTAATAGAGGATAAGCGGGAGATAATGAATGAATGAAAAAGGATTTCCTTCTTCCACTTTGACGTCTGTTTTGTACGTTAATGCTTTTTGCGTTCATTAGCTTATTTGTAGCTATGGTATATGGCGACTTCCCGTATGTGAGGCCGATTTCAACGATCTTAACGCAGCTTGCGTATGTTTTAAATAATTTCCTTCTTTAACTCGATTGCGTTTCTGCTCTTTCTCTTTAATTCACTTCGTTCTCCCATCACAACGGAAACTTAAATGTGGTCGTCTAATTCCAAACTACCGGCAAAAACGGGGACGCAATTTTCCTAGAAAATTAACATGCATCCACAGTCTCTTAAATATTCATATATAATGGTGGTACGATCTTCCCAACTCTGTAGGGCGTAGCATCTTTAAGAAACAACTCAAAGCACATCTCTCCAACAAACACCTGATGTAAAAAAAAATTATTAATTAAATGGCGCAGGGGTGGCTTAGTGGTTTAGCATGTTCTCCTCTCAGCACTTGGGATTCCCGGTTCGAATCCCCATCTGGGTGGAGTTTCCATGTTCGCCCCGTGTCTGCGTGGGTTTCCTCCGGGTTCTCCGGTTTCCTCCCACAGTCCAAAAACATGGATCAAGTCAATTGAATTCTCCAAATTGCCCCATATAGAGTGTGTCTGTGTGAGTGAGTGTGTGCCCAGCCATGGATTGCCCCCCTGTCCTGGTTCTATCTGCCCAGCGCCCGAAACGTTTTCCCCTGGACGGGCATGGGGAACCCCACCGCGACCCTAATAGAGGATAAAGAGGGAGATAATGAATGAATGAAAAAAATGGCGCAGGGGCGGCATGGTGGCTTAGTGGTTTAGCATGTTCTCCTCTCAGCACTAGGGATTCCCGATTGGAATCCCCATCTGGGTGGAGTTTCGCCCCGTGTCTGCGTGGGTTTCCTCCGGGTTCTCCGGTTTCCTCCCACAGTCCTAAAACATTGATCAAGTTTGAGTTCAAATTGAGTTCTCCAAATTGCCCCATATAGAGTGTGTGTCCAGCGATGGATTGGCGCCCTGTCCTGGGTGTATTTGCCCAGCGCCCGAGACCTTCTCTCCTGGATGGGCATGGGGAACCCCCCCCCCCCCCCTCCAGCGACCCTAATAGAGGATAAAGTGGAAGATAATGGATGAATGAATGAAAATGGTGCAGGATCGCTACGGTGTAGCTGGTTTTTCCGTAACTAAAAACGTCTTACTAGACATAAATATACTTTGAATTATTTGAACTATTATTTTTTTAATTAAAATAACGTCATTCGCTGATTCGTCTCCCGTCGTTAAATATGAACACAATAGTATCGCAGAGTAATTTAACGTACGTTATATTTATACACCGCAGAAACGTGATGGAGGGGATTTTTCGGAAAAGCCCGTCCATTGTTTGCACGTCCCGCTCAGACCCCGAGTGTTGGATGTTTATAATCGCGTTATAAGAGTGCGAACCTCGTAAAGCTCTCTTTTATACGATGTGTGAGAGAGAGAGAGAGAGAGAGAGAGAGAGCGGGCGAGAGAGATGTAAAGTGTAAACCAAGCGGACGTTTTGGGAGGAAAGAATCAATAGAGCTAATCTCTGCAGCAGTGACACCGGCCCCGTCCCATGAACACCGCCGTCTAATCAGCCGCATTATTAATCTCCCCGGAGACCGTCCTCCCAACCGCCTGCTACCAAGTGATACGGAGTAGTTACCGATCGATTCGGCTCCACGTAGAGACTCAAGGACGGGACGGGAAGACAAAAGTAAGCAAACACTTAACCAACCCGAACCGCAGATCTGTACATTACCGATAGCCTTAATAAATAGTGTAACCTTATAACAACCGGGATAGGCTTTAAAACACAACGGCTTCAAGGCCTAACACTTATTTAAAAATACACCAGAACTATGGCGTATTTACTGTTATAGTATTTTGGTTTATTAGATTAAATTTATTTAAACTTAATAATTTGAATTGAGCTTCCCGCCCTTATTTTGAAAGTCCCGCCCCAGTACAACACACAAATTAAATTTGTTGTTTTTTGTTTTGTCGAATTACGTCTCTGTTTCGCTTCGAATTTAAGCGCCGTGATCATGTGACGTGGACACGTCTCATAGCCTTGTTAAGTAAAGTGCGTTACGTTTTGCGCCATCACGGGACGAATCGAGTATCCAGCAGTTCGATGAAGTTGAAGAAGGAAATCGTAAAAAAAAAAAAAAAAAAAACGGAAAGTTGCCGTCTACGATAAGTTCCATTGTTGGGAAAAAAAATAGAAGCGATAACGACGGCTAATGTAGCGAAAGGCGCTAATTGTCTCACAACGCAGGTTAATTAAAAAGAGTTCGGTGGCGGGAACTGTGAACATCGTTCTGTTAAACGTTAAAAGTTTATTGACTATTTGCATAAGATTGTTTACGTTTATTTTTTATATAGAATATATAATAATGTTTCAAGTTTTTTTTTTTTATTTTCAGTATTTAACGCGACATTCATTTTTGTTTACGTAACGTTTTTAAGTATTTTGTAGTCTATAAGAAATTTATTGGATTTACGTCGATTTCAATGGAAAAACCTATTTAAAATAAATTTAAATAAATTTTTTGTTTTCTATAAAAGTGGGTCACGACTCGATGACCATGAGAACATGTGGGTTCCAGTTTACTCGGTTCTCCAATGATTAGTACCCCAGATATTTAAAAAAAAAAAAAAACACGCAACGAACAACAATCCCACTGACCTGATCTCCCGTCTCTCTGGATGTCCACGTGGTACCAGGTTCCGTCGTTGACCTTGTTCTGCGTGGCTTTGACCTTGATGGTGCCCGAGCCCATGTCCAGCAGCAGGTACAGGCTTCCGTCCAGGAGCTCCACGGCGAAGAAGTCCACCTTGGCGTTCTTCTGGCTGCCGGCGACCTTGCGGTCCTGCGGCTTGCCGTGCGTGAACAGAATCAGGCCGTTGGGTTCCGACGTGCGGAAGTCGAAGGAGATGGAACCCATGCGCTTGGTGTTCCACTTGGGCAGGCTGATGAAGGCCTCAGGCGTTTCGAAGGAGATGGGGTCCAGCGTGGCCACGTTCTCGCATTTGAAGACCACGTCGCCCTGGATCTTCATCTTGGGGTCCACGATGCGCGCCAGCCGTGACAGCTCCAACCGGATGTCGTTGTTCTTGTAGATCACCTGCGGCGAGACCGGCGGCGGCGGCGGGTTAGAGATCCAGAGTCCTGGAGTTCCAGAGCTGAACGACTAACGGCATCAAGACCCGAGGTGCTGGAGCTACTGGAGCTACTGGAGCTCATACGGTAGAACCACCGGACCAAAGATAGTAACCATTCTCTCAAATAGAACCTGCGTAACCATGGAAACCAGCTGGTTTGAAAGTAAGTCTATGTTGTCAGGTTAACGTTAGGTTAAGGTTATGGTAAGGTTCAGTTAAGGTTATGTAAGGTTGGGGTTAAATTGTGATAAGGTTTGGATAACGTTAGGTTAAGGTTAGGGTTAAATAATGGTAAGGTTAGGTTAAGGTTATCTAAGGTTAGGGTTAAATAATGGTAATGTTAGGTTAACGTTAGGTTAAGGTTATGGTAAGGTTAGGTTAAGGTTATCTAAGGTTAGGGTTAAATTATGGTAGGGTTTGGTTAACGTTAGGTTAAGGTTATGGTAAGGTTAGGTTAAGGTTATGGTAAGGTTAGGTTAAGGTTATGTAAGGTTAGGGTTAAATTATGGTAGGGTTTGGTTAACGTTAGGTTAAGGTTATGGTAAGGTTAGGTTAAGGTTATGTAAGGTTAGGGTTAAATAATGGTAAGGTTAGGTTAAGGTTATGGTAATGGTTAGGTAAGGTAAGGGTTAAATTATGGTAAGATTACGGTTATGTTAAGGTAATGGTAAGGTTACGGTTAAGGTTATGGTTAAATTAAGGTTAGGCTAAGGTTATGGTAAGGTTAGGTTAAAGTTATGTAAGGTTAGGGTTAAATTGTGGTAAGGTTTGATTAAGGTTATGGTAATGGTAAGGTAAGGGTTAAGTTATGGAAAGGGTTAAATTATGGTAAGGTTAAGGTTAAGTTAATGGTTAAATTAAGGTTATGTTATGGCTATATTATGGTTATAGGTAGATTATGGGAAGGTTATGGTTAGAATAAGGTTGTGTTTAGATAATGGTAAAGTTATGGTTACATTATTGTTAAGTAATGGTTACATTATAGTTAGGTTATGGTTACATTATGGTTAGGTTAGTGTTAATGCTGGAGAAGCAGAATTTTCGGTTTGTTTATGTCTCAGGAAAAAAAATAGAAGTCTCTGTATAAAGTCTCCCAAATGCATAATAACAAATGTGTGTGTGTGTGTTGGTGTGTGTGTGTGTGGTTATCGACAAATTTCAGTAAGTATACAGTACGTTTCTTTTGCGTACACTATGACATTCTGATTCCAGCAGGGGGAGGAGATTCACTGGCCGCGTCAATCGATCCGCCCGACGCCGTGTAATTTACCCGAAAGGGTTCGACCGCGTCTAAAACCGAGATGGCAACTGCCCCCCTTCCCCCCTCCCCTCCCCAGGCCATGTTGTGCCGTGTGTGAGATACATGGCGGTTGACCTATGCCGGGCTTCACTTGAGAAATGGAGCGCGGCGGGGATGATGGTATTTATGATCCCACCGATAAGAGGCTTGTCCTCCGCGGGGACGGAAGACGATCTTTCCCATCCCGTCGCTTTCTCCAGGACGGAGACGGGGACCTGATTTATAGTCAGGATTATCTGTAATCCCGAGGCTGCCGAACGGATCCGGCGGCCGCGGCTAATCTCGGAATAAGTGCTGGAAGTCCTGCGGCCCGCTCCGTAACCCCGAAACGCAGCGTTCAGAGAGAACGATGAGTCTGGACCTCAAAACTCTGGTTTTATTGTATTTTAAGCTTAGAACATCCCCGGAACCGCATTCCCGAACCAACTCACACTCACGATGTCGTATTCGGTGCCAGACGTCCGTCGGTTCGAGCAACACTCTCGGCGGAACCGACGTCTGCAGTCATCTGGAACTCGTTCTGGAGGTCGTTAGTGGGCACCGATACTCCTCACTATCGGCCGTCACGCCCACGAGCGCCACATACACCCGAAATGTCAGCCAGATAATTTCCACCTGGTCCGCCGCCCCCGTCCTCCCTCCGAACCAATCGGATGTGGACTCTTCAAACCCCGTTTGATATGACGGACCTGCTTTGTCAGACGCTTCCTCTCAGGAGTCCTAAATTGAATTAATTGACTTTGGCGAGCCGTGATTAATCGCCGGATAAAGGTTAGCGCTGCCATTCAGGGTGGAACGCGTTGCCGCCCCGGTGACAGGACGGGCGGGACTCAAGGAACCATCACTGGTAACCTGGGTTTGGAACCCACAACCTTAAGATTGAGAGTCCTCCATCACCTCAACCACCTGCATGTCCTTCCTCACCACATTCATTAACCTTCTTAACCTTCTCCTTGACCGGCCAGAACTCAAGGAACCATCATTGGTAACCTGGGTTTGGAACCCACAACCTTAAGATTGAGAGTCCTCCATCACCTTAACCACCAGAATGTCCTTGTCATGTCCTTCCTCACCACATTTATTAACCTTCTTAACCTTCTCCTTGAATGACCTCCCCTCCTCCTGCCAGAACTCAAGGAACCATCACTGGTAACCTGGGTTTGGAACCCACAACCTTAAGATTGAGAGTTGTCCATCACCTCAACCACCAGAATGTCCTTGTCATGTCCTCCCTCACCACATTCATAAACCTTCTTAACCTTCTCCTTGACCTTCCTCCCCTCCTCATGCCAGAACTCAAGACCCCATCACTGGTGACCTGGGTTTGGAACCTACAACCTTAAGATTGAGAGTCCTCCATCACCTTAACCACCCGAATGTCCTTCCTCACCACATTCATAAACCTTCTTAACCTTCTCCTTGACCGGCCAGAACTCAAGGAACCATCACTGGTAACCTGGGTTTGGAACCCACAACCTTAAGATTGAGAGTCCTTAATCGCCTCAACCATCTGAATGTCCTTGTCATGTCCTTCCTCACCACATTCATAAACCTTCTTCTTGACCTTCCTCCCCTCCTCCAGCCAATAAGAAGACCTTCCTTCATCCTGGTCCATAAGCTCTCATTGGGAACTCACGTCTCCGATAACGAGAACCGTCCCCATTTCCGTGAATTGTTTAGTCGGACGAACTTTGGTGACCTAGCGGGCAAAATATCGTGGTTGAACCGATGAGTCAACCAGCCCGTGACTCTGAATCATGATTCACTCATGAATCAATTAAAAGAACTCCTAATCGGATCGGTTCGAGAGCGATGGAGAACGTGTTGGCGTGGCGGATCGTCGTGGTGAAATACGACGGGCGGCGTCCGTGTGGTTGTACAGCGGCGGCGGCGTGAACAACGTGGGCGCTGTTCGGCCCCCGGTCTGTCTGCGGCGGGTCGGCGGCGGCGGCGGGCCCATTCGTCATCCGCGGCTATCTGCCGCTCCGATAAATCTCTGCCTACGGAACCTGCCCACCGCGCTCGCAGAATTAATGGCTCCCGGGTCGAGCCGGGGGGTGGGGGGGTGGGGGCAGGGGGGGGACGCTGGAAACCGGTGGCGATTATTCAACAGCCAAAGAAGAGCGGCGGCAGGCGGTCTGCGCTTCACAACGAAAACCCGGCGTGACGTCGACCTCCGTTATAATTATTAATATTATTATAATTAATAATAATATATTAGGTTAATTAAACATTAAAGGGGCGGCGCAGTGGCTTAGTGGTTCAGCATGTTCTCCTCTCAGCCCTGGGGATCCAGGTCCGTATCCCCATCTGGGTGGAGTTTGCATGTTCTCCCCATGGG
>JAFMOD010000198.1:14717-41318 GCA_019802435.1 Corydoras maculifer
GCCGGGTTCGAGGTTCCGCGGCTGAATTGTAAATAATGGGTGTAAAAGTCCCATCGGGATTTAAAAGCTTTTGTCACGGCCGCCGCCGCCGTCACCACGAACGCGCTAAGAGGTTCGAAGGTTTTAAATGTCAGAGTGTTTATGTGCACAGATTAAGCCGTGTGTGTGTGTGTGTGTGTGTGTGTGTGTGTGTGTCAGGATCAAGGTGTTGCCATGGAGATCAAACTAACAGGCTTTAATACAACCCTATAATCAGACACACCTGCGTTTGTGTGTTGTCGTACGAAGTAGAGACACCTGCACCTTAAACCTACAGGGGCCGTTAGGACGTCCTGCAGTTCTCATGTGTTCGGCATTTTGGCAGGTGAGGATGACGATGATGAAGAGTGCGGCGAGGAGAAGCTGCCCTCCTGCTTCGACTACGTCATGCACTTCCTCACCGTCTTCTGGAAGGTGCTGTTTGCCTTCGTCCCGCCCACGGACTACTGGAACGGCTGGGCGTGTTTCGTCGTCTCCATCATCATGATCGGCGTCCTGACGGCGTTCATCGGCGACCTGGCGTCTCACTTCGGCTGCACCGTGGGCCTGAAGGACTCCGTCACCGCCGTGGTCTTCGTGGCGCTCGGGACGTCCGTACCAGGTGAGGCGGAGTGGCGCGATTGGTCGGCGACATCGTCGGCCAATCACAAGCTAAGGTTAGATGAAGATACACACACACACACACTAGGTGGAGCAATTTAGAACAGCCAGTTCACCTTGAATCCATGTCTTTGAACTGTGGGAAGAACCCACATGTACAGAGGAGAACATGCGATCGGGACTCGAACCGGGATCCCAAGGGCTGAGAGGTGGAGGTGCTGAACACCTCGCCATTTCTGCGCCATGTTTAAGTTTCTATTCCGTTGCCAGAACCATAATAAAGCAGCGAGGGAACCTTCCCTTACCCAATCAGAACGCAGCCCGGAGCCGAATGCTGGACGCGGAACGCCGGAGGTGTTGGCGCGTTCTGATCTCTAATTGTTTCGGAGTTGTGCGAGTCTGAATCCTCGGAACGCCGTTGGCCCTCCCTCTGGGAATTGTGGGAAGCGGCGCTCACTGCCACGACACCCACGTCAACGGTAACAGCGTTAGCGGGCCGTCTGGTCCCGGCTCGGCCCGGGATCGCCATGGTGACGCCATGGAGACGACCGCGATTAAAAGCGAGACAGAAAGCAACAGATTGGAAACGATGGACATGAATCAGAACTGCGAAGTGAAATCAGGCTGCGTTACTGCCATCCCGACGTTCCGAACCGCAGCTGAAATACGACGTTTAACCTGCCGCCACAGAACGTTCCTCAAAATAACTCGTGAAAGGACCAGAATCTTTAAAGATCTGCTGTTTTAAAGGTTTATTCATCTTTGTTTTAACTGAGAAACAAGAATAGATTTTAGTCTTTATTCCTCCATTCATTATCTCCCGCTTTATCCTCTATTAGGGTCGCGGTGGGAGGGGGAGGGGTCCCCCATGCCCATCCAGGGGAGAACGTCTCGGGCGCTGGGCAGATAGACCCAGGACAGGGCGCCAATCCATCGCTGGGCACACACTCACTCACATACACACATTATATATGGGGCAATTTGGAGAACTCAATTGACCTTGATCCATGTTTTTGGACTGTGGGAGGAAACCGGAGAACCCGGAGGAAACCCACGCAGACACGGAGAGAACATGCAAACTCCACCCAGATTGGGATTTGAACCAGGAATCCCCAGCGCTGAGAGGAGAACATGCTAAACCACTAAACCACCGTGCTTCCCATTTCAGTCTTTAGTTAGTGAAATAATACAGTGGTTTAGTGGTTTAGCACGTTCTCCTCTCAGCGCCGGGGATTCCGGGTTCGAATCCCCATTTGGGTGGAGTTTGCATGTTCTCCCTGTGTCCGTGTGGGTTTCCTCCGGGTTCTCCGGTTTCCTCCCACAGTCCAAAAACATGGATCAAGGTCAATTGAATTCTCCAAATTGCCCCATGTAGAGTGTGTTTGTGTGAGTGTGTGCGCCCAGCGATAGATTGGCATCCTGTCCTGGGTCTATCTGCCCAGTGGCCGTTCCCCATGCCTGGATCCCCCCCCGACCCTAGTAGAGAATAAAGCAGAAGATAATGGATGGATTTTTCAGCTTAATGGGAGAACAGGACGTGGGTGAAAGAGCGTTTGCAAACTTTTTAGCAGCTGATGGGGGGGGGGGTAATTTAAAAAAAAGATAATTTTCATTCATTCATTGTCTCCCGCTTATCCTCTATTAGGGTCGTGGTGGGGTTCCCCATGCCCATCCAGGGGAGAATGTCTCAGGCGCTGGGCAGATAGACCCAGGACAGGGCGCCAATCCATACCCTGGGCACACACTCACTCACACAGACACACTCTAAACGGGGCAATTTTTGAGAATTCAATTAACTTGATCCATGTTTTTGGACTGTGGGAGGAAACCGGAGAACCCGGAGGAAACCCACGCAGACATGGGAAGAACATGGAAACTCCACCCAGATGGGGATTCGAACCGGGAATCCCTAGCGCTGAGAGGCGAACGTGCTAAACCACTAAACCACCGTGCCGCAAAAAGATAATTTGAGATATTAAAATATTTGAATATTAACGTTCCGGATGCAGACCGGGTTCCATGACCATGCGTCTTCACGGAGTGTAGACAGCAGATTTAATATTCTGAAGGCTGCAGGCTAAAATGAACATGCGTAAGAGTGTGTGTGTGTGTGTGTGTGTGTGTGTGTGTGTGTGAGATGTATTAAAGCAGACAGGGTGAAGAGGGAGAGAGAGAGAGACGAAGCTTCGAGTACACTGTTAATATAAAGCGGTGTACACGTTCAGAGCGGTTACCCACAATGCAATAACAATAAAACACTCTAAACCACAAGTAGTAATAGAGCAAGGACTGATTCACTATGTGAGTGTGTGTGTGTGTGTGTGTGTGTGTGTTGTGTTTTTGACAGTTATGAAACACCACTATTAACTCTATTGTCTAAGTGATATATTCCAGCGTTAGAAAACGGGTTTTCTGTTATTTGTTAGGATTTTGGAATATTATCCTGAAATAAAATAAGTACAGTAGATTATTTTGCTGTCACTTTGATTTATTGTGACCGTCAGCCTCGATACAGCGCCCCTCGGGGCCCCTTGGTGAGTTGAGGGCCCTGCCCAAGGGCCCACACTGGACTCTGGACTTGTGTTTGATGAAACTATATACATACTTCTTTAAAAGTTTCTTGTGTGGAGGATGTAAAAATATTCATTCATTCATTCATTATTTCCGCTTCATCCTCTATTAGGGTCGGGGGGGGGGGTTCCCCATGCCCATCCAGGGGAGAACGTTTCGGGCACTGGACAGATACACCCAGGACAGGACGCCAATCCATCGCTGGGCACACACTCACTCACACAGACACACTCTATATGGGGCAATTTGACCGTAATCCATGTTTTTGGACTGTGGGAAGAAACCGAAGAACCCGGAGGAAACCCACGCAGACATGGGGAGAACATGGAAACTCCACCCAGATTGGGATTCGAACCGGGAATACCCAGTGCTGAGAGGAGAACATGCCAAACCACTAAGCCACCTGTGCCAGTCCTTACTTTTATTTCCTTACTTTTATTTTAGTGCTAATATTGTTCTGTATATCAGCTGTAACTCTGTTTCTGTTTTTACAACACGTGGCCACTAGAGGCCAGTAGTAGCCAGTTTTTTTTTTTTTTTTTTTTTTTTTTTTGAAGGTGCCATTCGTCGTTTGTAAATGTCATTTTCTCGTTATTTTTCTTAGATACCTTTGCGAGTAAAGTGGCAGCTATCCAGGACCAGTACGCAGACGCATCCATCGGCAACGTGACGGGCAGCAACGCGGTCAACGTGTTCCTGGGAATTGGCGTAGCGTGGTCCATCGCCGCCATCTTCCACAACTCGAAAGGTCGTGAGTTTCGCGTGGAGCCAGGCAACCTGGCCTTCTCAGTCACTCTCTTCACCATCTTCGCCTTCATCTGCGTGGCCGTGCTCATGTACCGGCGCCGACCCGACATCGGCGGCGAGCTGGGCGGCCCCAGGACTGCCAAAGCGCTGACCACCATGCTGTTCGTTAGCCTGTGGCTGATCTACATCCTTTTCTCATCGCTCGAGGCGTACTGCCACATCAAGGGCTTCTGAAGCACCATGGCGCTCGGATCTCAACGCACATCCACACCAAGACGCGTACGTTCTCGAAAATACGCTAACAGGCTACAAGTAACGACTGACGTTAACGAGAATGCTGATTATTATTATTATCTTTTTTTTTTTTTTTTTTTTTTTTTTTTTTTTTTTTTTTTTTTTTTTTTTTTTTTTTTTTTTTTTTTTTTTTTTTTTTTTTTTTTTTTTTTTTTTTTTTCTGCGATATTAATGACAAAATAGAAAAGGAAGGGACTAACTAGAGTTAGAAAGGCTGCAACGGCGGACAAGTAGTAGTTTCCGTCTCGATCATTTCACAATTTCGTTACCAGGATGAAAGATTTCGTCGCCATCTACTGAACGCGGTACGAGGATTAGCCTTTAGTAACAATTTCTCAGCTCCTCAGATTTGGGTCGGTACAAAACCCTTTATAGGTGACAGAACGCGAGCGATTAGTAACAATTAACTTTAACGCGAATCGTAACTCTAATTATTCATTCATTCATAATCTTCCGCTTATCCTCTATTAGGGTCGCGGTGGGGTTCCCCATGCCCATCCAGGGGAGAACGTCTCGGGCGCTGGGCAGACAGACCCAGGACAGGGCGCCAATCCATCGCTGGGCACACACTCACTCACACACTCACACTCTATAGGGGGCAATTTTTGAGAATTCAATTAACTTGATCCATGTTTTTGGACTGTGGGAGGAAACCGGAGAACCCGGAGGAAACCCACGCAGACACGGGGAGAACATGGAAACTCCACCCAGATGGGGATTCAAACCGGGAATCCCTAGTGCTGAGAGGAGAACGTGCTAAACCACTAAGCCACCGTGCCGCGTAACTCTAATTATTTGACGTTTATTTATTTCAATAAGAAACAGAGTTCTTATTGTTTCCTAATGAAGTGCTTCGTTGTGTTCTCACCTTTGTGTTTGTTCTTTACCGAAATCAAACTGGATGAAGCGAAGCAGGGTCTGTCTGCAAAGCCACCTTCAAAATTGAAGCGGGTTCTGAAGTAAACACAGAAAGCTAGGCTAAATTTTTAAAAACGTCAAGGATTGATAGCAAGCTAGATAGCTAGCCTTCTGACAGGATTACCTCAGAGGAAGTTCCAAACCATGTGTTTTGTACAACAACGTCACTAAACTGCTCTGTTAGTCCAACTTAAAGGTGCTTTACTAGTTAACGTAGGCTAACATGCTAACATGGCCACGAATCTGATGCGTATGCGTCCAATCAGAGATCAGATTTGAGTCACATTAAAGCAGGACGTTGGATTTGAGTCACTTTAGCGTTGCAGTATGAACATAGCTGCGGTCTTTTACCTTCATTAAGAATGTTAGATGTGTCTGTCGCGCCCAAGTCAGGCTTTCACTGATTTATAAAGCGGGAACGTTAAACTAGCCTAAATTGTTCAAGGTAAACGAGTTGTAGCTATCTACAATACATCCATCCATTATCTTCCGCTTTATCCTCCATTAGGGTTGCGGGGGGGGGGGCTTCCCCATGCCCATGCCCATTCAGGGGAGAACGTTTCGGGCGCTGGGCAGATACACTCAGGACAGGACGCCAATCTATCACTGGACACACACTCACTCAAACAGACACACTCTATATGGGGCAATTTGGAGAACTCAGTTGACTTGATCCATGTTTTTGGACTGTGGGAGGAAAGCGGAGAACCCGGAGGAAACCCACGCGGACACGGGAAGAACATGGAAACTCCACCCAAATGGGGATTCGAACCGGGAATCCCTAGTGCTGAGAGGAGAACATGCTAAACCACTAAGCCACCGTGCCGCCAGAAATCTATATATACAGTCCTACAGGAATGAAATGAATGAAATCTTGCACATGTGGTTGGTTTTAAAGGTCTTTCGAGTCAAACTTTGAAGTAAAGCGGGTTTGAAAACGATAACGGCGTTACAGACAGAGCCTGCTGACGCTTCCCGTCCGTCGCAGCTCAGGAGACACGGCGCAAGAGAGAGTTCAGCTTTAGATAAACGGAATCAGACTTCAGATCAGGACTGAGGTCTCAGACCGAAGACCTCGTGTGTTTGAACTCCACTGACACATGGATCATTAATGTCATAGAGAGGACACACACTGAGTGAGTAACCTGGGGGGTAGGTGTCTTGCCCAAGGGCACTTCAGCCAGAGTACTTGGTGGGACTGGGAATTGAACCGGGGACCTTCAGGTCGTAAGGCTGGTTTTTTAGCCTCCGGTTCCCAATACAGTTAACATGGCGCCAACTACAAAACCATCCATCCACAATCTTCTGCTTAACACTAGGGTCGCACCGGGGTTCGGGCTCTGGGCTGATACACCCAGAACGGGGCGCCAATCCACCCCTGGGCACACAGACACACACACACTATATAGGGGCAATTTAAAGCCGCCAATTTACCAAAAATTTATGTGTACGCTCTTCATTACAGAACTTATTAGTCCACAATGAGCGAGGCGTGGCTGTCTTCACTGAACCCGGTGCAACTTGCTACTGAGGCGTTGGTTGTTTAATTATCTCCACGTTAGCCGGATATTCGTTATACAGAGATACCTCGGTTCTTGGACATAATTTGTTCCGGGAGGTAGATCGAGAACCAAATTGTTCGAGAACCGAAACAAAAAAAACCCATAGGAAATAATGGAAACTGGATTAATTCGTTCCAAGCCCCAGAAAATTTGCCAATGATTTCTTTCTTGAGTTTAATCGTTGTTCTCACAGTGACTCTCTCTCTCTCACTGACTCACAATGATGACGCAGGCAAGGCGCTGGGCCGAATGAACGCCATTCGGCTCAACTCGGCTAATCTCGGACGTTCGGCTGTTCGAGTTCCAAATATTTGTTCGGATTCCAAGACAAAATTTTCTCGAATTTCCTGTTCGAATACCGATTTGGTCGAAAGTCAAGGCGTTCGAGAACCGAGGTATCACTGTATGTCCGCCGCCATGTCCGATCGTAACCTGGAAGAACGCCGGATCGAGGTAGTGGGGTCGATGTGACTGTTGGAGGAGCCGAAACAATCGATTCATTTCTGAGGCCTTAAGCGGAAGCTGATTGGATAAAGCGGGCCTTGTGCGGGTCACCCGCGCGTGACGCTCACAAATCGTTCCAACGCCGAGTTTACACTGACGACTGTTACTGTCCATCGATAGACCACACCCCCATCCCCCCCATGAACCGACGAAAAGGTCGTCGACACACCCCGAAAAAACACTCCAGTTTACGAGGGTTCGCTCTCCCTCCAATCCTGCTGAGATTACTTTTGGTTTTAGACGTAAAATCTGTAGCTCAGTCTGAATGGGACTCCAAACGTAGCTAGGATTTTTTTAAACGATTCTAAACTAAAAAACAACTTTCCGATCAGACTGAGGCGTTTTTTTTTGGCGGGATTTTGAGCCGACAGACGTAGTGGGGTTGAGGTTGTGTACGTCAGAACCGGGATCGATGCTGATCGTAATTGCGCTCGATTGAAAGGGGGAAAAAAAATCCGGTGAAATGTTTCTAAAGCAAAAAAGTAAAAAAAAAAAAAAAAAAAGCGACTGGGTTTTGTATTCGACGCAGATTTGTTTTTGTTACCGACGAACTTCTGGCGTGACGTCTGTGATGTGGCCTGCGAAGAAATCTTTTCAAGTGTTTATACGCAATATGAGCAACGGGATCGCCTTCCGTCTAACAGCTTTTTGCCGCCGCGGCTTCTGTACGGTCCGTCGGTTTTTTTAGGGAACGTTGGGAGACGAATCGGGATTTGACGCCGCTGCACCTTTGTTACGAAGGAACTCGAGACTCTCCTTTAATTTCAGTTTTTATTATTGTGATTCGGAAGACGATTGGCGAGGACACAACATGGAGGATGAAGACCCGCTGTTGCGATGCGATGCAAAAACGGAACTATACAATAAAAAAAAATAATAAAAACACGATGACGATTCAGATATTTGAAGAACAATTAAACCGCAAAGAGCCGGCGAGGACTTTGGATGCGTACGAACTACAGCCATACTTTGCCGCGACTGAATTCCCGTCCATGCGGCGTCCTGCTGATCACAGCACTTGTCCAAAATGTGTGTGTGTGTGTGTGTGTGTGTGTGTGTGTGTGTGTGTGTGTGTGTTGGTCTTGTCCGGGAGCTTTCACGTCCAATATCAAAGTGCCCTAGCAAGAACCTTGCATTGGTCCGAATAGTGGATTCTGATTGGTTGAGGTTATTCAATGAGACACTTCAGGGCCGGTGCATTTTACGGCCGAGGGCCACATCTGGCCCTTTGGCTCCACCTCTACGACCACGCTGTAAATACGTGGGCGGAGCCGGGACTCTTGAACGCGCCTTCTGCATGAAAACCGGACGAACCGTAGAACGTTTCGAAGCGGAAGCCATGCAGATGTGTTGCTTGCATGACGTGCATGTAGTTCCAGCGCCCTGCCTTTATTTTGCCTGTCGCTTCGTCAGGCCCCCGGTTCTCGTGTGGGCCCCGCCCTCAGAACCGACTTTTCAAACAAACATTCCGAAAGAAACATTCGAGGCGTGCATTTCAGGTGTTTTTATGCAAATGAAGCTACTTCATATGATTTGATTTGAGACGATTGCATTGTTTTAATAACGTTTGCACCGGAGAACCCAGACTGGGGTGCTTACAAAATCACCTCCAGCACATTCTGTGATTGAATAAATATATTTAGAACCTGATGTATTCCCTGAAATAGGCTTCACGAACCACGGAACAGAATGTATCAGGCTCTGAGGGTATTTATTCAGCCGATATTTATTTATATATATATATTTATGGGTCTATAGGGCAAATGTTTTGGGAGTGATGATTTAAGCCGACGCAGACTGACGGGATTGATTTTGTTAGTGGGGTGGGAGGTCGTTCCGGGGGAAATTGAGCAAATTGTACGTAAGAATCCAAAGAACCTTCAATTGTAAGGTTACGAAAATGATGGGAACGGTTCTTGCTAGTGGACTGTGATCTTTCCTCCGTACCGCCGACCGCTTCAACCTGCAAAAATAAAATAAAATAAAAAAAAAAACACGGCGGCAGGATCGGAGTCCGGCTGCGTGTCCGCGTGTCTGTGTGAGCGTCGCCGTGACCGTGGCCGCTCTTGCATTTCAGAGAGCCGAGCCTTCCGGGGCACGGGGAGGACGTCGTCGACGATGACGTGACCGCCCCGCGCCCCGCGCTCGTCCCTCGTTTTCATATTTGGAATGTTAATGTGCTAGTTGTTGACACTGTGCATGGATGCTAACCTGTCTGTATATAGTATGCAGTAACACATTTATTAATGTCGTCGACTGATGCTTTCGAAAAGCCATGTAGATACTTTGTTTTGTGTTTCGTTTCGGGTTTTTTTTTTTTTTTTTTTCCCTCTGTTTGGTTTTTCATTTGCACACAGTGATGACGAAGGCAGTATCTGTCATTCCGGACGGTACGCACATTTAATCATGAAGGATGCATGGGAACCTGTACAAATAGGAATAATAACAATACTGAGAGATAGCAACCATAATAATAATAATAATAATATTAAGAGTAATAATAATGATAATAATAATCGCCTCTTCTTGCTCGTTGCCATGGTTTGTATTATTATTATTGGACTTGAGAGATATTGTACATCAAAGGCTATTTTGTCGATCATTTGTATATAGTGTACAGTCAGAGAGGTCAATCTTATTGCTCCGGCGATACGGCATATTTATTTTCATCCCTTTATTCAGCTCAAGAATGACAAATATTGCCTTTTAGGTAGACAAACCGTTGCTTTCCCTTCTTTTCCTTTTCACTGAGCAGTGCGAGTTTGTACGTGTGTGTGTGTGTGTGTGTGTGTGTGTGTTTTCTCATGTCCGCTCCTATCCCCACTGCTCAGATGGACTATATTTTCAGGGCTTAAATATGATCTTCATCATTGTTTGCTTCTCCTCCCTCTTCTCCCTCCTCACCTCTCGTCTCTCATTGGTCCAATGCATCGAGGCGAGTTGGGGTCAGCGCGGAACGTTACAAATGGTCAAACGGAACATCGCAGGACGACCGGGTCGCAGTAGGAGCGTTCGTTAGAATTTAATAAGTGGAGCACTGGAGCGCCCCCTTTAGCCCGTGTTGAGAAAATTCCACCTCTGGTCCGTGTCCCTGCAGCCCTGATTCTGCCAAATCCGGTCTAATGAATGAAGGCGAAGTTGAATCCACTCACAGACTCCGTCTGCATCGTTTAAATAGCAACGCAGCGTGTGAAGATCCCCCCCCCCTCGATGGGCGTGGCCGTCTGGAAATGAGGTGTGTACGTTTCGGTGCAGGTACATTTACAGCGTATAGCTAAAACCCAGCTGCACCGCCGATTGAAAACAACCTCCTGACGTCGACGGTCAGGCGTCGGTCGCTCTCTGGTGGTTGGGTGGTGGATCATCAGCATAGACTGAAAGCAACCGAACGCTTTTAAATCGGACTGCACAGAGAACGCAGATCCATAGAACACCCTATACTGAGGGTGCTCCATTCACAGGAACATGGAGAACCTGATAGAGCAGCGCATTGAGTTTAGGTAGCTGCACCGTGAAAATAGCAACCCGCCAAAGTCAGAGCGCCAAGGGACGGCAAATGTCACGCTGATTGGTTTATTTATTACACATTACGCCCAAAGCAAGGTGAACGTTTTCCGTCATGTTTAATTGGCGGGACGTGAAGCCATAACGTTCTAACAACGTTGGAAAACGTTTTGATTTTAAAAGCACGCGATGTTTCTTTAATGCGAGGTTCCACGCGGTCCATCCTGTCCCTCCTCCTGTCACTCTGTTCACTCCCATCCATCCGCCTCTAGACCCGCCTGACTCCTCCCCTCACCCCCCCCCCCGACCCCGCCTCTCTCATATGTTCGTGTGGAAGTTCTTTCTCTGCTTTAGTTTGATGATTTAGGATTTTGAACTTAATGATTTGGTCGTTTTAAGCTTTGTGTTGCACTCAGACTAATAAGAAGGAAGTCCACTAACTGTGATTGCCCCATGGTACACCTCTACACAGGAAATAAAGTTTGGGAAATCCTGTTTAGAGCCTACTAACTGCTCTGTGGCCTTTTATTTATGCACATACACACACATACACATTTACACACATACACATATACACACACATACATACATATATATACACACACACATATATACACACATACATACATATATACACAAACACACATACAAACACATACTCATACACACACAGACATACATATATACACACATACCTATACACACACATGCGTGCACATACTCACACATACATACATACCTATATACACACACATTCACACACACATATATATATATATACACACACATACACACACACATATATACGTTGGTAACTTTGGTAGACTTGGGGTATGAACCCCCGACCTCCAGACCAAACAGACGGACTACAGACGGTCACTGTGGAACTCCATCAGTATGCAGTGAGTGGTTCCACACGTCGGAGAACAGTCAGATCCAGACTCCAGTTCCGTTTGATGCGAAGCCTGAGTTCATGTGTTCAGGAGATGAGGCTGAGACATTCAGACCCTTCGTGGACGGGATCATTAGGGACGAGTGATTAGCGCCACCTGAGGCCGAGGTTGTTGGGCGCCACTCTCAGATGCGCTAATAGGATCTGTGCACCGCAGAACCCTGCGCTGATCTGAAGTCCTGCTGCTCTCTAATGAGCCCGAGGACACGGCGGCATGGACGGAAAACTCGGCCTGCTCTGATTAAAGGTGTGAGACGGATACGGAGCGGAAGATGCACATCGCGATACGGGATGAGAACAATGCACAAGAACATCAGAGACGAGGAACCCAACACACTGCAAACAGGTCAGCGTTCAACCTCAACCTCCGGACAATGTGAGCTCAAGGATGGCCGGCGGTTTCTGCATGTCCTCCCACTGGGTTCCCTAAGGGTCTTTGGTTCCCTTCCATGTTTCACAGATGTTCTGAGGGGTAGGTTTTGGTAGTCACTGTGGGGGTATGTACCAGTGCGCTCACAGATCTGCATCTGAGGGGGCAACCTGCGGGAAATGCGCCAAACTGTCCAAAATGGTGACACCAACAAGTCCAGCTGACCAAAGGAAACCTGTGGACCTTCTGAGACCAAGAGTTCCAACAAACACCGTCCCTGATGGTTCCCTCGTGAGCTTTCACTTCATCTGAAATAGGTGGAGTTTGCATGTTCTCCCCGTGGCTATGTGGGTGTCCTCCAGGAACTCCGGCTTCCTCCCACAGTCCAAAAACAGGGATTCAAGGTGATTTGACTGCTCCTAATTGCCCCTACATAGTATTTGTATGAGTAAATGTGTGTACACTGCCCGAGACGTTCTCCCCTGGATGAGCATGGGGACCCCCCCACCCCACCCCCCACCACCTTAATTGAGTGTTAAGCGGAATATAATGAGATGAGAACGTAGCTGGAGCCTATCCCAGTATCCACAGAGCAAAGGATTGGAAGAAACATCCCGGCACAGGTTACCACCGAGGTGACCGGTGCAGCCCTCGGGGGGAGAATATGCAAATTTCCCATTGAGTTGGTCAGCTATCCCTGTGTCTGCGTCCACCCACCGCCACCCCCCCCCCACCCAGAGAATCAATACAGACTTTAACGACGGGTTACGAGGTATCAGAGTACCTCCTCAGGAGAACATGTTCTCTCACATCTGTCCCAAAGCACAGCGTCCGGCGTCCGTCTCTCGTCTGATTCGTGGTATTGATCCCCCGCCGCTGGACGCCCGCCATCGACTCAGGCTCGTCCAAACTTTCTGACAGCTAGTAAAAGCACTCGGCAGCCATCTGGGTATTTCATGCGGCGCTTCTTTATGCCGCCCAGTCCATCCCAATCATCACAGACGTGAATCCGGGAAGCTGATCCCTGTGGAATCAGACTGAAGACTAAAGATGGAGAAAAGTAGCCGTCAGTCTGCAAAAGCACCGCCGTCCTCATCTCCATAGGGCCTCCTCCTCTCCTCCTCCTCGCCTCGTCCTCGCCTCGTCCTCCCGCATGGTTCTTCGTCTAAATGTCACAGCTCAGACAATACGCAGCAACGGTTTGTTAAAGCGCTCAGCGTTGTGACACTCTTTAATAACAGCGGGTTTTGTGGAAATGTCACAGGTCCTCCCGTAATTCAATGAGAGCGTGAGTTTGCTCAGACGATGCGCGCCGCCTGGGCGTCGGATGCTATTGGGTCCGAGAAATGCCGTGTGAGGACCTGGGTGGGCGGATGTGCTCACGGAATGGCCCCCTGAAGCGCCCGACCGAAATGTCTCCGCGGCGTCCATTAGCAGGGTTTTAAAAGCCTACTGACATTTTTAGTCCTTGTTGACGGCTTCACGGGGCAGCAGTGGAGTAGAAGACTGGGCAGAAGCGTTCCCCCGGTTCATTGATGAATGTTCTAAACCCCGCTTCATACCCCACTTATAATTAGGGTTTCGGGAGTAACCATCTTATCTTCTGCTTGATCATGAATCTCTCCATTCTTTGCTCTGTGGATACTGGGATAGGCTCCAGCACCCATCTCATCTCATCCTTTATTCGTTATCTGGGTTCCATGTCCATCCAGGGGAGAATGTTACATCGGCTGGGTAGATACACCCAGGACAGACCGCCAATCCATTACTGGACACATTTACATACACTACATAGGGGCAATTTAGTGCAGCCAATTCACCTTGAATCCACGTTTTTGGACTGTGGGAGGAAACCGGAGATCACGGGGAGAGCATGCAAAGTCCACCCAGATCGGGATTCGAACCCGGAACCCCAGCACCGAGAAGCGAACGTGGTGCTTGAGCCTATCCCAGCTGGTGGTAAGTCAATCACACATAGCTTTAATTCACCGGACTGATATGTTGGCTTAGTGGCTTAGTGGTTTAGTATGTTCTCCTCTCAGCCCTAGGGGTTCCCGGTTCAAATCCCAATCTGGGTGGAGTTTCCATGTTCTCCCCTGTGTCTGCGTGGGTTTCCTCCGGGTTCTCCGGTTTCCTTCCACAGTCCAAAAACATGGATCAAGGTCAATGGAGTTCTCCAAATTGCCCCATATAGAGTGTGTCTGTGTCTGTCTGTGTGATTCATCTCTTAATAGTCACACTTTAATAGAACACTGTCGCCTGCGCTCCTCATGTTCCACCACGTACATTCTGAAGCTGCTTTATTTCATACTCCAGGAATTCAAGTCACTTAAATTCGCTTTAAAAGCACAGCAGCTGTTTGTGTGTGTGTGTGTGTGTGTGTGTGTGTGTGTGTGTGTGTGTGTGTGTGTGTGTGTGTGTGTGTGTTCACTCTCATTTACAGTATGCACCAAGCTTAAGCGGTTTCGCTCGCTCTGTTTCTAGCCTTACACTGCCCCCTGCCGGAAGACTGCCAAAGTGCAACCACACTTTAGACCGAATCATAGAAACGATCGCCATTTTATTTCGGATTCATTCATTCATTCATTATCTCCCGCTTTATTCTCTATTAGGGTCGCGGGGGGGTCCCCCATGCCCATCCAGGGGAGAACGTTTTGGGCGCTGGGCAGATAGACCCAGGACAGGGCGCCAATCTATCGCTGGGCACACACTCACTCACACTATATGGGGCAATTTTGAGAATTCAATTGACTTGATTCATGTTTTTGGACTGTGGGAGGAAACCGGAGAACCCGGAGGAAACCCACGTGGACACGGGGAGAACATGGAAACTCCACCCAGATGGGGATTCGAACCGGGAATCCCTAGTGCTGAGAGGAGAACATGCTAAACCACTAAGACACCGTGCCGCCCTTATTTCGGATTCGAATTTGCAAATTGTGTCTAACTACGAGTTCTAAACATGTGAAGTGAGTTTAATGCATTTACCCTGATATAACAGACATTTAGGACGCATTCCTACGCTGAGTCTTGTGGAGGACACAGTGACTGCACAGTGACTGCTGTGTGAGATCCACATGTAGCAGCACACACACCACCATGTCCGTGTCACTGCTGAGAACCATCCACCACCCAAAATCACTCCTGTACTATCAGCACTATGTACTGTTAGCATTGCAGAACTGATTAAAGGGACGTGCGGGTGTGGAACTCTAAATGATGAGATGAAGATAACATGGGCAATGAGGGTGGACCTGGAAAAGTGGCCCGTTAGTGCAGTTTCCTGCAGTTTCTCGCAGTTTCGCTGGGTTCCCGTGTGAGAGGCCTGTATGGAGATGAGATGATGCATGTTCCAGGGTTCCAGGGCTCAGCGGTTGATTGCTGTACTTTAGTTCCCGTTGTTTTCCAGAATCTACAGGAACTGCGTCGGCTAATTAGGCGCCAAATTGCATTGTTGATTATGCTCTCTCTCCTGTACTTTGTTTTATGGAGCGAAAAAGAGCGAGAGAGAGAGAGAGAGAGAGAGAGAGAGAGGAAATACAGAAACCACACTAATGCAGAGCTATAGATCATATTCAGCTTCAAACAAAGCAGCGCTTTAGCTTCGGGCTCGCCGCTAATTATCCAGCTGCACGAGGATGAATGTTCCGTTTCTGCATGGACACGTTTAACGGCACCCACCGCTGAAGGGAGCAACGGGAGCCGGGCGAGCGAGCGAGCGAGGTGGAGCGAGAGAGAAAGGCCCTGGGTCTTCGGAGCTCATTAACTTCATATCGTCAGCTGGTTACCGACGACGTGGTCAGATATTCCTGAAGTGTGACCGCGGTCTTATTAAGACGTCTCTGAGAATTCGGGATTAATAAACAAAGGGTTGACCTGGTGGGATCATTATTATTAACAGGAACATCCCATTATTGTACGGCACAGGGTTTTAGAGTTCATTGACATGGGGGGGGGGGGACACCCTGTGAGGGACATGGGTGGACTTTCCATGTTCTCCCCGTGTCCGCGTGGGTTTCCTCCGGTTTCCTTACACAGTCCAAAAACATGGATCAAGTCAATTGAGTTCTCCAAATTGCCCCATATAGGCAGCAGAGTAAAGCATGATGTCATACATCCATCCATCCATCCATCCATTATCTTTTGCTTTATCCTACATTAGGGTCGCGGAGGGTGGGGGTGGGGGTTCCCCAGGCCCATCCAGGGGAGAACATTTCGGGCGCTGGGCAGATAGACCCAGGACAAGGTGCCAATCCATCGCTGGACACACACACACTCACACACACACACTCTATATGGGGCAATTTGGAGAACTCGATTGACTTGATCCATGTTTTTGGACTGTGTAAGGAAACCGGAGAACCCGGAGGAAACCCACGCGGACACGGGGAGAACATGGAAAGTCCACCCAGATGGGGATTCAAACCGGGAATCCCTAATGCTGAGAGGAGAACATGCTAATCACTAAGCCACACAACCTTCATCTCATGGCAAACTAAGGTCTGGGAGGTTCTGCCTTTGGCGTAGTTGTTGGCAGCAGCTGAAGGAATATGAATGCATGTAGGAGTAGATTCTATAGAGTCCGGCTCATTTTAAGTTGTGGTCGCCACGTCCGCCGTGTCTCCATGTTCTCCCAGTGTCCGCATAGGCTTCCTCTGGGTTCTCCGGTTTCCTCCCACAGTCCAAAAACATGAATTCAAGGTAAAGTGAATGCTCTAAATTGCACCACACAGTATGTGTGTCTATGTGAGTGAGTGAGTGTGTGTCCAGTGATAGATTGGCACCCTGTCCTGGATGTATTTGCCCAGCACCTGAAACGTTCCCCCCCCCCCCCCGGACCCTAGTCGAGGATTAGACGGAATAAAATGAGAGGAGACGTGACTTTTTCTCCTTCAACAGCCCAAAATAACGGTGGAAGCGTTTCAACACCCAGTCTTCAGATCTTCAGCTGAACTCATCTGTGCGCCAACACATCGGTTCAAAGCCGACAAGAAAAGAAAAACGACGGCCTTTTCATCCAGCCATGAGCGCTGATGCCTCGAGCTCTACTGATGCCTTCACTGGAACCAGTTCTATCGGCTGATTACGCAATACGGAGCGTTTTTGGCATCGCTCCGGCGCCGGAGGCATCACTGCAGCACGGGCAGGGCAGCAAACTGCGCTGGCCCTGGGTTCGTTCACACCACGGCCCCGGGTTCGCCCCCCCCCCCCCCCCCCCCCCCCCCCCCCCCCCCCCCCCCCCCCCCCCCCCCCCCCCCCCCCCCCCCCCCCCCCCCCCCCCCCCCCCCCCCCCCCCCCCCACTGGGCACACACTCACACAGACACGCACACAAACACACTCTACATGGGGCAATTTGGAGAACTCAACTGACTTAAACCATGTTTTCGGACTGTAGGAGGAAACCGGAGAACCCGGAGGAAACCCACGCGGACCCGGGGAGAACATGGAAACTCCACCCAGATGGGGATTCAAACCGGGAATCTCTAGTGCTGAGAGAAAAACATGCTTAACCACTAAGCCACCGTGCTCTGAATTGTCCATATCTAAATTGCCCCTACATAGAGTGTGTCTGTGTGAGTGAGTGTGTGCCCAGTGAAGAGATTGGTGTCCTGTCTGCCCAGCGCCCAAAACATTCTCCCCTGGATGGGCATGGGGGAGATTATTAGAGAATCAAGTTAATTGATGAATGTATGAATTGTGTGTGTGTGTGTGTGAAATAGAGAGAGAGAGAGTGTGTGAGCATGTGTGTGTGTGTTTGTGTGTGTGAGTGATCTAACCACCTCCACAAGCCTAATAGAGGGTTAAGTGGAAGATCCTTTATGAACGAATTGTGTGTGTGTGTGTGTGTGTGTGTGTGTGTGTGTGTGTGTGTGTGTGTGTGTGTGTAAGTGTGTGTATGCCCGGCTATTATTGATCTGGGTGTATCTGCCCAGAAACCCCCTGCCCGAAACCTTCTTCCCTGGATGGGCACGGGGATACCCCTCCCCGGAACCCCCCCCCGACCACAGTGGAGGATTAAACAGAAGATGCTGGCTGGGTTTTTAAAGCCTTTAAAGCGATTTGTTAGTGTGTATCATTAAGTTTTTCAAAGGAGTCGACTCCACGCACTCACTGACTCACACTGCCACCGCAGGTTGCCCATGGTTCGATACTGAGCCGACTCATTAGTGAATCAGTATTTACAGGTACACGCCTCCGCGTCATTAACCGCCCGCTGACTCGCGACTCCGGCAGATTCGGTTCTCTTCGGACGCAGAGCGGTTCCTCCGTCAGTTCTCGGCCCCTGTGCTCGGACCCTGGTCTCTATGTTATCCGCTGTCAGAATCAAAATGTCCAGTCTGAAGGCCCCGGGCCCCTCTGTCGGTGAGTAACGCGTTTCTGCCCGTTTCTAAAGGGAAGTCGTTTGGTTTGCTTTGCTTTGTTTTTTTTTTGCACTTGACTCGAGTTTTTTAAATATTTAATACAAATGTTTCACTCGATCAGCGGCTTCAGTCAAACTTTAAACCGATTTAAAGTGCTTTCGACTGTTTACATCGAAATAATCCGATTTAATCCGCCCTTATAACGGTGTTCCGTTCCCCTGTGTACTTTCCTAACAGAACGAACGGAAAACTGTTAACGCGCGTGCAAACGACAGAGAACTAATTTTGTTTTAATTACCCAACATTTATCTGAACATTTATCTTTAAACACTGTTATTGTAATTCATTTTGCTCTGGTGCAGTAACTACAAACGGCGTACGGAACGCCGTGACCCAATAATAACTCTGGCTGGAGCAATTAACGGCAGTGGAATCCTTAATAATGACCTAAAATATTAATAATAACCCAACTAAGTGTTTATTATGATTAAACATGGATTGTGTAACGTTTCGTAAGTTTACGGACCGATTAAAACGTCTAACATTAAAAATACTTTAGTGTTCAGACCTTGAATATCATCATTTCAACCGAATATATTATATTTTTATAAGTTTTATTATAATAAAATTATTTATAATGATAAATTATATAATATATAATAATTATTATAAGTATTATTACTTGTAAGTGACTTTCACAGTCCAAAAACGTGGATTCAAGGTGAATTGGCTGCCTCTATTTCAATTGCCCCCACATAGTGTGTGTGTGTGTGTGTTTGGTGATGGACTGGCACCCTGTCCTGAGTGAATCTGCCAGCCTCTGAAACGCTCTCTGCTGGGTGGGCATGTAAAGCACCCCCCCACCCCCCCTGCAAACCGAGTGAAGGATGAAGTAGAAGATAATGAGATGAGAACATAATTACACCCCGAGTTCCATATATGGGCATCAGAACATGATGCTGACTACAAGATGACCTTTGTGGTTTATTAAGAATTGTATGTCAGTGGGAAGGTGTGTTGTCGTGATGCGGATGATGGATGTAATGGGGTCATGAGAAACAAACGTGTGTGTGGGGGGTGTTCAGAAGTTTGGGTATGATGTCATCACTACTGAGGAAATGATCTGCCAAATATCGCAAAGAGTATGGAGCAGGTGTATAATATTATATTATTTAATTTAATTTAATTAATTAATTAATTATTTTTTAAATTTATTTTATTCTATTCTATTCTATTTATTATCTTTTGCTTAATTCTGTATTAGGGTCTTGGGGGGGGGGATTCACAATGTCCATCCAGGGGAGAATGTTTCGGGCACTGGGCAGATACACCTTGGACGGGGTGCCAATCAATTCCTGGGCAAACACACTCACACAAACACACTATATGGGGCAATTCGGAGCATTCAATATACCTTAAATCCATGTTTTTGGACTGTGGGAGGAAATCGGAGAACACGGAGGAAACCCACACAGACAGAACATGGAAACTCAACCCAGATTGGGATTCGAACCTGGATACCCAGCACTGAGAGGCATTATATTATATTATATTATATTATATTATATTATATTATATTATATTATATTATATTATATTATATTATATTATATTATATTATATTATATTATATTGAGGTGGCTTAGTGGTTTAGCATGTTCTCCTCTCAGCGCTAGACATTCCCAGTTCGAATCCCAATCTGGCTGGAGTTTCCATGTTCTCCCCGTGTCTGTGTGGGATTCCTCCGGGTTCTCCGGTTTCCTCCCACAGTCCAAAAACATGGCTCAAGTTAATTGAATTCTCCAAAATGCCCCATATAGAGTGTGTCTGTGTGAGTGAGTGTGTGTGTGTGTGTGTGAATGAGTGTGTGTCCAGTGATAGATTGGCGTCCTGGAAGATATTGGATGGATGGATATTAAATGAATTGATTACGGTGCAGTGGGTGTGGTCCATGTCCATGTGGATGAGGTGCAGAGAAGCATGTGTGGTTGTAACCTCCACCACACAGACGTATTTGGAATCCTGCAGGATGTTGGAGTGTGTCTGTGGGCGCAGTGCTGTGTCACTGATTCTCGCTTTCTCAGCATGCAAGTGTCCTCACCCACTATGTAGTACGCAGTAGGCGGTGGGGGATATTGGGCGCCGCAAGTCCATCGTTAAGGCGGGAACCAGGTTGGACAGGAACCGGCCGTCAGACTGAGAACAAATGACATGTGCATTTAGATCAGACCACCATGGAGCCATAAAAACAGTTGGCAGCTCAGTCTGTAATTTTCTCCATGGAGGAGGAGGAGGAGGAGGAAGAGGAGGAGGAGAAGGAGGAGGGAGCGATCCGGGCGGAAATGAAACGACGGCGCGGCACCTGTAAAAAGATGGAACCACTCCAGATCCTCCAATAAATCCAAGTGCACCTGGCTGAAGTCAGAACCCTGCAGTTTAACGAGCAGAAAAACAATTATATTGTCACATTAAAGCTTAATTACAAGCCTGTCGTTGCACTCTTCCCTAACGACGTTCATTTAAAAGGGAGGGGACCAAGATCCGACCTCAGACCGGGTTCCGTCGTTCGGATCGTTGAGGATGTTGCCGTAGCAACGGGATCGATATTTAAGGTGAAGTCTGCGGGCTTTTCAATTGACGTACCTCCTGGAGGTTCTGCCAGTAGATCAGGGCGAGTATGGGGGTGTTGCTAAAGGAGCCACATTGGTATCTTCAGCAGACCTGGGCTTGGAACCCTCAGGCTCCGGGTCCAGCAAGGAGTTCGGGTGGTCGATCTGTATTCGGCACCATGTTGGACACGCCCGTAATGATCTACACACCCCTGTCTTTTCTTTAAAGGGTGTTAAATACAGGCGGGTTCCCAGGAGCTTCCACATTCTCCTTGTGTCCACGTGGGTTTCCTCCATCCAAAAACGTGGATTCAAGGTAAATTGCCTGCTCTAAATTGCCCCCGTTATATGTCCAGCGATCAATTGGTGCCCTGCCCAGTATCTGTTTTCCCCTAAAAGGGCAAGGGGTAAACCCCGTGCCCCATGTCTGAGGTCCTGCTGGTTCTACACGCCACAAGGCGGTTGTGATGACGAAACGTCTTACACCTTTGCGCGTTGCTTTGTCCTTCCCGTAACCGTGTGTGTGTGTGTGTGTGTGTGTGTGTGTGTGGGGGGGGGGTGGATATGGCTTCACTGGGTGCGGGGCCCATGCCCCCCCCCCCTCCACCGCTGTATATTTATCATGTGGTTTCTATTTCATCTCCTCTTCAAGTTCATCCCAGGCAGGCAGCTACACGCCGGCCGCATTCCCGCCGCCGCCGCGCTGCAGGAACAATGCCGGGAGTCAGGACTCACCCGAGCGCCGCGCTTTTCACGTGTGTGCGTCTGGCTGTTTCGAGGAAAGGCGGCGGTTCCTGTACGCACACGCTGAGCGGCTAGTTCGGAACCTGCCAGCGTTTGAGGTTTTTCTGGTCTGTGGTCTGTGACTCATCTCTCGGCTCGGCGTCGCCGTGGTGACGGTGCGAGCGGTCGAGGCGTCCTGAGGGGACTGTCCTGCGTCACAAACTCAGGGTGTCATGGTGACACGTCGGGGTGGAATAAACGGCGTTTTTTTGGACGTTTATTTCGGTCATTATTTACACGCACAGTGAAACCACCTACGTTGTGCCACGATGAGGGTCGAGGTCAGGGCACGGGGTCTGTCATGATGCAGCCCTCCTGCAGGGGGCGTGATGAGGGTTGAGGGTGGATGGAGGATTGAACCTCCATCCTTCAGATCGATGGCCTCACACCCTCACCACCAAAGCGTTCATCCTCAAGAGTGAGGTCAGACACCGATATTGGACATTCCAGTTAATCATTAATGATGTTTATAGTGGACGAGGTCGGGACATGTCCCAATCATGAGGGTTCTCATGTTCGGTTAGTTATAAAGTTCCTGGGGGTTTTCTGTGTGGAGTTTTGTATGTTCTCCCCCAGGTCTTTGTTGGTTTATATTAGTAAGCGCCTGTCCTGTGGTACAGTATGGAGGAGGAGGTTAAGCGCCGATGTAAAGCATGGAGAAGCTCGTCGCTAATTGGAAAATAAGAGTCGAGTCATGTTCAGACGGGTTCGTTCACAAAGCCGAAAATCATTACCCCCCCCCCCCCCGGGCCTCAGAGGCTCCTTAAACCCAGAAGCCCACTTTAAAGGGCGCTGGGGGAACATCAAGGGGCGCCCCTGCTCTCGGCGGGCTGGGTGTGTTGGTGGTGCCGACAGCAGGGATTCGGTGGAATCGGGTGGAGTGAAGACAAACAGAGGCAGGATGAACCGAACGGAGACGCGGCGTCCTCAGGACAGATGCTAATTACAACGACCCTGTGGATTAACGAGCGAAATGGACAATTAGGTGGAGTTGCAACCCTAACCCCCTAAACACCCCCCTCCTAAATTTCCCAAATATAAATAAGTGTGCACCCAGGGAACACTCAGCACGTCCACCTCTCAGCGCTGGGGACCCAGGTTCGAATCCCGGTCTGGGTGGAGTTTGCATGTTCTCCCTGTGTCTGTGTGGGATTCCTCCCACAGTCCAAAATCATGGATTTAGGGTGAACGGCCTGCTCCTATCGAACTCTGTTAGTGTGTGCCCAGTGATAGATTGGTGTCCTGTCCTAAATTGTTCGCCCCTGGATGGGCATGGGGAACCCCCCCCCCCCCACACACACACACAAACCCCTAGTACAGGACTAAGCAGAATATAATGAATGAATGAATAAATTGCCCCTATGGAGTGTGTGTTAAAGTGAGTGTGTGCCCAGTGATAGATTGGCGTCCTGTCCTGGGTGTCCAGCGCCCAAAACTTTCTCCCCTGGATGGGCATGGGGAACTCCCCCCCCCCCCCCCACACACCTAGTAGAGGAATAAGCAGAAGATAATGAATGAATAAATAAATTGCCCCTATGGAGTGTGTGTTTAAGTGAATGTGAGCACGGTGATAGATTGGTGTCCTGTCCTGGGTGCCCAGCACCCAAAACGTTCGCCCCTGGATGGGCATGGGGAACCCCCCCCAACACACACACACACACACACACATACACAACCCTAGTAGGGGAATAATCAGAATATAATGAATGAATGAATAAATTGCCCCTATGGATTGTGTGTTTAAGTGAGTGTGAGCACAGTGATTGCCGCTCTGTAATGTTCTCCTCTCGATGGGCATGAGAACCCCCTCCAGTGACCCCAGCGGAGGATTAAGCTGAAGATAATGAGATGAGATGATTTAATTGCTCTTGCTCAAGCCGCGTCTTTATTTGATCCCAGCTTAAATCTACACTAATAAATGTGCTGAGACCATCTCTTCTGCTTCTCTTTGATCTTCTGAGCCGGGACTCCCGGTCGTGTTCCTTCTTGTTCTTTTTAACCTGCTTTGGATATCCGGACAGGAGTATTAGAACACACCTGTTTCATGCCGTCTTATTTCTTCGGGCGATTCGAAGACGAGCACCTGGCCAGGCATTCTGAAAGACTTTGTGTCAGCAGTTTGGGGAAGGCCCTCGCATTTGCTCATTGAGAAGATGCCTTTATGGTCGGGGTCCGAACACAGCACCCCTGGAGCAATGAGGGTTAAGGGTCTTGCGCAAGGACCCACGTTGGTAACCTGGACCTGTGATTGGTAAAGTGGACCTGGGATTCAAACCCACAACCTTCAGACTGACGGCCCGACACCGTAACCACTGGGCTGCCACACCATGTTGTTTTCCACACTGCTGTCCCAAGAGACACACCCCCGGGTCATCGAATTGGGGGCGTACATTCGGCTCCTGGGGTCTTTAGAGGCATGACGGCAAAGGGTGAGGTTGGTGTGGGAGAACCTGAATGTCCATGAGGTGCAGCACCCAACACCGGTGTCTGACCTCTGGATGCTCCTCTGGATGCCACCCTCCTCAGTCCTAAATCAAAAAGAGCCACAGTTTCCAGGATGAGGTTCTGATTATTGATTATTCTCGAAGCGGAGCTGGTCCGAAGGGAGGAAGTGAGAGGTGCTCGTTAATAAATGTTCATTCATTCATTATCTCCCGCTTTATCCTCTATTAGGGTCGCGGAGGGGGGGGTTCCCCATGCCCATCCAGGGGAGAACGTCTCGGGCGCTGGGCAGATAGACCCAGGACAGGACACCAATCTATCACTGGACACACACTCACTCACACAGACAAACTCTATATGGGGCAATTCGGAGAACTCAATTGACTCGATCCATGTTCTTGGACTGTGGGAGGAAAGCGGAGAACCCGGAGGAAACCCACGCGGACACAGGGAGAACATGGAAACTCCACCCAGATGGGGATTCGAACCAGGAATCCCTAGCGCTGAGAGGAGAACATGCTAAACCACTGTGCCGCCAATAATAAATGTTAAATTAGTAAATAATTCCCCCAGTGGGAAAGTTCGCAGCAGTGTAAAAACTCTTACAACCATGTGACCTATACAGAGCGCGATGGAGGTGGACATCCTGTTGCCATTTGCGTCGTTTCGCATCGTAATAGGTGACGACCCGGCCTCATCATGTTTCCACTTCCTGCACACGGCCCACCTGCCAGTCAGATTCTTCCACACCGCACTCACCCAAAGTGGTCCCACCGACCCCAACGTGCCCCTGTCATTGGACGAGGCGTGGGTGCACGTCTGCCGACTCACGAGCAGACAAGAGGGTCTCCCTGTCCACTCGCCCCGGCCCCGAACCGTGCTTCGTGTCACCAGGAGGCGTCGTCTGAGCGTTCGGCGCTCCCTCCGCAGCACACCCAGTTCCTGAGTGCATTGTTCTCCTCGCCGCCGTCCTTTTCGTCTCTAAACGCTCTGCCGTCCGTCTCGCCAACAGGGAGGATCGTATCGGAACCGGTGGAGGACATCGATCCCAGCAGCTTCATCACAGACATGGTGAGTGGCTTCCACAGCTGACATCTGGATTTATTGATAGATTGATTATTAAACCTAAAGGAGGTGTGTTGATGCCCCCGGGGCAGAGTAGGGGGGGGGGCAGTGTGAGGTACCCCTGCCTGAGGTTAGGTGGTGTCTCAGCACAGCTCGTTCCTGGAGGGCACATTTCATGGACGTTCATACCTTCAGCGCCCTCGGGGGTGGGGGGGGGGGGTTGTTCCATCATCTCCTCATGTGTTGATGTAGGAACTACAGACCATTATACTGCAGTTTGGATTGTGATGTTATGAATCTGTGCGCAGTGTGTGTACGTGAGCTCGTGGGCTCGTCGTGTGTCCTCCTCTGCGGAAGGTTCGGACGCCTCCACCGAGGGGACGCGTTTAAATAGCATGAGCTTTAATTCAGCTGCGTTTACTGCATTCAATTTACTGATGTTTACAGCATGTTAACATTATGAGGGAAATATTATACACTGGAATGTGTGTGTGTGTTTGTGTGTTTTTAGATTTGTGTGTGTGTGTGTGCAAGTCTGTGTATTTATGTATCTATGTGTGTGTGCGCTTGCGTGCGTGCCTTTTTTTTTTAAATGTGTGTGTATGTATGTGTATATAAATGTGTGTTTGTTTAAATTTGTGTGTAAGTGTGTGTGTGTGTGCGCGCAAGTCTGTGTTTATGTATACATGTGTATTTAAGCTTCTGTGTGTGTGTGTGTGTGTAAGTGTAGATAAATAGATGTCTATTTATTTATTAGTAAATTGTAATATATATTATATATACATAATGTCTGTGTATTTGCATGTATATTGCATGTATAAAGAAGTGTGTGTGTGTGTGTGTGTGTGTGTGTACATGCTCAAAGTTCCTCCAAAAGCGTATTTGGACGACTCATTAAAAGTCGCAGCGTTTCTTTTGCACATTTCTATTTTTACGCGTGAGAACAGATGAATGGTTCCTGCTGTGGAACCATTAGGAACCATTTCCCTAAAATCTCATCTGATCCTGGAACCGCAGAATGAGCACCGTACACGCTGCGTCCCAAACGGGGTGTGCTGTGCCGTGAAGCTGAGGTGATGTTCGGTGCATGACCAAAACAAAACGCACGGGGTTCAAAGAGTGAGCTTCTCACCCCCCGTTCTCACCCCCCGTTCTCACCCCCCGTTCTCACCCCCGGTTCTCACCATCCGTTCTAACCCCCGTTCTCACCCTCCGTTCTAAACCCTCCGTTCTCACCCCGGTTCTCACCCTCTGTTCTCACCCCTGGTTCTCACCCTC
>JAFMOD010000198.1:48757-61679 GCA_019802435.1 Corydoras maculifer
TATATAGACCATCACTATATATTTCTATATATAGATATATATGTATATGGGATGTATATAGACCATCACTATATATTTCTATATATAGATATATGTATATATGTATATGGGATGTATATAGACCTGTGCCACATTTATAAAACTGTGTATAAATATGATTTATACAGACCCATATCATATATGTATATAGAAGAGCATATGTATATGACCTCTATACTGTAGACCTTTACCATATACCTACATGACAAGGTAGCTCAGTGGTTAGGGCGTTGGGCTGTCAATCTGAAGGTTGGGGGTTAAATCCCAGGTCCACTGACGTCACCAATGTGGGTCCTTGAGCAAGAACCTTAACCATCATAGCTCCAGGGGGCGCTGTATCAACCCTGTGCTTACCTTTCAAGTCGCTTTATATATATATATATATATATATATATATATATATATATATATATATATATATATATATATATATATATATAGATGGATAGATACACTATATTAACATAGCTGTATGTATAGGATGTATATAGAGCCATATATATTTATATAGAAGGATATATGTATCTGATGTATATACACCTATACACCACATGGTTGGATATATTAAGAGTGTATATAGGTGTGTGTAGACCTGTACTATATATTTATATAGATGAATATTTGTATATATGTATAGAACGGGGCGGCACGGTGACTTAGTGGTTTAGCATGTTCTCCTCTCAGCACTAGGGATTTCCCGGTTCGAATCCCCAATCTGGGTGGAGTTTCCATGTTCTCCCCGTGTCCACGTGGGCTTCCACCGGGTTCTCCGTTTTCCTCCCACAGTCCAAAAACATGGATCAAGTCAATTGAGTTCTCCAAATTGCCCCATATAGAGTATGTATGTCTGTGTGAGTGTGTGCCCAGTGATAGATTGGCGCCCTGTCCTGGGTCTATCTGCTCAGCGCCTGAAACGTTCTCCCCTGGATGGGCATGGGGAACCCCACCCCGACCCTAATAGAGAATAAAGCGGAAGATAATTAATGAATGAATATATTAACATGGCTTTATGTATAGGATATATATGGAGCCATATATATTTATATAGAAGGACATATGTATAGATGTATCTGATGTATATACACCTATACACCACATGGTTAGATATATTAAGAGGGTGTATAGGTGTATGTAGACCTGTACTATATATATGTATATAGGTATAGAACGTAGTATATATATCTATACCACAGACTGAACTCCACTGACGCTCAGACGGCTGATGGATGAATGTTGATGGATGAATGTTCACACTTTAAAGGCAGCAGCTTTGTTATTAAAGCACAGAGTGAGAGTGTGAACGGCGAGTCAGCCTTCCGTGTAAATCTGATTTATGTACGACAGTGTTCCGCACGGGGAGCGCAGAGCAGACGCCGTTCACCATAAAGAGCTCATTGTTCTCCAAACGGCCACGGGCTGTGCTCCAAACGGCGCCCAAAAACCCACGCGGCTGTAGACTTTCTGATCAGGAGGGACGTCGGATTAAACAGCAGGTACTAGATTTGTAGAACCTCCGCTCCAGTTGCATTGTGGGATAGCACGCTCATTCCAAATTGGCTTGGGCGTGCATTCGGACGCACAGCTGATCCGCGTGGGGCGGTAGGCCGTTTGGGGTCGCGGCCGTCGTTGCCCCTCGGGCCGGGTTCGGACCCTCGGAGGTGCAGGCTGATGTGGGTTCATGCGTGTTGACTGAATACTTTGTTTCCCGCCGGCAGCCCGTGGAGAACGACGCCAGCGAGTTCATCTGTCCGGGATCCATCGCCTCAGGTAACGCGCACTCACATCCAACCCGACCCGACCCGACCCGACCCGACCCGACCCGACCCGACCCGACCCAACCCTCGGGGGGGTGGGCGGGGCTTCGTCCTCGGTCGTGTGCTAACCCTGCCTGTCTCCCCCCCTGTGCGTCTCAGACTTCAACAAGGACCTCCACTGCCTGTCCGGCACCTACGAGAAGTGCCTGTGCCCCATCCCGCCCCCGAAAATCAGCGACCTGCTGGACGACGAGGACCTGCTGTACTGCCTGCGCCTGAAGCTGGACCCCACGCACTACACGGTCAAGAACTGGAAGAACTTCGCCAGCCGCTGGGGCATGAGCTACGACGAGCTGGTGATGCTGGAGCAGCGGACGCACGGCTCGTCGGCGCACAGCCCCACCCAGGAGTTCCTGTTCCGCTACAGCCAGAAGCCGGTGACGGAGCTCGTCCAGCTCTGCCGGTTCTACCAGCGCATCGACGTCCTGCGGCTCCTGCAGCAGTGGGTGGAAAACGACTGGCCGTCGCGCTGGAGGCGGTCCCATTAATGGGAACCCCCCCCCCGACGGACGCTACCCGCACTCCATGGTGGACCATGCTGCTGGCATCTCGCTGTTAACCTTCCAGAACCTTCTTATTGTGTTATTTTTAAATGCTTCCCGTTACGGACCGACGCCGTGGACCGGAGCAATGGTCACCTCCGTGGAGCTATTTATAAACGCAGGCTCGGGGCCAGTACGGACCGGTACGGACCCCCTCAGCCGTTTCTCCGGGCTAAAGGACCTCCCATGGGATCAAAGTTCTCCTGACCTCCTACACTGAGTACATGGTAGCGAGGGTCTACACTTTAAGGACCAAAGTATTGGGACAGCGATGAGGTCGGGCCTCCTGCGCCGGACGGTCCGCTAACGTCACGGATCTGGCTCCGCTCGCTAGGACGGGAAAGGGCCCTTCCCCAAACTGTTCCCAGTGGGGCGGAGGCCGGGAGGACGTGCAGATCCATCGTCCTGGTTCGTCTCAGGCCGAATCTGTGTTCGTCCTCCGATCTCTAAATAGCCAATCCGCTTAATGAGCTGGATTTGAATATGTTAATGAGCTTTTGAGTTGAGTTTTAAAATGCGGCGAGGAGAACAGACGCCGCCGTACGCACCGAGCTGGTCACCGATTCAGAACCCCGAGTTTGGGTGACCTGCAGGGATTTGGACTGTGGATGTGAGGAGAACATGCAAACTCCACCTCCACATTTGTGCTGTGAGGCGACATTGATAAATCATGGGGTGGGGGGGGGGTTCCCCATGCCCATGCCCATCCAGGGAGAGAACATTGGGCACTAATCCATGAGCACACACTATATAGGGGCAATTAACCCCAATCACCTTGAGTTTATTAAATTTTTTTGGGCAGTGGGAGGAAATCGGAGAACCCGGAGGAAACCCACATGGACACGTACGTGGAGAACATGCAAACTCCACCCAGACTGGGATTCGAACCTGGAGCCCCAGCACTAAGAGCAGAACACGCATCCCGCTACATCGCCCCCATGTGGCCAAAACCGCGCACATCTGTAACGACGTCGCCGTGGAAACCGTCCGGAGACGATTATTATGGGATTATTTACAGAAGCGCTTCGTCGTCTCGGCAGAAAAAAAACAAAAAAGCAAACAGGTTTTCAAAGCGAGCGCCGTGTTTGACTTCACATCCCGCCTTCCTAATTATGGGATGTCTGCAGAGCTGCAGGCCAAATGCTTCAGAAACCACAGCCGTCTGTCTGCCGCACTCGGGGTTCCGATCGGAGTCCTGCAGGGGCCACTGCTGGGTCCTTTTCCAGGTCTCGGGTTTGAACGGGCGGGGGTGTTGGGTGGGTTCTCAACCCCCCCCCCCCACCACCACCACCATCGCACAGGTACATGTTCTCACACTCTCGTTCTCAATGAGCTCTCATCAGTTCAAAGGCTTCTCATGGAACCTTCAACCGTCTCCGTCCCGACGTCTTTATCTTTATTTTTGTCTGTTAAATAAAGATCTGCGTTCATGAACACGACAACTTTCACTTTTCATTCCGTTTTCAAAACGTGGACTGAATTTTTCTGGAAATACACTTGGTAACGTGTAATAAGTCCCGCCCACTGAGCCACGGTCCTCACAAGGTTCCCTTCCGTCAAGAAAATGAATAATTCTGCCTGTGGGCGCCACCTCTCAGCACTGAGAATCCGCATGGGCTTCCTCTGGGTTCTCCGGTTTCCTCCCACAGTCCAAAACCATGGACTCATGCCGCTGAGAGTTGGTGCCCACAGCAGAATTATTCATTTTCTTGACTGTAGGGAACCTTGTGAGGACCGTCAAGAAAATAAGTTGTAATAAGTCCCGCCCACGGAGCCACGGTCCTCACAAGGTTCGCTACCGTCAAGAAAATTAATAATTCTGCCTGTGGGCGCCACCACCTCTCAGCACTGGGGATCCGCATGAGGTTCCTCTGGGTTCTCCGGTTTCCTCCCACAGTCCAAAACCATGGATTCAAGGTGAATTGGCTGCTCCAAATTTACCCCCATATAGTTTGCCTGTGTGTGAGTGCGTGGCCATCCATAAATTGGATTGGCATCCTGTCCTGAGGGCCTGCCCAGCGCTTTGAAATGTTCGCCCCAGATTTTTTTGGACTGTGGGAGGAAAACGGAGACACGGGGAGAACATGGAAACTCCACACAGATGGGGATTCGAACCGGGAATCCCTAGTGCTGAGAGGAGAACATGCTAAACCACCTTGCCGCTCCACCGTGAATATTCATTTATTCATTCATTATCTTCCGCTTTACCCTCTATTAGGTTTGCGGGGGGGTTCCCCATGCCCATCCAGGGGAGAATGTCTCGGGCGCTGGGCAGATAGACCCAGGACAGGGCGCCAATCCATCGCTCACTCACACTCACTCACACACACTCATCCACACACTCACTCACACACACACTCTACATGGGGCAATTTGGAGAACTCAATTGACTTGATCCATGTTTTTGGACTGTGGGAGGAAACCGGAGAACCCGGAGGAAACCCATGCGGACACGGGGAGGACATGGAAACTCCACCCAGATGGGGATTCGAACCGGGAATTCCTAACAGTGAGAGGAGAACATGCTAAACCACTAAGCCACCGTGAATATTAATGAAGTTAATTAATTTAGTTCTTAAAGTACGATGTTTATTGAAAAAATACATAGGATGATTATACGAACAGATGGGAGGTGAGTACAGAGATCCAACAACAGAACGTACAGAACGTGACCCTCATACGTACAAGGTTTAAAGTCAAGTTTGTTTATATTAGTAATTAAAAAGAGTTAATGATATTTAGTTTAATTGGTTGTTAGTATTTTTAATGAGACTTTATACAAAATAAACGCGCCGTTTCTTTAATTTGCCCGTTTCGTTATGCAAATGTCTTGGCATAGTAAGTATACTCATTCATCCATCCATTATCTTCCACTTTATCCTCTATCGGGGGGGGGGGGAATGTTTCGGGCGCTGGGCAGATAGACCCAGGACAGGGCGCCAACCTATCACTGGACACACACACACTCACTCACACATACACTCTATATGGGGCAATTTGGAGAACTCAATTGACTTGATCCATGTTTTTGGACTGTGGGAGGAAACCGGAGGAAACCCACACGGACACGGGGAGGACATGGAAACTCCACCCAGATGGGGATTCGAACTGGGAATCCTTAGTGCTGAGAGGAGAACATGCTAAACCACTAAGCCACCGTGCCGCCCAGTAAGTATACTCATTTGCATAATTGCGATTGGGTGAGCGTTACCTGAGCTCGGCGCTCAGGCGATTTCCTCTGTAATGAGTCTCAGTTTCGGGCGCTGGGCAGATAGACCCAGGACAGGGCGCCAATCCATCGCTGGGCACACACTCACTCACACACACACACTCTACATGGGGCAATCTCAGTCGTCATCGGAACTCAAACCCAGCATGTTGTTGAGACTCAGGGTGAGTTTATCTGGCTCGCCGCCGGAGTTCACGACCGGATAGTCCCGGTCTGCGTCCGGACTCGTTATTTTAAATGTCCCCCTGCTGCCCCTCACCGGACTCGCGGATGCCGCGGCGTCGCCACCGGAGGGCGCCGTGAGGTCGCTCATGGAGCGCGCCGTGAAGAGTCGCAGTCGTTCTTTGACGTCGATGGTCGGCGCCTGGCCGTTCACCTCGGGGGTCGTGAAGGGCGCCTTCCACGAGGCCTTGATGCGCGGGATGACCGGGGCAGACGGGGAGATGTCCGGTACCTCCACGGGGCTGGCGTTCAGGATGGATATGCCTGTCACTTTCTCCAGCACGTTCTCGATGCTGCTGCTGCTGGGCAGGCGGTGCGTTTTAAACAGTGGAATATCTGAGGGAACGTCCAGTTCTGCGTTGGCGTCCACGTCTCCCATATCTACGTTCGGTGCGTCGGGGAGGTCGATGCTCGTGTCTTTCCCCGACTTCTTGAAGGGCCATTTGATTTTACTCTTGGGAGCGTTGATGCTGACGTCTCCGACTTCGGCTTTGGGTAAACTCACGTTGGCGTCGGTTGCCTCCACCTCTGAAGCGGATAAGCTGAGGTCAGGCAGATCCACGTCGGGTGATTTGGCCTTTGGGCTCCCAAAGTTCAGCTTCTTCAAAGTTGGGAATTTAATTTTGCCCTTAGTGGGACTTACATCAACCTCCGGGCCCCCGATTTTGGCGTCGGGCAGATCCAAACTCGCATTTGGAACATTGGCGTCAATGGTTGGGCTGTTTATTTCCACCTGGGGGCCCTTTACTTTCGGGGTCTTGGACTTTTTCAGAGTGAAGAATTTGAACTTCCCAGAAGGAGCCTCGATTTCCGGAGCCTTGACCTTCGGTGCCTTCACGTCGACGTTGGGTGCAGTGATGTCAGCGTTGGGGAGATTGACATTGACATTCGGTGTGTTCAGTTCCCCCTCGAGGTTCGGAACAGAGACATCCAGATCGGCATTTCCACCCAGTTTAGGCCCGGAAAGATCAAAGTTGGGGACCTTTAAATGTGGCATCTTAAAGTTTCCATGCGGCGCATCGATGCTGGCGTCTGGAACATTGAGGTCAACGTTGGGGCCGCCAATGCTCCCTTTTGGCAAGTTTAGGTCTACATCCGGAGCAGAGAGGTCAAGGTCAGGGGCGTTCATATTCAAATTTGGTCCCCTCAGATCAGCTCTGGGTAAACCGAGGTCCGGTGCCTGGAGGTTGGCGTCGGCGTTAAAATTCGGACCTTTGAACTTTGGCCCAGAGGCCTTCAACTTTGGCAAATTAAAGTTGGGCATCTTGAATTTTCCAGATGGTGTGTCAATGTCGGCGTCCGGGAGATTAAGGTCCACATCGGGGCCCCTGAGGTCTACATCTGAAGCAGAGAGATCAAGGTCAGGGGCATTTAGGTTCAGATCAGGCCCTTGGAAATCTGCTTTGGGTAAATTGAGGTCTACATCTGGTGCCTGCAGATCTCCATCAAGTTTTGGACCTTTGACTTTTGGTCCGGAGAAGTTAAGTTTGGGCATTTTAAGATTTGGCTTCTTCAGTTTACCATCCGGGAGATCAAGGTCTACATTGGGGCCCCTGATGCTCCCTTTGGGCAAGTTTAGGTCTACATCAGGTGCAGAGAGGTCAATGTCAGGGGCATTTAGGTTCAGATCGGGTCCTTTGAGCTCTGCTTTGGGAAGACTAAGGTCAACATCTGGAGCCTGGAGGTTGGCATCGGCATCAAAATTCGGACCTTTGAACTTTGGCCCAGAGGCCTTTAATTTTGGCAAAGTAAAGTTGGGCATCTTGAATTTTCCAGATGCAGAAGTTCCATCTATGTTGGCATCCGGGAGATCAAGGTCTACATTGGGGCCCCTAATGCTCCCTTTGGGCAAGTTTAAGTCCACATCAGGTGCAGAAAGATCAAGGTCAGGGGCATTTAGATTAAGGTTGGGTCCTGTGAGATCTGCCTTGGGTAGACTGAGGTCCACATCTGGAGCCTGGAGGTTGGCGTCGGCATCGAGTTTTGGACCTTTGACTTTTGGTCCGGAGAAGTTAAGTTTGGGCATTTTAAGGTTTGGCTTCTTTAGTTTACCAGATGGTCCCTCGATGTTGGCATCTGGGAGGTTGAGGTCCATGTTGGGTCCCCTGATGCTTCCTTTGGGCAAGTTTAGGTCTACATCAGGTGCAGAGAGGTCAACGTCAGGGGCATTTAGGTTCAGATCGGGTCCTTTGAGCTCGGCTTTGGGTAGACTGAGGTCAACATCTGGAGCCTGGAGGTTGGCATCGGCATCAAAATTCGGACCTTTGAACTTTGGCCCAGAGGCCTTTAATTTTGGCAAAGTAAAGTTGGGCATCTTGAATTTTCCAGATGCAGATGGTGCATTGAGGTTGGCATCAGGGAGATCAAGGTCCATATTGGGTCCCCTGATGCTCCCTTTGGGCAAGTTTAGGTCTACATCTGGAGCAGAGAGGTCAAGGTCAGGGGCATTTAGGTTCAGATCGGGTCCTTTGAGCTCGGCTTTGGGGAGACTGAGGTCTAAATCTGGAGCCTGGAGGTTGGCGTCAGCATCAAGTTTTGGACCTTTGACTTTTGGCCCAGAGAAGTTAAGTTTGGGCATTTTAAGGTTTGGCTTCTTCAGTTTACCAGAGGGTCCCTCGATGTTGGCATCCGGGAGATCAAGGTCTACATTGGGGCCCCTGATGCTCCCTTTGGGCAAGTTTAGGTCTACATCAGGTGCAGAGAGATCAACGTCAGGGGCATTTAGATTTAGGTTGGGTCCTGTAAGTTCCGCCTTGGGTAGACTGAGGTCCACATCTGGAGCCTGGAGGTTGGCGTCGGCATCGAGTTTTGGTCCTTTGACATTTGGCCCGGAGAGATTAAATTTGGGTAAATTTATGTGTGGCATCTTAAATTTCCCGGATGGTGCATTGACATTGGCATCTGGAACCTTCAGGTCCACGTCCGGGCCCGTGATGCTGCCTTTGGGTAAATCCAGGTCCATATTTGGGGCAGACAAATCGAGGTTGGGTGTGTTCAGGTTAAAATCTGGTCCTTTGAGCTCTCCCTTCGGAAGGTTGATGTCCACGTCCGGGGCACGAAGGTCCGCATCAGCGTCCAGTTTTGGACCTCTGACCTTTGGCCCAGTCAAGTTAAATTTCGGCAAATTGACATGTGGCATCTTGAAATTCCCAGATGGTGCATCAACATCCGGGATGTTGAGGTCAACCTTAGGCCCCTTGATGTCACCTTTTGGAAGGTTCAGATCCAATTCTGGAGCTGAGAAGTCGGGTGTTTTGGCGTTGAGGTTCAGATGAGGGGCGCTAAGCTCCGCCTTGGGCAAATCTAGATCGGGGGATTTTAGGTCCAGCTTGGGCCCGCTGAGATCAGCCTTTGGAAGGTTCACGTCCACGTTAGGGGCCTGCAGAGTCCCATCCACTTTTGGTGCTTTCCCCCGTGGTGCAGAGAGACTAAATTTGGGCATCTTAATGTAGGGCTTCTTCACTTTGACACTTGGGGGCTCAAGGTTCGGGGCGTTCAGATTCACATCAGGAGCCTCCAGATTGGCCCCGATATTCGGCACATCGAGGTCAGCCTCCACACTTGGGGCTTTCACTTTTGGGCTTGAGGTATTAAATTTGGGCTTTTTAATCTTGAATTTGGGGCTCCTCGTGTCCACGTTGAGGTCAACGTTTGGAGCGTCTACCTTGGTGCTGGGTAATGACGCATTCATGCCAGAGACATTCACATCAGGGGTGGACAGGTTCAGTCCGGGTGTGGACACGTTGGCATCCACATCTACGTTTGGCCCTTTGACCTTCGCTTTGGTCTTCTTAAATTTGGGCCAACTAAATTTAGGTGACGAAGTGTCAATGTCCAGATTTGGTGCATTCACGTCAACTTTAGGGCCACTGAGCTCAGCCCTAGGCAAACTCAGGTCAACATCTGGGGTCCCGGTCCCAGAGCCTGTGAAGTTTGGCAAAGAAAGTCCAGCGTCAATGTCCGCACTCGGGGCCTTGAGCTCTGTCTTGGAACGCCCCCAGCTAGGCCACTTGATATCGCCAGAGGGAGCGTCGACGTCAAGATCAGGGATCCCGGCGTGAAGGTAAGGGCCTCTTAGCTCGGCGTTTGGCAAATTCACATCGACATCTGGAGTCTTCAATTTGGGAGAGGGGAGCGTACCGTCCAGATTGGCACCCTTCATCTTCGGCTTCGACATTCCGATGGTCGGCATCGTGAACTTCCCCGGTTCTGGGGTGGAGCCTTCGAGGCCAAATTGTGGGAATTTTCCATTGACCGATGGAGCGGAGAGGTCGCCTTGGAGACCCGGGAGACTTCCGTTCGGCCCACGGAGTTCGGCTGACGGTCCCTGAAGAGTCGGACCTGCGCCCCTCAGAAGTAAATCTTCAAGTTTCTAAAGAACAAAAGGAGAACAAGGTGAGGGAACTTTTTTTATTAAATTAGTGGGTCGTGGACATCTACCAATAAAAAGTTAGGACACGCCCCCTTCATTCTCCATTCTCTGGTTCCTCCTCTTAACATAAAGATGGAGTTTGTAGTTCTATAATTATAGTCTGTAGTTCATCTGTGTTCTGTGTTGTTGGTCGCCCCCTGTTGGTTCTGCAGTGACACTGATGTGGTGGGGGGGGTTTAGTGCTGCTGTAGTTTCATTTCTCCACCTCAGGGACACTGCTGGGATAGGACTAACACACCCACCCAATAACCCCTGCTCTGTGGAGGTTCTATTGGGGTTCTGAGCATTAGAACAGAGTACAGTATGTGCTGTAGAACACAGATGGACTACAGAATAGAACTATAGAACTACAAAGTCCATCTTTGGCGAAAGTGAGAACATGGAGAACCAAAAGGAGGCGTGTCCAAACTTTTGCCTGGTCTGTAGGTGTGAGGTAGCGTATTTTAGCAGAATAAGGTTCTCAAAGGAACCAGAATGTATCCATGACCGTTCTAGAACCTTCCAGAAGCTCCTCCTGCTCCAGGACCGCCTCAAACAGCTCATTAGAAACACCTGAGCACCTGATTAAGCCAGCAGCCAATCACGCGTCAGCAGCTCGAAGCCTAAGCTCATGTTCATGTCAGAGCTCTGAACACATGGCCCTTAAAGGAGCCTGGATGGTTCTGGTGGTTCCAGTGATGTTCCAGGTGAGCGGCTGATGATGTGTCTAAACGTTGAGTCGGTGTTATCCTCAGTGTGGTGGTGCTGCGGTACACGGAGCCAAAAGTTTGGACACGCTCCCAACTCTGCCATGATGTACTAGCCCTGGTTCCTTTGCTCCACCTTCGGTTCCTCGCTGGACCAGATAAATGATGACTGTAAATGTTAATGGCTCTCCTGTGTATACATTACACCTGCACACCTCCAGCTCTCAGTGGATCCCACAGGTTCCACGCTTCTGCGAACGCCCACGGTCTGTGATGGGGCAATAAGCGGGTGGAGTCATGACTCTAAAGTTCCTCACACGAAACTATCCATCCCCGACTTTGGCGGGTCTTCCCCATCTTCAGCTTAATGCTCTTCTAGAGCCGTGGGGGGTAAGGGGGGTTCCCCCATGCTCATCCAGGGGAGAACGTTTCGGTCGCCCAGGACAGGACACTAATCTATTGCTGGGCACACACTCACTATATAGGGGCAATTGAGAGCAACCGATTCACTTTGAATCCATGTTTTTGGACTGTGGGGGAAAACCCACGCTGTTCCCCTTAGAGGAGAACATGCTAACCACTACGCCGACGTGCCCGCCCCAAAACCGTTTCCACGACTAATTCACCTGAGCGGCGCTTTCAGTTCTAGTTCTTCACAAAGCAGCTTTACAGAATGAAAAGCCTTTAAACCCCCAAAGAGCAAGCTGAGGCGACAGCGGCAAGACAAAAACTCCCCGTTATGTTGTTATTTAAGGAAGAAACCTTGGGAGGACTGAGACTCAGTGGGGGACTCGTCCTCCTTGAGCGGCCAGGCAGCGACAACAATGTAGGACAGCCGTGTCCAGATGTTTAACCAATGGAAAAACTCTAACAACTGGAAAACTATATGTGAGTCCATTAGGGGGCGTCCTGCAGGTTCAGTTCAGAACTTTATTACAGAAGTGTGAATGGTAAACGTTCTCACCCCCGCGGCGCTCACGCCCCCTCTGGTCTTCAGTTCCAGGTTCTTGTCGTAGCGCTGGATGATCTGGAGAACCTTCAGCTTGTCTTCGTATTCCAGGTGATCCAGGTGAACGGTCGCCGCCACGATCTGATCGTCTGCAGAAGACAGGGGAAGCGTTGGGTGAGTGTTAATCACACACACACACACACAGCATCGGGGTTCTGATTCTTACCCTCAGACAGACGGACCGTGGGTTCCTTCAGTCCGACGCTGGCCGCGAGGCCTGAGGTTTTTATTTCCCCGTTCTGAAAAAGAAGCAGGATGTAAGTCGACGGGAAAAATAAGCCGGACCGAGAGACGCGGCCACGCCCAGACTCACCATCATCGCCTCGCAGATCACAGATCACAGATCGCAGATCACAGATCACCGCCGCATAGCGGATCAGACGCGTCCGAGTTACCTGCACACACAATCAGATCCATAGAGTCCGAAACCACGTTAATCAGCCGTTCGCGTTCCTCAAGTTGTAAAATCCAGCTCCTGCTCGTGCAGTTTACGCCTGTAGGCTGTGGGAACAGTTTGGGGAAGGCCCGCTTCTGCAGCAGCACTCACTGTGGGCTCGGGCCTCTCGTCCAGCAGCACCGCGGTCCGATCCCACAGGCGATGTGTAGGAACCCGACTCTTTCCTCAAGAATATCTAGAACTGGATTCTGCCAGGCTTAGTGGTTTAGCATGTTCTCCTCTCAGCCCTAGGGATTTCCGGTTCGAATCCCCATCTGGGTGGAGTTTCCATGTCCTCCCCGTGTCCACGTGGGTTTCCTCCGGGTTCTGGATCAAGTCAATTGAGTTCTCCAAATTGCCCCATATAGAGTGTGTCTGTGTGAGTGAGTGTGTGTCCAGCGATAGATTGGCGCCCTGTCCTGGGTCTATCTGCCCAGCGCCTGAAACGTTCTCCTCTGGATGGGCATGGGGAACCCCCCCCCCCCCTAATATAGGATAAAGCGGGAGATAATG
>JAFMOD010000199.1:31054-46623 GCA_019802435.1 Corydoras maculifer
TGGTTGTGTGTGTGTGTCGGGTGGTTGTGTGTGTGTGTCGGGTGGTTGTGTGTGTGTGTCGGGTGGTTGTGTGTGTGTTGGTTTGTTCTGCTGTAGGTGGGAGGTGAGGTGGAGAACACAGAGCTTCTACAGGAACTCCACAACCTTAAAGAAGCAGCAGCAGCCACCAAAGAGGAGCTGAACAACTCCACAGAGCGCAGCGTCCGGCTGCAGGAGCAGATCCAGGTACAGTACTGCACCCCAACACCGGTACCCCACCCTCACCCCACCCTCACCTCCTGTAGCAGATGACCTAATTAATTCTGAAGAAGGAGTAGAACCTGAGAACCATTCTTCCATCCATCACAGGTTCGGGATTCCTCGATCTCTCAGCTGATGGAGGAGCTACAGCAGGTACGTTCGGCCTTATCCCGGTCCGAGGATGAGAAACAAGCGCTCTCCAGGAAGGAACCGGGCCGAGATGAGAACGCTGAGACAGAAGGTACTAAGCACAAAGGGCAGGTTCCCGTCTCCAGAAAGAACCCCGACATGCAGCCCTCTGCTCCAGTGGGTGATGGTTCCTCAAACACAGTCTTGGTGGACATGGGAACTCAAGTGGCGCAGCTGGACCTGGGGGCGGAGCTAGAGGAAGTGATCGGCGAGTACACGGAGAGGATCGGACAGATACGTGAACTGCACGCCGCTGAGATCATGGACATGGAGAACCGTCACATTTCTGAGAGCGAGAGCCTGAAAAAGGAGAACCAGAGACTGGAGGAGGAGTGTGAGAGCCTGAGAACCTCCATCAGCAACCTGCCATCCGTTCCCCACCAGGTCCTTTTCATTCTTACTCTCAGTGACATAGAACCAGGTTATGAGTTTATCTTTTTAAAGTTGATGATGATGATGATAGTGATGATGATGATGATGGTGGTGATGATGATGATGATGATAGTGATGATGATGATGATGATGATAGTGATGATGATGGTGATGATGATAGTGATGATGATGATGATGGTGGTGATGATGGTGATGATGATAGTGATGATGGTGGTGATGATAGTGATGATGATGATGACCGCGATGGTGATAGCGATGATGGTGATGATGAAGATGGTGGTGGTGATGATTATTATGATGATGGTGATAGTGGTGATGTGATGGTGGTGGTGGTGATGATGATGGTGGTGGTGGTGGTGATGATGGTGACGATAGTGATGGTGGTGATGATGATGATGATGATGATGATGATGTCATCTGATGTGCAGGAGGTGATATTAGAACCTGCTGTCTACAGAGATGGTTCCACCAGCGGTGAGTTTTACACACACACACACACACACACACACACACACACACACACACACACATGCGCATACCTTTGTAATATGTTCATCAGTTACACACTTACAGTGATATTGATTTCTAGGCCCTATCCCATCACTGCTGTGATCTTAACATAAGAAGGGTCTGATGTATAACAAAGTCCTGAAGACTAACTGTGTGTGTGTGTGTGTGTGTGTGTGTGTGTGTGTGTGTGTGTGTGTGTGAGACAGACAGCAGTTTAGAGGTGGTATCTGAATTTAGGAGAACACCTGAGGGGGCGCGCCCAGATGATGCACACCTGCCGGATAGAATCAAGGTACTCATGCACACACACACACACACACACACATAAATACACACTCATACACACTCTTCTATATGTTTAAACATGCATACGCGTGTGTGTGTGTGTGTGTGTATAGGCGTTGCTAAGGGAAGTGCATCAGGAGGGCATGCAGGTTCTAGCGCTCTCTGAGGGCGGAGCTCCTGAGGATGTTGCAGATCGCAGCGCTCTGTTAACTGAAATTCACCATCTCCGAACTCAGCTGTCACTGTTACAACAGCACCCCGCTGTGGCTACAACAGGTACTACACACTCACCCAGACCACGCACACGCTCTCATCCAACCTAATTAAGAACTTCTAACTGTTCGGTTCGTGTAGATTCTTTTACTTCTGCACCAAAAGCCACGGTTCTGTTATTAGTGCAGAACCTCCGCCCCATTTTTATTCATTTTGGTTTTTTCTGTGTGCTGGTGTTGATGTTCTCTCTGTGTTGATGTGGTTGGTGTTGATGTTCTCTGTGCTGGTTCTTGTATAGGAGGTGTTGGAGGTCAGGTTCTGGTTGGAGGAGACGGAGAGGAGCAGATGATGGAGGATGAGTGTGAGAACCTGAAGGTTGAACTGGCTCAGGTCAAACTGGAGCTGGAGCTGTGTTTACAAACCCAACACACACACCTGAGAGAGCTGGACACAGTCAGGTCAGACACAAGTGTGTGTGTGTGTGCGTGCGTTGGGTGTAAACCCATTCATTAAAACATCCATGTGCGATAGTCAATGAATCATTATTTATATAATTAATATCCTGTGTGTGTGTAGAGCGGAGGTGTGTATGAAGGAGGCGGAGCTGGACTCGGTGAGCGAGCGGTTGGTGGAGGAGCAGAAGCGTGTGCGAGAGCTGCAGTGGGAGCTGGAGAGAGAGAGGTGCCAGGTGGAGAGGAGGATGGAGGGAGAGAGGGAGGAGCTTGAGGTGAGCCACACCCACAAAATATCCAAATATAACCATTTTATGTATAATTTATCATGTTTTATTGTGAGGGTTTTGTATGTTCTTCTGAGACTGTAAGCCAAGTGTGGGTGGATGTAGTGGGTGGCTGTGTATGGGTGGATGTTTGGGTGTGTGTGTCTGATGGTCTCTGATGGTGTGTGTGTGTATATGATGATCTGTAGGATGTGCGTCTGGCTCTGGAGGAGGAGAAACTGCTCTCAGCCCAAAGAGACTCTGAACTCAGCAACTACATCAACCTCCACACTCAGCTCCAGGTACTGCAGGTTCAGAGAGAGTGGGTGTGTGTACGTGTGTGTGCTTGTAAGTGGGTGTGTGAATTTGTGTGTGGGTGGGTGGGTGCATGCAGGTGTGGGTTAGGGTTAGTGTGTGTGTTTATGTGGGTGTCAGTGAATGAGTGTGTGGTTATAAGCAGAACTGTGGGTGTGTGTTAGTGTTGTGGGTGTATGTGTGTGGGTATATGCAGGTGTGTGTGTCTGATTCAGAGTGCTGTGCGTGTGTGTTTGATTCAGGTGCAGCTGGAGTCTCATCGTTGTCAGGTGAAGGAACTGACCTCAGATCTGCAGAAAGAGAAAAACCTTAATTCTCAACTCATCACACAGCTACAGCGCCCTCTACAGGTACACCCCCACACTACTTCCACTACACCTACTACACACATTACTCACTAAACCCACTACTCCCACTACACCCAGTACACCCACTACTCCCACTGCGTCCAGTACTCCCACTACCCACACTACTCTCACTAAACCCACTACTCCCACTACACCCAGTACACCCACCACACACACTACTCCCACTAAACCCACTACACCCAGTACACCCAAATACACACACTAAACCTACTACTCCCACTGCATCCAGTACACACACTAAACCCACTACACCCAGTGCACACTACACCCACTACACCCACTACTCCCACTATGTCCCGTACACACACTACACCCACTACCCACACTACTCTCACTAAACCCACTACTCCCACTACACCCAGTACACACACCACTCCCACTACACCCATTACACCCACCACATCCACTACTCCCACTACACACACTACTCCCACTAAACGTACTACACACACTATACCCGCTACTCCCACTACCCACACTATTCTCACTATTCTCACTAAACCCACTACTCCCACTACACCCATTACACACACCACACCCACTACTCCCAGTACACCCACCACACCCACTACTTCCACTACACACATTACTCCCACTATACCCGCTACTCCCACTACACACACTTCAATTCAGTGCTGAGAGGAGAACATGCTAACCACTATGCCAGCATGCCCCCCCCCACTACACCAACAACATATAAACCACAGAATATGAATGCCCCAGTTATAATTCTCACTGATACTCCATCAGAACATTAGATAAGAATCATGTAATGGTTCCTCACATCAGGGGAAAAATAGATCTAAAATAGATCTGTGTGTGTGTGTGTGTGTGTGTGTGTGTGTGTAGGTGCAGGACAGCACCCCCTCTGGAGCAGACAGTGTTCTGCAGGCAGTGCAGTTGCAGCTGAGGGAGAAGCATGAAGCTCTGGTCGAGCTGATGGAACGTTCAGAACAGAAAGAGCTGCAGGAGCTGCAGGAGAGACAGGTGTGGGATGAGGACAGGAAGCACCTGACCCACCAGGTGGAGCAGCTCCAGAACCTGCTGCAGGGAGAGAAGGCGCGAGGGCGGGAGATGGAGCGCGAGATGGCGCGAGAGCGAGAGCAGCTGCGTCTGGCTGTCACCGAGCACCGGCCCAGCGACCACCTCGCCGTAAGTTCAGCGTGCCGTTCACATTAACATGGAGTTCTGATGTCACAGTGATCTGATGTTCTAACCTTCAGCAGGAGACCAGCAATCAGGAGCTGCGACAGGACTCACATGATGTCATAGCTCAGGATCAGGAGTCGACCCGGACTCCCGTTCTCCACTGTCCAGGAGATCATGGGATCATGGACAACATCATCTCTGAACTCCACCTCATCTCCAACAGAGCCAGCAGGTCAGAGCAGAGATCTGCTCAGAACATCGGATGGTTCTGAAAACAGAGGGGGCGTGGCCTCATGTTAAACTAGTTTTAGTTAAAGTGTGCAGGTTAGTTTGAGGGATCAGAGTTCCACAGATCTGACCATCAGAGAATGAGGTCCAGTCATGAAGTCCTGGTTCTGATCTCAGTAAGGTCCTGATTCTGATCTTCAGTGAGTTTCAGTCATGAGGTCCAGGTTCTGATCTCCGTGAGGTCCAAGTTGTGATCTCAGTGAGGGGCACTCATGAGGTCCAGGTTCTGATCTCAGTAAGATCCAGTCAAGAGAACCATGTTCTGATCTCAATGAGGTCCAGACTCTGATCTCAGTGAGGTCCAGGTTCTGATATCAGTGAGGTCCATTCCTATTGTCTAGGTTCTGATCTCAGTGAGGTCCAGACTCTGATCTCAGTGAGGTTCAGTCATGAGGTTCAGGTTCTGATCTCAGTGAAGTTCAGTCATGAGGTCCAGGTTCTGATCTCAGTGAAGTTCAGTCATGAGGTCCAGGTTCTGATCTCAGTGAGGTTCAGTTCTTCAGGAGGTTTGGAACTTTGCAGTGAGCGGTGGTTTTCCTGGTTCGGGGTTATACTGTGACTGACTGTGTGCTCTACCTCACTGTGCTCATTCTGCTCTTATTTGCATTGATTTGACACAGAAGAACATTATCTCAGATCAGATTTACACAACGCTAAACCCCAGAGAACATACCAAAGTGTAGCTGTTAGAGGACCAAAGCAACTTAAATTTGATTTGAAAAGATTTAGCATGTTCTCTTAGCGTGAATCTATCCAGTTCTACAGAACTCTGTGTTTATAGGTTACCACTGGAGGGCGCTGCAGGGGAGACTTGCTCCTGGATACAGAGGAACCTACGGGAAGTGACATCTCTACTACAGAAAGTCTCTGCAGCGCCACGTGCTGGACATGAGGTGAGGGCATTCACACACCCACACACTGTTCTGCTCGGTGCTTATGGTGGCCTAGTGTTGATGGTGCAAGCAGGAGGTGAGGTAAAGCAGCAAGATGTGATGTGGCGCTGTGATGTTTGTGTTAGCAGAGCGCCGCCCTGCAGTTCAGTGAAGGTTCCAGCACTCTGACAGAACGATTGCTGAGACAGAACGCGGAGCTGACAGGCTTCGTGAGCCGACTGACGGAGGAGAAGAACGATCTGAGGAATCAGGTGCTGAGGCTGGAGGAGGAGCTGCGGCGCCTGCGCCACCTGCAGGCTCACAGCGTCAGTACATTCACTGCAGAGCTCCGGTTCCGGTCCACGGCGTCGTTCCTCAGACGATGTGTATGAAGAACCTCTCCTTTGCTTTGTGCAGACCCTTCAGGTGGCCGCTGATGGACAGGACTTCGGATCCTCTCAGGTGGAGGTGTGGAGGAGTGAGAAGAGTCGCATGGAGAAGGCTTTACTTCGGGCCGAGGCCGAGGTTCTACGACTCCGTGGACAGATTCGCTCTGATATGCTGCTGGATCCTGCTGCTTCTGACTCTGAGAACACTGTCCTAAAGGTTGTACTAACTCCCAGTACCATCCTACTGCACCTGTACTATAACACTACATACAGTTAGGTCCATGAATATTTGGACAGAGACAACATTTTTCCAATTTTGGTTCTGTAAATGACCACAATGAATTATAAACAAAGCTCTTCAGATGCAATTGAAGTTCAGACTTTCAGCTTTAATTCACTGGGTTGAACAAAATGATTGCATGAAAATCTGGGCAACTAAAGCATTTTATAAACACAATCCCTTCATTTCAGAAAAAAAATATTTGTTTCTAATACTCGGTTGAAAAAACTTTGTTGGTAATGACTGCCTGAAGTCTTAAACTCATGGACATCACCAGACGCTGAGCTTTCTCCGTTTTAATGCTCTTTTAATGCCAGGCCTTTACTGCAGCAGTTTTCAGTTGCTGTTAGTTTGTGGGCTTGTATGTCTAAAGTTTTGTCTTTAATAAGTAAAATCCAGGCTCAATTGGGTTGAGATCGGGTGACTGACTTGGCCATTTAAGAACGTTCCACTTTTTTGCTTTAATAAACTTCTAGGTTGCTTGGTTTTATATTTCAGGTCATTGTCCATCTGTATTATAAAACGCCGACCAATCAGATTGGCTGCATTTGGCTGGATTTGAGCACACGGTATGTCTGAATAGACATCCGGCTGCTTCTGTCCTGTGTCACATCATCAATGAACACTAGTGACCCAGTGCCTCTGACAGCCATGCATGCCCAAGCCATCACACTGCTTCCACTGTGTTTTACAGACGATGTGGAATGCTTTGGATCATGAACTGTACCACGCCTTCGCCATACATTTTTCTTTCCATCATTCTGGTAGAGGTTTATGTTGGTTTTGTCTGTCCAAAGAATGTTTTTCCAGAACTGTGCTGTTTTTTTTTTTTTGTTTAGATGTTTTTAGCAAAGTCCAATCTAGCCTTTTTATTTTTGAGGCTTAAGAGTGGCTTGCACCGCGCAGTGAACCCTCTGTATTTACTTGCATGCAGTCTTCTCTTTATGGTAGACTTGGATATTGATACGCCTACCTCCTGGAGAGTGGTGTTCATTTGTTTAGCTGTTGTGAATGGGTTTCTCTTCACCATGGAAATTATTCTCCGATCATCTACCATTGTTGTCTTCTGTGGGCATTCAGGTCTTTTTACATTGGTGAGTTTACCAGTATCTTTTTTTTTCAGGATGTACCAAACTGTAGATTTTGCCCCTCCTAATATTGTAGCAATTTCTCGGATGGTTTTTTTTTCTGTCTTTTCAGATTAAGGATGGCTGCATGAGGTTTCCTCCTTTGACCGCATGGTTTTTTAACAGCAAAATCTTCCAAATGCAAGCAGCATGCCTAATTTCAACTCCAGGCCTTTTGTCTGCTTAATTGAGAATAATATAAAAAAGGAATTGCCCACACCTGCTCAAGAAATAGCCTTTGACTCAATTGTCCAATAATTTTTGGTCCCTTTAAAAACAGGGTGGCACAGGTTAAGGAGCTGAAACTTCTAAACCCTTCATCCAATTTTAATGTGGATACCCTCAATTAAAAGCTGAAAGTCTAGACTTCATGTCCATGTCACTTAGATAATTATAACTTAAACAGATTTCAGTCAACAGGTAAAAAAACTAAATTTGCGTCAGTGTCCAAATATATATGGACCTAACTGTACCTCAGAACCACACCACACTCAAATAGTACTGTAGTCATATAGAACCAAATCACACTGATATAGTACCACACATCAGTCATATAGAACCACACTATACTCATATAGTACCACAAATCAGTCATATAGAACCACACCACACTGATATAATACTACACATCACTCATATAGAACAACACAACACTGATATAATACCACACTCATATAGAACCACACCACACTGTGTAGTACCACACATCAGCCATATAGTACTACGCCATTGTTATATAGTAGTATACAGCACACTGATATGATACCACAGCATACTCATAAATTACCACACTATATTCGTACTAGTACCACTGTCATATATTGCCACACCACAGTCATATAGTACCTCACCACACTGATATAGTACTACACTATACTCGTATAATACCAATCCACCCTTGTATAGTACCACACTATACTCATATAGTACATATTCATATATTACTACACCATAGTCATAAAGTGCCACACCACAGTAATATAGTACCAAACCACAATCATATAGAACCACACATATTCCTTTAGAACCACACCATACTTGTATAGTACCAAACCACACTCGTATAGTGCAACACCACACTACAGTCATATAGTACCACACCACATTCATATAGTACCACACTACAGTCATATACTACCACACCACTATACAGTCATATAATACCACACCACACTTATATAGTACCACATCACAGTCATATAATACCACACTACAGTCAAATAATACCACACCACACTCATAGTGGCACACCACACTCATATAGTACCACACTACAGTCATATAATATTACACCATACTAATATAGTACCCCACTAGAGTCATATAATACCACACAACACTCATAGTAGCACACCACACTCATATTGTACCACACCACACTCATATAGTACCACACTACAGTCATATAATACCACACCACACTCATATAGTAACACACTATAGTCATATAATACCACACCACACTCATAGAGTACCATACTACTGTCATATAATACCATGCCACAGTCATATAGTACCACACCACACTCATACTAGCACACCACAGTCATATAGTACCAGACCACCATGTTGTCATAGTGAATAATGTATATGTTCTGTCACTACAGTATACTCTAGTATTATAGTACTGTACTACACTATACTCATATTGTACCTCACCACACTCATATAGTACCACAATACAATTATATAATACCACCCCACAATCATATAGTACACCACTATACTCGTATAGTACCACACCATAATTATATAATACCACATCATTGTCATATAGTACCACATCATACTCATATTGTACCTCATCACAGTTATATAGTACCACACCATGGTGTCATGGTGAATAATGTATATATTCCGTGACTCCGCCCCTTGTGCACAGAGGCTGTATGGGAAGTACCTGCGCTCTGAGAGTTTCCGTAAAGCTCTGATTTATCAGAAGAAATACCTGCTGCTGTTACTGGGGGGCTTTCAGGAGTGTGAAGATGCCACCTTGTCTCTAATCGCACGCCTTGCTGGTCCTCACATACACACACACTCGCCTCGTCTGGACTCCGAGAATCGCCGTCGCCATGGATACACTCGCTTCCGAACAGCTGCCCGTGTTTGCATTGCCATCTCACGGTACGACACACTTCATATACAGTACACCCCTGAATTATCTAATTAAATGAACTTTCATTCACTGAATAAACAACACCATGAACTTTATTCTGTTAGTTTAATCCACTGTATTAAAGGTCAGCTGGGACAGTCGTGTCCACGCGACTAGTTTGCATCATTAGGGTTGATGGGTTGATTGATGACCATGTGGCAGTATTTTAAGATCTACATGATTCATCACTCAACATCATGAACAAAGCAACAGAGGTCTGGTATGTCCAGGGGAGTAAGTACCAAACTCTAGATGAAACCACTGTTCAGTTTAAATGATGAAATTTTAACAACGTGGAACACAAATTAAAAGAAGATTTAAAGAAGAACCTACCAAATACCCTAAATACACACCTCTGATCCAATAAATAAATCAGTGTCTCGTTTTAATTCTGATATTTATAGCACTGACCTGGAACCAGGAACTAGGATTAAGGTTCAGGTACTTTGTGTTTACAGGATGCACTTTCTAGTACGAAGATGGCAGAAGGTGACAGGAGGGTCCATCAATATCAACAGGAATGGTTTAGGACCGAGCCCAGGTTACACACACACACACACACACAACTACACACACACACACAACTACACACACGCAATGAATACATTAACTTTAATTAAACATTGTGGCACTAAAATATTAAGGAGTGACATGTTTGTGTTCAGTGGTGGAAATGAGGAACGACTCTCCTTACCTTCAACCGTACACTGAGAGGAGAGGAACCAACACCAGAGGAAGAACAGGAAGAGATTCACCTCACACTACACACTCTACACAGCACAGGTACCTAACACACACACACACAGCACAGGTACCGAACACACACACACAGCACAGGTACATAACACACACACACACACAGCACAGGCACAAAACACACACACACAGCACAGGTACCTAACACACACACACACAGCACAGGTACCTAACACACACACACACAGCACAGGTACCTAACACACACACACACACACAGCACAGGCACAAAACACACACACACAGCACAGGTACCTAACACACACACACAGGACAGGTACCGAACACACACACACAGCACAGGCACAAAACACACACACACAGCACAGGTACCTAACACACAGCACAGCTACCTAACACACAGCACAGGCACAAAACACACACACACACCTAGGCACCTAGCACATACACACACACAGCACAGTCCCCTAACACACGTAGCATAGTTTTCTAACACACAGCACAAGCACCTAACACACACAGAGTACAGGTACCTAACACACACACACAGCACAGGTACCTAAAACACATAGCATAGTTATCCAACACACACACAGCACAGGTACCTAACACACAGCACAGGCACCTAACACACACACACAGCACAGGTACCCAACACACACACATATATATACATACACAGCACAGGCACCTAACACACACACACACACACACTCTCCACACAGACTTTGTTGACTCTGTAAATCAGTTATGTGTGGAGAGAAGCTGAGTGCTGGTTAAGTTCTCTTTGTGTTCTGGCTCCACCTGTAGGTATGGAGGAGTACTGAGTGCAGATGGAGGAGTTCTGTGTTCTCATTTGCAGAACTATGACCCAGATCGAGCTCTCGCTGATTATATCAGTCGTCTGGAGGCTCTGCAGAGGAGACTGGGAGCGGTGCAGTCAGGTACACAGCACCACCATGGGGCAACAATACATAGAACAAGGAGGTGGAACTAAGGGGATTGGGGTAGTGCAGTCAGGTACACAGCACCACCATGGGGCAACAATACATAGAACAAGGAGGTGGAACTAAGGGGATTGGGGTAGTGCAGTCAGGTACACAGCACCACCATGGGGCAACAATACATAGAACAAGGAGGTGGAACTAAGGGGATTGGGGTAGTGCAGTCAGGTACACAGTGCCACCATGAGGCAACAACGTGTAGAACAAGGAGATGGAACTGAGGGGTAAGGGGGCGGTGTAGTCAGGTACACAGCGCCCCCATGTGGCAACAACATGTAGCAAGTGGGGGTGAGCAGGGGGGTGAATCATAAAGGGGGGGGAGTATTTACATTTGGTTCTACTCTGACTTTGTGCCTATCCTGGTGTTTCTTTGCAGGCTCCACCCCCTACACACAGATGCACTTAGGAATCAGAAGATAGATTTTTCACTGGACATGAAGCCCCACCCTGCACCCCCGAGCCTGCGCGCAAACACACACACACACACACACACACAGTTGCCTTTCATCACACTAAACTACTGTGGTTTTATTAACTTCAAACTCCATCGATGTGGATGCATATTTGTGGGACCAAACCACGCACACGCACACACACACACACACACACACATGCACGGATGTGTGTACAGTAGGGGTTTTATTGTTAATCATGCTGTATTTGTTTGTTTGTGGGATTGAAGTTAATTTAATTTTATTTATGGGTGTATGTGATGATGATGATGATGCTGATGTCCTGGTGAACTGTGATGAGGGTTTGGTTTACCTGCTGCTGCTGCTGCTGGACTTGTGAGAGCGGTGACCCTACAGAAGGCGTGGCATTATGACTGGGGACGCAGTTTAAGGCGGTGTTGATGCCGGGCTGCAGGGTGGGTGGTGCCGCAGGTCGGGTGGTGCCACCTGGGGGCTGGGGATCGTTACTCACGCTAACACTGTGTTTTCTTAGCTGAGATTCCAGAGCGAACACAGAGGACGTTTGTAGAAGAAATATTTTTTTAAAGGCTGCAGTCTGAATTTTATGGGTATTTTGTCAAAACTCAAATAAAGCTTAATATAATGTTTACATTTGTTTCCTCACAGTCATGTGACCAATTTCAGGCTGTATTACATCCTCACAGAACATGAAACCGATCAATCTGATATTAATGATCATCAAACTGTTTTTAAAAAGGATTTATAGTTTAATCAGAAACACATACAGTGAAACCATTAGTTAAACTGGTTTGAACCCGATGGGTCTCTGCTGTGCTGAAAACATTCCACGTGTCTCAAAAGTCCAGCCACCAGGCTGTTTGCATTCTGTGAGTCCTGCAGTACTGAGAATCATCCACCACCCTAATCATACCTGCTCTGTCCATGGTCCTGATCATCAGAGAACAGAGTAAAGAGGACTAACAGAGTATGTAGAGTAGAACAGAACAGATGGACTGAGTCTGGAACAGTCAGTCCAACAATAAGACCTTTTCAACCAGCCATGTCAACACTAACAAAGTAAGTTCATCTCTCATCATCATTTATTCATCATTTAATTATCATTTATTAATTATCATTATCATTGTTTAATTATTTTGGAATCACCAGGCAACAATCATCACTAGGACGAAGTGAACGAGCCGGAGTGTATTTTGAAAAGATAGAGTGAAGGTAAGGGGGAAAGATCCAGAAATGGTTCTGTAGGCCAGAGTCAGTGACTTGTACTGAAGGCAGCAGCTACAGGGAGCCAATGGAGAGAAATGAGAAGAACCTGTGAATTAGAAACTTGCTCCACCATCATAGATCTCTGATCAGCTCTGAATTTGTAAATAAATTGATAAATTGGGTCATTTAGCAGACTCTTTTATCCAAAGCGACTTACAAGGTGAGCACAGGGTTAATCACAACATCCCTGGAGCAATGAGGGTTAAGGGTCTTGCTCAAGGACCCACACTGATAACTTCAGTGGACCTGGGATTTGAAACGCCAACCTTCAGATTGATAGCCCAACACCCTAATCACTGAGCTACCCTAATAAATGTAAAGTCTGCTGGAATCACAGTTAGTCAGTTATCCATTATCCATCCATTATCTTCCGCTTTAACCTATATTGGGGTCGCGGGGAGGAAGGTAGACAGGGTGCCAATCTATTGCTGGCACACACACACAAACACACTCTATATGGGGCAATTTTGGAGAACATAATTGACTTCATGTTTTTTGGAGTGTGGGAGGAAACCAGAGAACCCGGAGGATACCCACGCGGACACGGAGAGAACATGGAAACTCCACCCAGATGGGGATTTAAACCGGGAATCCCCAGCACTGAGGTGAATGTGCTGACCACTAAGCCACCTTCTTTATTATTTAGTTATTTAATTATTTAATTACCAGCGACGGATTGGCGCCCTGTCCTGGGTCTATCTGCCCAGCGTCCGAGACGTTCTCCCCTAGATGGGCATGGGGCACTCCACCGTGACCCTAATAGAGGATAAGCGGGAGATAATGAATGAATTATTTAATTAACATTTTATCAACCATCATTCATTCATTATCTTCCGCTTTATCCTATATTAGGGTCGTGGGGGGGGTTCCCCATGCCCATCCAGGGGAGAACGTTTTGGGCGCTGTACAGATAAACCCAGGACAGCGCGCCAATTTATCGCTGGGCACTCTATATGGGGCAATTTGGAGAACTCAATTGACTTGATCTATGTTTTTGGACAGTGAGAGGAAACCGGAGCACCCGGAGGAAACCCACGCGGACACGGGGAGAACATGGAAACTCCACCCAGATGGGGATTTGAACCGGGAATCCCTAAAGCTGCGAGGCGAACGTGCTAACCACTAAGCCACCGTGCCACCCCATTTCATCATCATTTGAGAACCTGTGAATTAGAAACTTGCTCCACCATCACAGCTCTAAATTTGTAAATAATAAATGTAGTGTGCTGAAATTAGAGTTACTCAGTCACCCTTACAATGATAATAAAGCCATGGTAGAGTATAGTCGCTCAGTGTTTAGGCTGTTGGGCTACAACCTGCCCCTCTAAAACTGGGGAAGGGGGGGGGGGGCTTTAACCCTGAGCTCAGGTCATGTTCAGATCTCAAAATGGAGATGAAATCAGAACATGGTCTCCATTAAAGTGTTTAATGTGTAGGAGACCGGAGCGGGAATGACGTCAAAAGCGAACATTAAGATTATTCGTTTTCACTTCGTTAGACTTCAAATTTACTGTCCGTCACGTCCCCTGAACGACTCCGAATCGACTCACTTCATAGGGACTGAATCGGATTCGACTCCTTGCCTTTATAGCGCAGCTTACTGGCGGAGGCGTATCCAATGGAAACGGTGTTGTGCGTTTAGGCCGCAGTGCGCATGCGTGAGAGCAGAGTAGACGCGTAAGCTGAAGAGTGAACCGCCGGTGAACGATTTGAAAGTAAAATGGCGCATTACAGAGTGAGTCTGCAGTATTTAACACTGTATTACAATATTTCTGTCACTTTAATGTGATGGCAGGTCGGTTTTCTTTATTCTGTTGTAATTCCGAGACCTCAGAACCTTCAAAGTCAAAGCCGAGTCTGTTCACGGTGTTCCGTGCGGCTGAACTTCCGTTTAAACTGAAGCATTTAAAGTTATAAATATTAATTTTGCTGTACATTCCATTCAGTGGTGAACGACAGCGCCGCTGCTGCAGTGAAGATAGTAGTTTAATTAAATTTGTCAAGTTTGGCAGTTCTAAGAACTTTTCAGAACTTACGTTATTATTTATTAATTAACGACGAAAGCTTTAGAACATGTCTGAACTGCAAATAACCTCTGTGTTCTGAGTTTTATTAAGGTTTCCACGCTCTGAAGAGTGTAATGGAAAGTTCCCAACAACTGTGGAACAATGAGACTGCTGATTGTCGTAGCAATAAAACTAAAGGGACTTCACGTGGAACATGGAACCAACACTCAATCGCACCAGGGGCCAACAATCAATCGCACCAGGGGGCCAACACTCAATCGCACCAGGGGCCAACAATCAATCTCACCAGGGGGCCAACAATCAATCTCACCAGGGCGCCGACACTCAATCGCACCAGGGGGTCACACTCAATCGCACCAGGGCGCCGACACTCAATCGCACCAGGGCGCCGACACTCAATCGCGGCAGGAGGCCGACACTCAATCGCGGCAGGAGGCCGACACTCAATCGCAGCAGGAGGCCGACACTCAATCGCAGCAGGAGGCCGACACTCAATCGCAGCAGGAGGCCGACACTCAATCGCACCAGGGCACCGACACTCAATCACACCAGGGGGTCACACTCAATCGCACCAGGGCACCGACACTCAATCGCGGCAGGAGGCCGACACTCAATCGCAGCAGGAGGCCGACA
>JAFMOD010000199.1:67872-91034 GCA_019802435.1 Corydoras maculifer
TCAGACACGGTTCCATCACTGTACAGAACCTTCAGGTTTCATTTCCTGCTGAACTCTTTAGCACACACACACATACATACAGTATACACACAAATGAACCTCATTAGTTACAGAAATACACTGTTTATGAAACAAAAGCTCACATTTATTACTCTGATTATTAAGTTATTCATGAATTATCTTCTCCTCAATCCTGTACTAGGGTCACAAGGGGGGGGGGGGTCTCTATGTCCATCCTGGGGAGAACGTTTTGGGCGCTGGGCAGATACACCTAGAACAGGGCACCAATCTATCACTGGGCACACGCTCATTCACACAGACACACACAAACACTATATGGGGCAAATTGGAGATTTCAATTTACCTTGAATCCATGTTTTTGGACTGTGAGAAAAACACAGGAAGAACCCAGAGGAAACCAACGCAGACTTGGAAACATCACCTAGATTGGAATTCGAACCTGGATCCCCAGAGTTGAGAGTGGAACATGCTAACCACTATACCACCTTGCCACCCCAGAGTATTAATAATAATAACATACTGTCTGTTTTTTTGCTAATCGTGTTTTTCTCTTTCCCTTTTTTAGTGAACTTACTCTGGTCTTCACGCCGTTTAGGGTGGTGAACTCGTTCTCTGTGTCGATGGTGAAGGAGTTTGTGTTGGAACGCAGCGGAGTTTTAACCGAAATCACAAACTCATCACCTTTCTGCTTTATCACCGTCACCGGCTTCACGCCCTTCATCACCTTCTTAATCATATCAGGTATACCTGCGCACACACACACACACACACACACACACACAACTACTGAACAACCACAGTGTGGCGCTGCTTTTTGCTTGTATACCAGCAAGTCACTTGAGCAGAACCGACTCTGAATCAACCACCTGAGATTACAGAATGGACAGTTTACCTCACTGATGGATGTAAGGATGCATGAGGTGGAGCTTAGAGCTCACCAAACAATAACATGTGTTTATTCATTCATTCATTATCTCCCGCTTATCCTCTATTAGGGTCGCGGTGGGGTTCCCCATGCCCATCCAGGGGAGAACGTTTCGGGCGCTGGGCAGATAGACCCAGGACAGGGCGCCAATCCATCGCTGGGCACACACTCGCTCACACAGACACACTCTATAGGGGGCAATTTGGAGAATTCAATTAACTTGATCCATGTTTTTGGACTGTGGGAGGAAACCGGAGAACCCGGAGGAAACCCACGCAGACACGGGGAGAACATGGAAACTCCACCCAGATGGGGATTCGAACCAGGAATCCCTAGCCCTGAGAGGCGAACGTGCTAACCACTAAGCCACCGTGCCGCCAACATGTGTTTATGATACATTAATTATCTTTACATTGAGGATACAATATTAAATCATGTGACCAAAAGGCTTTAAAAAGATCAAAGACTTAAACAGCGATTCATTTTCATTTTATTAAAATTAATTTTACACTCTAAATACAAAAATAAAAAGCTCCTCCCCCCACAAGCAAAAAAATAAAGAGGAGGTATATAATTATATATTATTATATTATTTTAATCAAATAATTAATGGATTAATAATGAATGAATGAATGAAGATTTGTGTACAGGAACCGAATCACGTTTACCTCCTCAGTTCTAACACCCAGATCATTAGCAGTATTATAAGTTCTGGTTCTGTGTATAGTGTAATATTCACCCATGACTTTGAGGAACTCATCCGGGTCAGTCTGCTCAAACATCTTCCACGTTCCATTAAAATCCACTGACATGGCTGCAGACGATTAGCTTCTGCTCTTACACTCTGCTCTCTTGTCTTCTCCTGGGGTCTCCTGAGTTCTGTGCTCAGATGGTTCCTGTGCTGGTTCACATGCAGCTTTAATAAAGTCCTTGGGGGGAAGGTGGTGGATGAACCTCCATAAACAAACACTGTGCTTTCAGGTTCAGACTGATGTTTACAGTCCAGGAGTCCAGGATAAGAACACACACACACACACACACACACACACACACTAAAAAGTGATACAGCTGTGATATTGGGTTCTGTTGTAGGAACTGACACCTGTACTAATAAATAAATGTGCAAACAGCATTATTCATTCATTCATTCATTATCTCCCGCTTATCCTCTATTAGGGTCGCGGTGGGGTTCCCCATGCCCATCCAGGGGAGAACGTCTCGGGCGCTGGGCAGATAGACCCAGGACAGGGCGCCAATCCATCGCTGGACACACACTCACTCACACAGACACACTATATATGGGGCAATTTTGAGAATTCAATTAACTTGATCCATGTTTTTGGACTGTGGGAGGAAACCGGAGAACCCGGAGGAAACCCACGCAGACACGGGGAGAACATGGAAACTCCACCCAGATGGGGATTCGAACCGGGAATCCCTAGCGCTGAGAGGCGAACGTGCTAACCACTAAGCCACCGTGCCGCTGTCACTCAATATTATTACAGTATTTTTGCAGTACTATTGCAGAATTATCAAAATATTATTGCAGTGTTATTACAGTATTATTGCAGTTATTTTAGCACTACCGTATTACCGTATTATTGGAATATTATTACAGTATTACTGCAGTATTAGCACAGTATTATTACAGTATTATTTAGTATTAATACATATTATATTATTGCAGTGATATCACTGTATTACTACAGTATTATTGGAGTATTATTACACTATTATTTCAATATTAACACAGCAGTATTAACACAGGATAATTGCAGTTGTTATAGCAGTGTTATTACAGTATAATAGTCATATTACTACAGTATTATTGCTATATTACTACAGTATTTTTGCAGCATTATTGTGGAGTAATATTTCAGTATTATTGCAGTATTAGTACAGTATTATTTTAGTATTATTTTAGTATTAACACAGTATTATTTCGGTATCAATGCAGTTTTAAAACAGTATTATTGCAGTATTAGCACAGTATTATTTCAGTATTATTGCAGTATTAAAACAGTATTATTGCAGCGTCATCGCATAATTATTATAGCATATGTATTACTACAGTATTATAGGAGTACTATTACAGTATTATTTTAATATTAACACAGCAGTATTAACACAGTATTACAGTGTTATAGAAGTATTATTACAGAATTAAAGCCATGTTACTACAGTATTTTTGCTGTAATATTGGAGTATTAGCATGATATTATTTCAGTATTATTGCAGTATTAACAGTATTCTCTCCATGAAAAACCAAATCATTTAAATGAGGCAAAAATGTTGGACCTGTTCATTTATGTATTCATTATTTCTTGATGATGATGATGATGATGATGATCAGTGATCGGTGGGGTACAAGAACACCCTCAGGTTGAGAGTTGATGGTTCTGATGACTGTATAATACCGTACTTCTGGCATAGCCTTCAGCATTTAGTTTGGATCCATCCACAGAACATCCACCTGATCTTTGAAAACCACTGACAGGTGGTGATGTTCCTTTTGGAGAGCTGTGATGTTCTCTGAGCAGTCCTGTCATGAGCACCACAGTAATTCAGTGTTCTGATGGTAGTGGACTCAAAAACGTTCAGTAATGACACTCTGCTCTGAGGATGTTCTTTGATGAGGACCACTCCTCAGAAGGTTTTGTAAACATCTCCACCCCTGAAAAACATCATCTTCTTTCTGGGGTCCTGTGGGGATGAGGATAGTAATTAGCAGTGTGGAGAGAAGAACCTCACAGGAGTCTCCACGGTTCCACTCTGCAGCTTCCTTCAGGTTGCTATGGTGATTGCAAGAACAAAAACCACAACAGTACAAGTGTTTAAACAGTGGTGTTTATTATTAAGAACCAGAGCAGGAACCAAACAAGGAACTATGATGAAGAACATCTAACATCCAGCAAACGTTCAAACTACAGACTGCAACTACAAAGCTGCAGCCATGCTATTTATATTGTGTGTGTGTGTCTGTGTGTTGTTGCTTGTGTTGGTGTGTATGTGTCTGTGTGTGCGGGGGGTATATGTGTGTGTTTGTGGTCCATGTGTAAGTTTGTGCGTGCGTGTGGTGTATGTATGCGTGTATGTGGTGTTTTTTTTTGTGTGTGGTGTTTGTGTGTTTTTGTGTATGTATGTGTGTGTGTGTGTGTGTGTGTGAGTGTGTGTGTATATCTTAGTGGAGTGTGAGTTATCTTAATGAGAGCTGGGATAGGCTCTCATTCCCCGCTGTAAGTGCAGAACTCAGTCTGAAAGCACTGTGTTAGTGCTTTGTTAGCATGCTAATCTAAATAAACAACCAAACAACAAAAGCACACAATTCAAATGAAACGCTTCTGTTCTTCATGTTTATGGAACAGTTCCTTGGTGGAGCACCTCCTCCACCAAGCTTCAACTGTAAGATGTTCCGAAGGTTCCCGGAATCAATCTGATTGGTTCCTCGTGGGTTCAGCCTGTGCTCACTTGTTACAGGTTTTCCTCTTCCTCTGTGATCTCTCCCACATCAGAATTTTTCAGTTCCTCTGGGTCAAGAGCAAAGGTCACACTCATCTTTCTGGTTTTAGTACCATCGTGGTTCCTGCTGGTTCCATCCTGGTTCCTAATGGGATCAGTGGGAGTGAAGAACGTTTCCATGGTGATGGAGGTTTTACTTTGTTTGTCTGCAGAACAAAAGGGTTTCATAAATGAACAATAAAGCCAGTGTAATGGAAGTAGTACACATAGTACCAGTACTACAAGAACTTTACCAATGGTAAACCTCATCACAGGTGCCTGTAGAACTTTAACCTGATACAAGTACCAAGATTTATTGGTTCCTTTTTTGTGTGATTTTACATGAAAGGTTCCCTGTGAGCAGTTCCTCTGCATTAACCTTTATACTAGTTTACTTTATGTTCCACTCTGTTGCTCTGCTTTGGTTCCAGGTTACAGCAGGTTCTGTAACTGAGTGAGGATCAGGTAGAACGCTTTCCTAAGATGGATGATGTGTGTAAAGTTCCACAGCTGGTGGAGCCGTCTTTTTTTGGTGATATTCTAACGCACCTGTACTCAGAACTGTGCCGGGTCTCAACCCAAATGAGTGAGCAACAGAGGAACCATCTTTTAGGAACCACATTTAAGCTTTATGGGTTTAGGATGTTGGTCTAGAGAGAACTAATGTGGTTCCTGTTCTGTAAAGTTTGTAATGAGTTATATCTAAATCTGCTTTATTCTGCTGTTTCAAAACATTACTTATAGTTCTGGTTCTGTTTTGGTTTTAGTTCCACAATTAGTTCTGTTTTTACATTTATACTGACCTGGAATCAGGTGGCTTTTCCTGAGGGCAGGAACGCTCTGGCTGTTGGCTGGAACCGTCAGGTAGTGGCTCATCTGTAAGATATCACACGTGTTGGGTGGGGTTATGTAAGAGGGCGGGGTTTACAGATGTCACTCAGAAACTCACTCGTCTCTCCAGGTGAGCTTTCTGTCTGCTCCGCCGCACCTCACGCCAAACATCATCCTCTTCATCCAGCAGGAGAGTGTGTCTTCTGTAGGAGCGCATCTACAACCACACACACACCATTAGCTCGAACACTTACACATATACACCCACACACACCATTAGCTCCCCCACACACAATCTGTAGTTGCAGGTCTGGGATCAGGGAGGATTCTCACCCTGTGCTGTGTTTTCTGCAGTTTTCCAGTTAGAATGTTCCGAATTGCTTCTTCCTGTTCCTTACTGAGCTTCATCCTCCTCGGAACATCACTGAAACCCCCCCCCCACACACACACACACACACACACACCACAGGGGAGTGTATTCACCTCTCAGCCTAACAATGCTCAATATAATCTATATAAAAGTTTGGAACAAGCACAAAGTTCATCTATGTGATCTGACTCATGATCTAGTTCTAGAAGATATTAAAGGAACTAAGGGGAACCTTTATCCTGGTTCTTGGTTTTAATTGTTGTTACAGAGAGAGCCTGGTTCCACATAAGTTGGGAGAAATGTTCTTACAAAACTGAGATGCAAAACTGGAACCATTCCAAAGGTTCCCACACATTTAATCTGTACAGAGGTTTATAACTACCTGAGCTTTGATCTTCAGTATGAAGAGTTGTTGATGAGTCAGCGAAAAAAAAAAAAACAGCAGGAGTCAGTATGAATCAATATGAGTCAGCATAAAACAGCAGGAATCAGTAGGAATGAGTATGAGTCAGCATAAAACAGTAGGATTCAGTATAAATCAGTTTGAGTCAGCAGGAGTCAGTAGAAGTCAGTATGACTCAGTAGGGGTCAGCATAAAACAGCAGGAGTCGGTAGGAATCAGTAGGAGTCAGCATAAAACAGCAGGAGTTGGTAGGAGTCACTATAAATCAGTTTGAGTCAGTATGAATCAGTATGAGTCAGCTTAAAACAGCAGGAGTCAGCACAAATCATTATGAATCAGCATTCAACATTACATCGGTTGCCAGATACCTGAATTTCATACCTGTTAATGGATTTATTTGTGTCATTAATCTTCAGCTTGTCTTAAACTATATTCTATATACTATATTCTGGAAAACAGTGTTCTTGTACACTGTTCTCCAGACATTTGATCATGGAGTCTCTGGCGGCATGGTGGCTTAGTGGTTAGCACATTCGCCTCTCAGCGCTAGGGATTCCCGGTTCAAATCCCCATCTGGGTGGAGTTTCCATGTTCTCCCCGTGTCCGTGTGGGTTTCCTTCCACAGTGCAAAAACATGGATCGTCAACTGAGTTCTCCAAATTGCCCCGTATAGAGTGTGTCTGTATGCGTGAGTGTGTGCCCAGTAATAGATTGGCACTCTGTCCTGGGTGTATCTCTCCAGCACCCAAAACGTTCTCCCCTGGATGGGCATGGGGAACCCCCCGTGTCCCTAATATAGGATAAAGCGTAAGATAATGGATGGATGGATAATGTTTCACAAAGATCTATGAATCATCGTCTAATGTGCCATTGATGAGGGGATGCAGTAGGTTCCTGTGGGAACTTCTGTTGGAACTGATTCCAGTCGGCTGGCAGTGAGACAGAGAGTGAGACAGTTTAAACTGTGCAGCTTGCGGTAGAGAACATGGTTCTATATTTACAGTCTAAATATTATGGTATTTCATGTGAAGACTGACTGAATAGTTTTATTGTTTAAGCATTAATCTGTAGATGACATCAGGGAGTAAAGGAGGAAGTGAGGAGATTTATTAATTTATTAATTACTAATTCATTCATCCATGTGTTCTTAATCTCCAACCAGGAACTCGCAGGTGTCGCCCTCTGCTGGTTACATTTACAGGAATTCAATTTAGAATTGTATTCTCTCCTCTTATGCAAATATTAAAGTTTAATGAGTCGATCAGAGCTCTGTGTTTACAGGAACCTAAGTGTGTGTATACAGTTCGTTGTACTTACGTTAATGATGCAGTAGAGGGCAGTGTTGCTGGGGGTCTTCCTGCGGTGGGACCACCCTGAGCACCGAGCAGCGCCTGCTTTAGTTCCAGTTTGTTGTAGAACGAAACGAGTTGAGGTTCCTCTGATCTCTCTCCAGCGATCAGCCATTTCTTCAGGTAGTGTTTATTAAACCGGCTCAGCCTTCAGAAACAGAGGGGTGTGTGTTACTGATTGAATCAATTAGTGAAACCATCCATCCACCCATTATCTTCCACTTAATCCTATATTGAGGGGGGTGGGGGGGTGGGGGTTCCCCATGCCCATCCAGGGGAGAACGTTTCGGGCGCTGGGCAGATACACCCAGGACAGGGCACCAGCTATCCCTGGGCACACAATCGCACAGACATGCACACATACACACTCTATATGGGGCGATTTGGAGATCTCATTTGACTTGATAAATGTTTTTGGACTGTGGGAGGAAACCGGAGAACCCGGAGGAAACCCATGCGGACACGGGGAGAACATGGAAACTCCACCCAGATGGGGATTCGAACCAGGAATCCCTAGCGCTGAGAAGCGATTGTGCTAACCACTAAGCCACCGTGCCGCCCCAATTAGTGAATCATATTAAATAACTCTCATCTGATTCCTGGATGAATTCGTCAGTCACATGGACTTACCACCACTAAACCACTAGTTAAACACCCTAATATTTATTAACAGGGTTCTAACACATAGAACTGTGGGGCATGTGTTCTCTACAGTATTCTGTACAGTGTTTTGTACCATGTTCTCTACAGTGTTCTCCACGGTGTTCTCTACGGTGTTCTGTACCGTGTTCTGAATCGTGTTCTCTACAGTGTTCTCTACAGTGTTGTGTACCACATTCTCTACAGTGTTCTCTACAGTGTTTTGTACCGTGTTCTGTACAGTGTTCTGTACTATGTTCTGCACAGTGTTCTGCACAGTGTTCTGCACAGTGTTCTTAACAGTTTTCTTAACAGTGTTCTGTACTGTGTTGTCTACAGTGTTCTCTACGGTGTTCTGTAAAGTGTTCTCCACAGTCTTCTCTACAGCGTTCCATTAATGAGCGGATTCAGTAGATTGGGCTATCAATCTGAAGGTTGTGGGTTCAAATCCCAGGAAGTTACCAATTGTTACTTCCACTGAAGTTACCAATTGCACAGTGTTCAAATGTACAGTGTTCTCCACGGTGTTCTGTACAGTGTTCTCTACGGTATTCTGTACGGTGTTCTGTATCGTGTTCTCTAAAATGTTCCATACTGTTTTCTCGACAGTATTGGGTACCGTATTCAGTACCGCGTGCTGTACAGTGTTTTGTACCATGTTCTGTACAGTATTCTCTACAGTGTTCTGTATCGTTTTCTGTACAGTGTTCTCTACAGTGTTCTTTACAGTGTTTTGTACAGTGTTCTCTACATTGTTCTGTACTGTGTTGTCTACAGTGTTCTGTAAAGTGTTCTCTACAGCATTTTATCAATGAGAGGATGCAGTATTGGGTTATTAATATATGGGCTATTATATGGATTGGGCTATTAATATATGAATATTGTGGGTTCAAATCCCAGGTCCACTGAAGCTACCAATGTGTGTTCTTAAGAAAGACCCTGATTGGGGTTCTGTATAAAGTTGGGATAGTTTTAAGTCGCTTTGGATAAAAGCTGCTAAATGACCAAATGTAATGTAAATGTAACTAAAGCTCCATCTGCAGTTCCTGAACTCTGATATGAGGAACTTTGTGGTGAGAAGCTGCTGGATCTAGGTCCTCTGATGTCTCATCCTTAAACCTGTGAGAGATACTAACTTGTCCTTCCAGTGATAATGTCCATAATGTCCACAGATCCCCTCGACCCCTGCCAGCACGTGTTCGAGAACCTGTTCCGAGATGTTCAGAGGAACGATCAGGATTCAGAGCTTCATGACGGAGTACGTTCAGGTGGTGTGAGGTTCCACTCACCTGTGTGTGGATCTCTGCACTTATTGAACTCTTGCCTTTGCTTTTCTTCTTCACAGCCAGAAGTTCCACCAGGGGCCGGATGGTCATACCCTAAAGGAGAACAGGGTTCCTTTTACACTGATGGCTCAGGTATTCGGGAAAACTAGGAAACTAGGACCTCCACTGGCAGTTAATTGGCGACAGCACTGAATTCTAGTTGCTGGAGGAAACACAGGGACTGGAGGGTCAATCGACTGCCTTATAAATTTTTGATGAGTCATGTGATTTCCACTCAGACCTATCGGGGACCGGCCATGGTACACCCTTCTGAAGGGTTTTCTACACACTGCCACTCTTAGGAAGTCACTTAAGCCTCTCGGTATACATGAGCTCACAGCCTCACCTGATTGGTTCTCCACAATTCAGAGTAATAATGTCATGGTAACGTCCTCCTCTAACGTAACTGAGGAGGCGGGGCCTGAGATCTAGGATACTGTGTGGATTTGATATATCAGAAGTGTGGTGGTAAGTGATGGGTTTAAAATCACCTGAACGAACACAGTGAAGAAGATGAGCGTGATGATGGAGGTGAGGAACATGGTCTTCATGAGAAAATGATCAGCGGGGAGCAGGAACGCCAAAGAGAACGCGATTGCACCACGAAGGCCCCCGTAGGCCAAGATGAACTGATCCTTACCCGATAACTTCACCATCCTGAACCGGTTCATGATGAAGCTCAGTCCCATCACACCTACAGCGGGAGACACCAGGTCATCCCGTATCATCCTCCACCAAACCAGGACACTGGGACGAGCGGAACTTACCCAGCACACGGGACAGCAGGCAGAAGAGTAGGGTGAGGGAGACGAAGGAGGTGTTCCAGTGGTGTGGCCCAGCCACGGTGGAAATGCCAAGGAAGATGAAGATTAGCGTCTCGCTCACACTGCTCCACATCTTTAGGAAGTACTTGATGGTGGTGTAGGACTTGTGGGAAATATTTGCCTCCACGTAGGGGCGCATGACCGCGCCGCAGGAAATAAGGCTACGCAAAAAAGCACACTGTGATCATCATATAGAATCATCCTATAATTATCAAACAAACCAAATAATCCATAAAATTATCTTTCAATCACTTAATCCCAGTTTTGTAATAGATTGGCATTTGGTATGTTCTTCTCCTGCTGCACAGATCAGGCTCATCAGACTTACGCCATGATGCCGGACAGGTGGAAGGTCTCGGCAGACAGGTACGCCAGGTAGCTGTACAGGAAGACGAAGAGCGGTTCGATGACACGCGAGTGGGAGGTGAAACGTGATGTTACAGCAGCCATGATGCCGTAAACCACGCCCACTACGATGCCCCCCACTGATACCACCAGGAAACTGAGCATGCCCAGTAACACGTCACTTACAGCCACCGTACCACCTCCAGCAAAATCCTCCAACAGGTGATACAACACCTGAGCACAGAGACACAGCGAGTGTTCACATGACCATCATCTACTCACCTAGTAGATCTTTAACAGAACATCTACAGAACAGAACCTCACCCAGAACAGAACACCACAGGTGATACAACACCTGAGCACAAAGCACAGACACACAGCGACTGTTCATATGAACCTCATCCGCTCACCTACTACAGCTTATCAGAATCTCTACAGAACAGAACACTGCCCAGAACAGAACTTCACACTGAATTGAACATCATCCAGAACAGAACACCATCTAGAACAGAACACCATCCAGAACAGAGCCTCACTCAGAGTAGAAACTCACCCAGAGCAGAACACCTCACAGAACAGAACCTTACAGAGAACAGAACGTCACCCAGAGCAGAACACCATACAGAACAGAACACCATACAGAACAGAACCTCACCAAAAGAGAACACCGAACAGAACAGAACACCATCCACAACAGAACCTCATGCAGAACAATGTCACTCTGAACAGAACACCATCCAGACAAAAACACCATCCAGAACAGAACCTCACCCTAAACAGAGCCTTACCTAGAATAGAACGCTGCACAGAACAGAACAATACTCAGAACGGAACCTCAACAAGAACAGAACCTCACCAAGAACAGAATACTACCCAAAACAGAACACCACCCAAAACACAACACAATTCACAACAGAAGCTCACGCAGAGGAGAACCTCAGCCTGAACAGTACACCGTCCAGATCAGAACACCCCCAAGAACAGAACCTTTCAGAGAACAGAATCACAGGTGATACAACACCTGAGCACAAAGCACAGACACACAGCGACTGTTCATATGAACCTCATCCGCTCACCTACTACAGCTTATCAGAATCTCTACAGAACAGAACACTGCCCAGAACAGAACTTCACACTGAATTGAACATCATCCAGAACAGAACACCATCTAGAACAGAACACCATCCAGAACAGAGCCTCACTCAGAGTAGAAACTCACCCAGAGCAGAACACCTCACAGAACAGAACCTTACAGAGAACAGAACGTCATCCAGAGCAGAACACCATACAGAACAGAACCTCACTAAAAGAGAACACCGAACAGAACAGAACACCATCCACAACAGAACCTCATGCAGAACAGAATGTCACTCTGAACAGAACACCATCCAGACAAAAACACCATCCAGAACAGAACCTCACCCTAAACAGAGCCTTACCTAGAATAGAACGCTGCACAGAACAGAACAATACTCAGAACGGAACCTCAACAAGAACAGAACCTCACCAAGAACAGAATACTACCCAAAACAGAACACAATTCACAACAGAAGCTCACGCAGAGGAGAACCTCAGCCTGAACAGTACACCGTCCAGATCAGAACACCCCCAAGAACAGAACTTTTCAGAGAACAGAACTTCACTCATGATAAAACACCATCCAGAACAGAACATCACCCAGAACACCATCCAGAACAGATTCTTGCCCTAAACAGAACCTCACCAGAACAGAACACTGTCCAGAACAGAACCTCACCAAGAACAGAACACCACTCAGAACAGAACACCATCCACAACAGAACCTCACTCTGAACAAAACACCATCTAAATCAGAACACCTCAGAGAACAGAACCTCACCCAGAAAAGAACACCATCCAGAACAGAACCTCACCCTAAACAGAACCTTACCTAGAACAGAACACTACCCAAAAAAGAACCTCACCAAAACAGAACACCGCCCAAAAGTTATGATATATTCCGATATCACAGTATTAAAGAATTTAACCACAGGATCATTTAAAAATGAAACATTATTATGATGATGTCACAGTTGATTATGATGATGTCACAGTTGATTATGATGATGTCACAGTTGATTATGATTGACTGATCTGTAGCCACACCCACCACGGTGACCGCGTCGTTGAGCAGCGATTCTCCGAACACCAGGATGTACAGAAGCTCATTGATATGAATTTCCTCGAAGACGGCGAGCACAGCCACTGGATCCACCGCCGATGAGATGGAACCAAAGAGCAGACACGACAGAAGGTCGACCCCGCCTACTGGGACCACGCCCAACTTACACACCCCATAGAGGGCCAATCCCACAAAGACGGCGTTCCAGAGCGTTCCCAGCACTGCCAGCACCAAGATGGATCCCACGTTCTCAGTGAAGAAGCGCAGAGGCAGGAAGTAGCCGGCATCCAGGATGATGGGTGGGAGGAGACACAGGAAGAAGAGTTCAGTGTCCAGGACAGGAAGCTCCTCCCCCAAAAGCCTAATGGTCCCTCCCACCATGAAGCCCACCAAGATGAGCACACAGCTCTCAGGAACCATGGCCAGAAAACCAGGAACCACATGGAAGCCTGGGGATATGGGGCGGGGTATAAATCAGAACTGTAAACACACACTGATAAGCACACAGCTCTCAGGAACCATGACCACGTGGAACTTGGGAAACACACAAATATACACATATTCCCACATACATGTACACACATATACGCACTCACATACACAAAAACAAATATAAACATATACAAATACACACACACACACACCCACATACATACACACACAAATATTCATTCATTTCATTCATTATCTCCCGCTTATCCTCTATTAGGGTCGCGGTGGGATTCCCCATGCCCATCCAGGGGAGAACGTCTCGGGCGCTGGGCAGATAGACCCAGGACAGGGCGCCAATCCACCGCTGGGCATACACTCACTCACACAGACACACTCTATATGAGGCAATTTGGAGAATTTAATTAACTTGATCCATGTTTTTGGACTGTGGGAGGAAACTGGAGAACCCGGAGGAAACCCACGCAGACACGGGGAGATCATGGAAACTCCTCCCAGATGGGGATTCGAACCAGAAATCCCCAGCGCTGTGAGGCGAACGTGCTAACCACTTAGCCACCGTGCCGCCCACACACAAATATACACATATATAAAAACACACACTTAAATATACACTGACACATATACACAATCACACACACACACACACACACAATGCTGTAGAGAGCTGGAACATTTTTATGATTAACTCCATGGTTTCCGTTAAGTGCACCCACAAACTTTTACATCCCAAAATTAAATGGATTAACTTTTCACACTAATATCATTATCATTACAAATGCAAGATTATTAAGCATGTGTGTGTGTGTGTGTGTGTGTGTGTGTGTGTTTAAGAGTTCAGATGTGTTATCTGTCTATTGGAGGTGGAGTTCCATGTCTGTCACCTACTGATACTGGTCACGTGTGTGTGTGTGTGTGTGTGTGTGTGTGTGTGTGTGGTGTGTGTCTGTATGTGTGTGCATTATACCTGTCTTTAACAGTAACTATATTGTATATTATATTAATTTAATGTAGACACAGAGCAAACCTTAAACAGTAAATGACTGTAACATTGACGTTCTCACTCTGAGAACCTTACCGGAACGCTGGCGTTCACAGTGTGAGAACCTTAAACATTAAGTAGAGGAACTGACCGAGCTTCAGGAGCGATGCCAGCAGGATCCATAGTGAGATCTCAAATGGTACACGTACACGCTCATAGTTCACCTTAAGAACCAACAGACGATGTTCGGAGTGATCCGAGTCCACATCACTGGGCACTGACCGGTTCTGCTCAGAACCCAAACTGGAACGAGTACCAGAACTGGAAAAAGACGTGACCAGCAACAGAAAAAACAGATACAAGGTTCCACTCATGGTTCCTAAGTTTAGATTCTCCTATTATTGTGTATAAAGTTCCTGTTCCTCAAACTCGTATAGTTTTTACATTCTCACACACACACACTGCACATCTGCAGAGAGATCATCTGATCACACACCGTCTCACTCTCACTCATTCATCCGTCTCTTTCTCTGTGTTTCTCTCTTTCTCGCTCTCGCTGTGAGGATCTGTCTCCATATCTCGGACAGTGAGAAGACATGTGGACGGGGTGTGGTCATGTGTTAGGGTCTGATAGCGATGAAGTCTGTTTTGGGAACGTCTTTGCGTAGCACCCATCATTAACCCAAAACTTTTAAGCAGCACTCTGTTCTTCCTAACAGACTGACATCCTGCAAACATCACTGAGGTGTAAGTGTATATTAAAGCATTGAGGTACGAGAGGGCGTGGCATTAGCGTGAATATATCACAAAGCAATGGGTATTGTTGGTTGAGTACAGTTACACATCTTTACCATTATTTATTCACAATAATACATGACCTATGGTGGCTTAGTGGTTAGCATGTTCTCCTCTCAGCGCTGGGGATCCAGGTTCGAATCCTGATCTGGGTGGAGTTTGCATGTTCTCCCTGTGTCCGCATGGGTTCTCTGGTTTTCTCCCACAGTCATGGATTTTACATAGATTTCAGGTGATTTGGATTCTCTAAATTGCCAAATCGCCCCATATAATGTGTTTGTATGAATGTCCACTGTGATCAGTGATACATTGGCGTCCTGTCTTGGGTGTATCTACCCCTGTATGGGCATGTGAAACCCTCCCCCCATGTTTCTAATAGAGGAGTATTTTGAAGATAATGAATGAATACACAACCTCGAGTGTTACTTTTATAAAATGGTTGCAAACACTATAATAAAAAACAAGGTTTGATTCATAAATGCGTTTATTGAGAACAAAAACACTATTAAACTGGAATTTTGCGTCATAATCCAGTCCGGTTTTTAAAGTAAACTCTGATCATCACTCACTCTGACCAACATCTAGTGGCCAAATTACAGCACACAGTTTCTAAAATATATCAGGAAATATAATGTATTGTATATCCATACCAGTGGCAGATGCTGGTCTTTTAAGGAGGGGAAGCTCAATTTCGGCCTACTTCATAAATTCATTCATTCATTATCTCCCGCTTTATCCTCTAGTAGGGTCGCAGTGGGGTTCCCCATGCCCATCCAGGGGAGAACGCTTTGGGCGCTGGGCAGACCCAGGACAGGGTGCCAATCCATTGCTGGGCACACACTCACTCACACACACACACACTTTATATGGGGCAATGTTGAGAATTCAAATGACTTGTTCCATGTTTTTGGACTGTGAGAGGAAACCGGAGAACCCGGAGGAAACCCACGCGGACACGGGGAGAACATGGAAACTCCACCCAGATGGGGATTCGAACCGGGAATCCCTAGCGCTGAGAAGCGATTGTGCTAACCACTAAGCCACCGTGCCGCCCCAATTAGTGAATCATATTAAATAACTCTCATCTGATTCCTGGATGAATTCGTCAGTCACATGGACTTACCACCACTAAACCACTAGTTAAACACCCTAATATTTATTAACAGGGTTCTAACACATAGAACTATGGGGCATGTGTTCTCTACGGTATTCTGTACAGTGTTTTGTACCATGTTCTCTACAGTGTTCTCCACGGTGTTCTGTACCGTGTTCTGAATCGTGTTCTCTACAGTGTTCTGTACAGTGTTGTGTACCACATTCTCTACAGTGTTCTCTACAGTGTTTTGTACCGTGTTCTGTACAGTGTTATGTACTGTGTTCTGCACAGTGTTCTTAACAGTGTTCTGTACAGTGTTGTGAACCACATTCTCTACAGTGTTCTCTACAGTGTTCTGTACCGTGTTCTGTACAGTGTTCTGTACTGTGTTCTGCAGTGTTCTTAACAGTGTTCTGTACAGTGTTGTCTACAGTGTTCTCTACGGTGTTCTGTAAAGTGTTCTGTAAAGTGTTCTCTACAGTCTTTTCCACTTGCTAACCACTAAGCCACCATGCCACTACTTCATAAATTGTGTCGGTTTATTGTGTTTGTGAGTGCTTTGTGACGGTGGAGGAGCTCAGGAACTGCGATAGATATGGATGTTTACACCAAAAGATTGACGCTTCTCTCATTTCGCTGTCAATCAAAAAGGGATTCAGCCTCGGACAGATCATCCAATCATCATGCAGAATTGAGCGTCCGGGCCAGCCAAGCCCAGCCCACTGCCCCATAGACCCGCAGAGACACTGAGAGTCCAATGGGCGGGACAAATCCCAGCATTTATCCAATGACTTGTCTCGTTTCATTGCACTCTTTGCTTCGCTATTGAACTCTGTTTAAAGCACTGCGATGCTGCGAGAATGAGTGAGAGGAAAACCACGACGTTACCAGCGAAGAAGAAGCTGATTCTGTGACATGTCAATGACATGTAAACACAACAGCATATATTTGATTACTTATTTTTCGACATTTTAAGGGAAGCTGAGCTTGCAGTCTTAGAGCAATCGCCTCTGATCCATACCATTATATGGTGATACACCACTGCATGGTCCAAAAAGATAAAACATGTAAGCAAATGGCAAAATGTGTTGAAAACACTGAAGACATAAGAACCCAGAAGAACCAGACATCAGTGTAATCCATACCCCAATCATTTGAGACTGAGACTGTATGGAACACTGTTATGGTGGAGTTGTGGTTTGATTAATTATTTAAGATGTTTTGCCTTTAAATGTGAATGAATGATATTATTACTGTATATCAAATAAAAGATAAGTTATTCATTTATCATTCGTTTCTGCTTAATCCTCTATTTGGGTCATGTGGTGGGGGGAGGGCATCCAGTTTTAGGCACTGGTCAGATACACACAGGACGGGGTGGGAATCTATCACTGGGCACATATTCACACACAGACAAATAAACACTATATGGGGCAATTTAAAGCATTCCATGTTTTTGGACTGTGAGAGGAAACCGGAGAACCAGGAGGAAACCCACAGACATAGGGAGAACATGGAAACCCCACCCAGATTGGGATTCATACCTGGATCTCCAGCGCTGGGAGGAGAAAATGCTAAACGCTAAGCCACCATGCCACCCTATCCTTAAAATGAAATGAAATATGTTCTGACATGTATGGAATATCACCCCCCCCCCTCGTTACACCTGAATATTTATGTTTTAATTCTTTAAGTCTGATAAACATTGCTGAAATCTCAGCAACTCACGCTCCACATTTAAATTTGTAATAAAGTCTGAACTCTACGTGTTTAAATGAGTATAGTGACAGTGTTGGTGAGGGCTGATGTGCTTACAACGACAATGTTAATCAACCGTACTTTGAACATTAACTATTTCAATGCTTTGTGTTTGACCCAAACTGACAGACGTCAGACTGTTCTCTGTGAAAATGTTTGTGGGAGAACGGACTGTTGCTGAGACGTCGTAAGCACATCACCAACACTGTTACTATATCAATGGTTTGAACTGGTGGTGTGTAACTGTCATGTTGTTTCACACACTCAGAGACCTCAGTAACACTTTAAAATCATTTAAACATGAATAGTTCAGACTTTATTAGAATATAAAAAGAGTGTGATAGTGTGAGTTAAAAATATCAGGCATAAGGCATAAAAACAAATATTCAGGTGTTATGGGGTGGGGGGGGGGGGTTGCAAAAGTGAAAAATAAAAAAAAATGTACATGAATCAAGTAATTTAATTACTATATTGCCAGATAATTTTATTTTGTAAAGAGTACAAGTTGAAAGTTTGTAGAAAAACTGAATGACTTCTCTTACTTAGAAAACTATTGCTAACTAAATGCTAAAAAGGCATTTATTCATTCAGCGATAGATTGGTGCCCTGTCCTGGGTTTATCTGCCCAACGCCCGAAACGTTCTCCCCTGGATGAAATCTTTAGCTCACACTTCACATTTAAATTCTTTTTATACATGTTTATATGAATTTAAAGTATTGCTGCGGTCTCTGAGCATAGGAAACAACACGTCAACATGATATTTACACATTAAAAACCAGTTCAAACCATCATTATAGTGACAGTGTTGGTGATGTGCTTATGACGTCTCAGCCACATTCCGGTCTCCCACAAACCTTTTCACAGAAAACAGTCTGACGTCTGTCAGTTTGGGTCAAAGAAAAAGCATTATAATATTTAAAAACAAGTCTTTTTTTTGCATGAATGCAAAATTCATTGTTGACACATGAGTTTAAAACAATTTACACAATTACAAGTATTAAAGGTTTATCACAACCTTGCTACAACATGTTACTACTATTGTCATTCATTCATTATCTCCCGCTTATCCTCTATTAGGGTCGCGGTGGGGTTCCCCATGCCCATCCAGGGGAGAACGTCTCGGGCGCTGGGCAGATAGACCCAGGACAGGGCGCCAATCCATCGCTGGGCACACACTCACTCACACAGACGCACTCTATAGGGGGCAATTTTGAGAATTCAATTAACTTGTTCCATGTTTTTGGACTGTGGGAGGAAACCGGAGAACCCGGAGGAAACCCACGCAGACACGGGGAGAACATGGAAACTCCACCCAGATGGGGATTCGAACCGGGAATCCCTAGCGCTGAGAGGCGAACTTGCTAACCACGAAGCCACCGTGCCGCCCTACTACTATTGTCATTTCTTATAATTATAAAATCTTTGCCTTAGTGTTAAGCATGTTATCCTATCAGCGCTAGGGATTCCAGGTTCAAATCCCAATCTGAATGGAGTTTCCATGTTCTCGCATGGGTTTCCTACAGGTTCCTCCCATAGTCCAAAAACATGGATTTAAGGTAAATTGAATTCTCCAAATTGCCCAATATTGAGTGTGTTTGTGCATGTGTGTGTGCCCAGCAACGGATTGGCCCCCTGTCCTGGGTGTATCTGCCCAGCGCCCAAAACGTTCTCCCCTGGATGGGCATGGGGAACGATATATTATAATATATAATAATATATTATAATAATTACAAAAACTTCATACTACAATGTCATCAAGCAAGTAATCAAAGTGTGTAAGGATACAAAACCTGTAAAACGTGCAAAGTAAGGATCATTTTCAAAATGAATTATGTATTTTAATAATTTACAAGGCGGCACGGTGGCTTAGTGGTTAGCACGTTCGCCTCTCAGCACTAGGGATTCCTGGTTCGAATCCCCATCTGGGTGGAGTTTCCATGTTCTCCCCGTGTCTGCGTGGGTTTTCTCCGGGTTCTCCGGTTTCCTCCCATAGTCCAAAAACATAGATCAAGTTAATTGAATTCTCAAAATTGCCCCATTTAGACTGTGTCTGTGTGAGTGAGTGTGTGCCCAGCGATGGAGACGTTCTCCCCTGGATGGGCATGGGGAACCCCACCGCGACCCTAATAGAGGATAAGCGGGAGATAATGAATGAATGAATGAATAATTTACAATTTAAATATTCTCTATACAGAATGAGTACTCATTTCTCTCCATTGGCTCCCTGTAGCTGCTGTATTCAATACAAGTCACTGACTCTGTCCTACAGGACCATTTCTGGATCTTCCCCCTTTTACCTTTACTCTATCTTTTCGAAATACACTCTGGCTCGTTCACTTCACTCTAGTAATGATAGTTGCCTGGTGATTCCACCTCACCGAGGAGCTAATTCTCTCTCCGTGGCGTTCACCACTGCAAAATGGTGGAACGATCTTCCCAACTCTGTCCGTAAGGCAGAATCACTTGGCATTTTCAAGAAACTACAAAAGATGCATCTTTTTACCAAACACCGGTTGTAGAAGAAAAAAAAGGGGGGGGGGTGCAGGATCACATAACGATCAGGTTTGATAATTCTACAGTGTAGCTGGTTTTCTCCATAACCACTGACTTGTGGTGTTCTCATTTATAAGTCACTTTTGATGAAAGCATCTGCTAAATTATTGAGTGGCAGATGATTCGGTGGTTTTAACAAATGCACAGGACGATGTGGCTGGTGTAATTAATGTTTTATATTTATTTTTTTTATAGGTGAGGGAGTGGTCCAGTTCGGAAACCACACTTCCAGAAAGACGGAGGGAGGATAAAAATACTTACTTTTCCTTTTTTTTTTTAGTTTACTCTTATACCACAAAGAGGTATCACAACTGTTCTCCATCTTCTCTATTGTGCTGAGGTGTTTGTTTTTTGTACTGAGAAAGAGAGAGAGAGAGAGAGAGACATTCACTTCCTGTTTGTGAAAGTATATATTAAGCAGTAAATCAAACTTTTTCTCATTTTCCTACTTTATCTTACAGTACAGACTGAATATACTCACTATACTCATACAACATAGAACATCTAAAAATAACAGGTAAGTTGAGAATTTGCTTTTGATTTACTTTAGAACTCAACTTTCAGCACCAGGGGATATAGTGTGAACTGTGTGTATAGTGTGTACATGTGTGTATAGTGTGTACATGTTTGTACAGTGTTTATAGTGTGTACAGTGTGTACATGTGTACAGTGTGTGTACTGTATAGTGTGTACGTGTGTACAGTGTGTAGAGTGTGTGTATAGTGTGTACTGTAGAAATGAGTGTCACCAGGTTTATGTTCCTGTGAGGATCATACAGTTCAGACAGGAGAATGTGGAGCCCTCATAAACATCTCCTTCATTCAGAGCTGATTCAGGTTCTGCAGACAGATCATGAGCTGCAGTCTCTTGGTTCCACAGCCGGTTCTGTCTGATTACAGAAGATTCTTCAACATCTCTTTATTAAAGATGTATATGTGGAAATGTCTGTGGATCAATAATGTCTCGTACTTATCACATTCTATCTCGTTACACTAAATGAGTTCTGTGGAATGCTCTTGAGAACCACAGAACAGGTTCCATTAGAGGTTCTGTTTAGAGTGAGATTTGTTCTCCTGTGGTTACTAGTTACTTGTTATTGGTATTTGGCTGTAGTCTGTAGCTGTTACAGGAAGAAGTCCTGCAGATCGCTGCTGAAGACCGAACACCAACCAACACCTCCACCATGACCCAATACCCTTAGACAGCTGCTGCAGGACAGGACCGTCGTCCTTTATTCCCTTAATCCCACTGCCAGATGAACCACAATAACCAGAAGCACCACAGATCTCTTGAACCAGACAGAACATACTCCAGAACCCGTCCATGTGTGTTTGAAGAGTCACTGTTTGAAAGACTCCTGGTGATGGATTATTGATTATGGTTGTGGTGTTTGTATTTACAGTGATGATGTTGCACATTGTGCTGTTAGCTTTTCTGCTGAGTCAGTGTTGTTATGGAAGATATCTGGATGATCAGTGGATCAACTGGAAGACTGAGTTTAACAAGACGTACAGCACTGACGTGAGGAATCGATCAATGGAACCATTAATGAGAACCAGTTGGTTCTGTAAACACACTGACCCTTTCTAATGTGTGTGTGGGTGTTTGTGTGTGTGTGTGGGTGTGTGTATGTGTGTGTGTGTGTGTGTGTGTGTCAGGTAGAGGAAGCTTACAGGAGATCCGTGTGGCAGGAGAATGTTCTGGCGGTGAATAAACATAACAAAGCTGCTGCTGCAGGACGTCACAGCTACACTCTGGGGACCAATCAGCTTTCAGACATGGTATCACCTGTTCTATATTTACATCTGAACACATGTGGGTGCATATCCACAGGGTGCATTATGGGTGAGAACATTTTTGTTAGACTGTTAAAACGTGTTTTTATAAAAATTAAAAAAAGGAGGACAGATGAGGACCTTCCCTAAAGTATTGATGATATTTCTCATGCTGCAACATTAAGGTTGTTTCGGAATTGATATGGTAAACTCTGTGTTTACAGATGGTGGAGGAGGTGAACTTTTATCTGAACGGCCTGAAGGTGGAGCATTTGGCTGAACATGGTGCTAATGATTATGCTAACGTGATGTCACACATGAGTGACCACACCCCCCCTGCCATGGTGAACTGGACCCAGAGCGGACTCGTCTCCCCCGTACAGAACCAGGTGATCAACACTGGGCCCCATTGACCTCAGATCTGACCTCACACACCATAGAACCATGGGTTCTGTTTACACCCGCTATTACACACCTGCACTGATCTGTAATCTGTGTGTCCTCACTGCATCACCTGTCATCTCATGATTAAACCACTGAGTGTGTGTATGTAGGGGCTGTGTGGATCATGCTGGGCCTTCAGTGCTGCAGGAGCATTAGAAGCTCAGATGGCAAAGAGAAGCGGCCAGCCCCTGGTTCCTCTGAGTGTTCAGAACCTTGTGGACTGCAGTAAGAAGCAGGGAAACAACGGCTGTGATGGAGGATTATACATTTATGCCTTTTCATACGTTATTCGAAACAGTGGTCTTGATTCCGCCCAATCCTACCCTTATGAGGCAAAGGTACACTTACAGTTAATCACTATTTCATCTTTTTCTTCTTCATTTGTGTTTATGTATATACATATATATATATATATATATATATATATATATATATATATATATATATATATATATATATTCATTCATTCATTATCTTCCGCTTATCCTCTATTAGGGTCGCGGTGGGGTTCCCCATGCCCATCCAGGGGAGAACGTCTCGGGCGCTGGGCAGATAGACCCAGGACAGGGCGCCAATCCATCGCTGGGCACACACTCACTCACACATACACACTCTAAATTGGGCAATTTTGAGAATTC
>JAFMOD010000199.1:96935-109933 GCA_019802435.1 Corydoras maculifer
GGTTCCCCATGCCCATCCAGGGGAGAACGTCTCGGGCGCTGGGCAGATAGACCCAGGACAGGGCGCCAATCCATCGCTGGGCACACACTCACTCACACATACACACTCTAAATTGGGCAATTTTTGAGAATTCAATTAACTTGATCCATGTTTTTGGACTGTGGGAGGAAACCGGAGAACCCGGAGGAAGCCCATGCAGACACGGGGAGAACATGGAAACTCCACCCAGATGGAGATTCGAACCGGGAATCCCCAGCGCTGAGAGGCGAATGTGCTAACCACTAAGCCACCGTGCCGCCTATATATATATATATATATATATATATATATATATATATATATATATATATATTGTAAAATGTTAGAAATATGTTATAATTATAATCATGGCATTTTACCACCAAGCTTTTAAAAAGCAGAATCTTGAGAGTGAAGAAGTTTGGTTTATTAAAGTTTTATTATAAACCTGTCCAAAATGTAAGACTTTAATCAATGTCTTTCAAACTGAATGTTTTATTTTATTAAAAAAAAAAAAAAAAAAGATAGATAAACCTCTAAGTCAGAAAATATTTTTAAATTTTTGACGGAGCATTTGTAGGCTTGTGGTTCAGAAACCTAAAGGTTCGATTTCCAGTCCCACCAACTACCAGGGCTGAAGTGTCTTTGAGTAATCCCAAGTGCTCCCCAGGCACCGTGTACAGGTACATGTGATCACGTCACTCAGTTTTTATACAAACTTTCAACTTGTAATTTTAACAAAATTATTTATTGGCAGATAATTTTACTGGGCGGCACGGTGGCTTAGTGGTTAACACATTCGCCTCTCAGCACTAGGGATTCCCGGTTCGAATCCCCATCTGGGTTTCCATGTTCTCCCCGTGTCCGCGTGGGTTTCCTCCGGGTTATCCGGTTTCCTCCCACAGTCCAAAAACATGGATCAAGTCAATTGAGTTCTCCAAATTGCCCCATAAAGAGTGTGTGTGTTTGTGAGTGAGTGTGTGCCCAGCGATGGATTGGCGCCCTGTCCTGGGTCTATCTGCCCAGCGCCCAAAACGTTCTCCCCTGGATGGGCATGAGGAACCCCACCGCGACCCTAATAGAGGACAAAGCGGGAGATAATGAATAAATCAATGAATAATTTTACTTGATTCATGTACATTTTCCTCCCACTTTTTTAACCCCCCACCCAGTTCCATCTGAATATTTATGGTTTAATGCCTGAAATCTTGAACTTACACTCCACATTTAAACTCTTTTTATATTTTAATAAAGTCTGAACTCTACATGTTTAAATGATTTAAAATTATTGCTGAGGTCTCTGAGCGTGTGAAACAACATGTCAACATGACAGTTACACATTTAACCACCAGTTCAAACCATGGTTATAGTGACAGTGTTAGTGATGTGCTTACGACGTCTCAGCCACAGTCTGTTCTCCCACAAACCTTTTCACAGAAAACAGTCTGACGTCTGTCAGTCAGTTTGAGGCAAACACAAAGCAAAAGTTTAATGTTCAAAGTTGTGATTCTGATTAACAGTGTACGCTTAACTTACAAATGTGTATTTAGCGTTTGTGGTTTGGTAAGCATCAGTTTGGGTCAAAGACAGGGCATTGAAATAGTTTAATGTTTAAAGTTCTGATTCTGAGTAATGGTGTACAGTTGACTTACAAATGTGTAACGTCATTTATTCACTGTCCTTATATTCTGTACAATACTGTTATGTTAATCTGTTTTAAAAAAGTCTCATGATTTAGAATAAACAGTCAGTTTAATTCACATTCATCACCCAGTAAAATCAATATTGATTGTTTTTTATATTGATTACTTGACTCTTTAATTATAAAACATTATTATTTATGGTTCACTCTGCTGTGGACTGACGACCTATCATGAGTGTATTCCTAAATTTTAACCAATTATAAACCAGTGCTGTGATAGAAACTTTTTTAAAAGAGTTTTTTTTTTCCAAGAGCACTTTATTATTCAATACAGACATCCTGCATTCTCAAAAATCCCACCGAGCTTTGAAAGTTGTTGCAAAACGCAAAGAATTTTTAATTATAAGAAATTACTATAGTAGTAACATGTCGTAGCAACGTACGACATGTTAACCCTTTAATAACCATTTAATAACCCGACATGTACGACATAACCCTTCAATACTTGTAGTTGTGTGAATTGTTTTAAACTCACATGTGTCTACAATGTATTTTGTTTTTTGCAAAAAAAAAACCTTGTTTTTAAATATTATAATGCTTTGTGTTTGACTCAAACTGACAGACGTCAGACTGTTCTCTGTGAAAAGGTTTGTTGGAGAACAGACTGTGGCTGAGACGTCCTAAGCACATCACTAACACTGTCACTATAATGATGGTTTGAACTAGTGGTTAAAGGTGTAAATGTCATGTTGACATGTTGTTTCACACGCTCAGAGACCTCAGCAACACTTTAAATTCAAATAAACATGTAGAGTTCAAACCTTATTAGAATATAGAAAGAATTTAAATGTGGAGCGTGAGTTAATGTTTATCAGCAATGATTATCAGACATAAGGCAATAAAACATCATAAACATATGAAGATTAAGGTCGTAAACTTCGTAAACAGTCCTTTCTCTCTCTCTCTCTCTCTCTCTCTCTCTCTCTCTCTCTCTCTCTCTCTCTCTCTCTATATATATATATATATATATATATCCCCATGACCATCCAGGGGAGAACGTTTAGGGCGTTGGGCAGACAAACCCAGGACAGGGCACCGATCTATCGCTGAATGAATAAATGCCTTTTTAGTATTTAGTTAGCAATAGTTTTCTAAGTAAAAGAAGTCATTCAGTTTTTCTACAAACTTTCAACTTGTAATCTTAACAAAATAAAATTATCTGGCAATATAGTAATTAAATTACTTGATTCATGTACATTTTTTTTATTTTTCACTTTTGCAACCCCCCCCCCCCCGTTACACCTAAATATTTGTTTTTATGCCTTATGCCTGAGATTTTTAACTCACACTATCACACTCTTTTTATATTCTAATAAAGTCTGAACTATTCATGTTTAAATGATTTTCAAGTGTTACTGAGGTCTCTGAGTGTGTGAAACAACATGACAGTTACACACCACCAGTTCAAACCATTGATATAGTAACAGTGTTGGTGATGTGCTTACGACGTCTCAGCAACAGTCCGTTCTCCCACAAACATTTTCACAGAGAACAGTCTGACGTCTGTCAGTTTGGGTCAAACACAAAGCATTGAAATAGTTAATGTTCAAAGTACGGTTGATTAACATTGTCGTTGTAAGCACATCAGCCCTCACCAACACTGTCACTATACTCATTTAAACACGTAGAGTTCAGACTTTATTACAAATTTAAATGTGGAGCGTGAGTTGCTGAGATTTCAGCAATGTTTATCGGACTTGAAGAATTAAAACATAAATATTCAGGTGTAACGGGGGGGGGGGGGTGATATTCCATACATGTTAGAACATATTTCATTTCATTTTAAGGATAGGGTGGCTTAGCGTTTAGCATTTTCTCCTCCCAGCGCTGGAGATCCAGGTATGAATCCCAATCTGGGTGGGGTTTCCATGTTCTCCCTATGTCTATGGGTTTCCTCCTGGTCCTCCTGGTTTCCTCTCACAGTCCAAAAACATGGAATGCTTTAAATTGCTTAGTGGTTAGCACGTTCGCCTCTCAGCGCTAGGGATTCCCGGTTCGAATCCCCATCTGGGTGGAGTTTCCATGTTCTCCCCGTGTCTGCGTGGGTTTCCTCCAGGTTCTCCGGTTTCCTCCCACAGTCCAAAAACATGGATCAAGTCAATTGAATTCTCAAAATTGCCCCATATAGAGTGTGTCTCTGTGAGTGAGTGTGTGCCCAGCGATGGATTGGCGCCCCTTCCTGGGTCTCTCTGCCCAGCGCCGAGACGTTCTCCCCTGGATGGGCATGGGGAACCCCACCATGACCCTAATAGAGGATAAAGCGGGAAATAATGAATGAATTGTTAAATATCATACTTTTTTATTTCTAACATCTAGGTTTTTCCTAAATTAAAAACCATAGGAATATTTTAATAAAATAGTAGCAGGATACTTGGGGATACACAAATACTACAATCATCAAATAATAGAAAGTTTATTTTATGTACTGTAGAATAAAATTAGCAAAACTCTAACGTTTTAAAAAGGGGTGGGGCCTGTGAAGTGACAAAACATTGGGATTGGGATCTGGGACACAGGACAAAGAGGTACAATAGAGCTGGTAGGCTACAAAAGACCACACGTCCCACCCACCTGTCCAACAATCATTTTTGACATGAAGTGTATGATATATTTCTATATTATTAGTGTGCCTGGCAGGTCTATTTCTGATAATATAAAATATATGATATGATATATATGATAATATGATATATATTGAGATGTTTTAGATGTTTTAAACTTTTGGGTTTAAAAGTTGGTCTTGTCCTTTAGATCAGGAAAAAGTGTTTTAGTCCCTGTGTAATGTTCGGGAGAACCTTGGGTTCAATTCTTTAATCGAGGTTTCATACAGTGACATTGAAAATTTTCTAAAAGTTAACTGTGGTTTATGTTTTTTCTTTAAAAGTACATAGAGGTGCAGCTCTATCAGTCATGCTCTATACGCTGTCAATCAAATACCTCTTTTGTTGTAATAATTTACATTTTTTATTTGAATTAAAAATTATTTTAATGTTTTATCCTCTGCACAGGTGAACTGTGAAGCTGTGATAGTGAAAGAGTGGTCCAGTGGGAGACCTGCACTTCCAGATGGATCGATGTTGTGGAAGGGTGACTTTAAATGCTTAAGAGTACCAATGAGCACATGAAAAACAACTGGAAAGGTATCATAAAAAAGAAATCTAAGGACATCTGAAAAATTGGAAGTGTTTATGTCATATCTAGTCTTCCCACAAACTGGCCTGTTTAGACACATTTTTTTGGGTCAAGTTGCACTGGACCCCTCCCCAAACTGTGCTGCATCTACCTGGAGGACCTCTGCCTTTCAGGAGTCTACAGACCACTGACAACATGGGACTGGATAAATGTGTTTTTACTGAACACTAATACAACTACAATGTAGGACTTACATATTTTTTTTTACTTTCTAAAGATTTTTTTAAGGTTTATTTTTAACACGACAGACTGCAGTCACTCTGTACTGGAATCCAAAGGAACCTCTGGTTTACTCGACTGGACATGACCAGTGCACAGTCAAATGCACTGAACCTGGTTTCCTCTGCTGTCATTACTCTTGGTCACCTAATGGACATACCGAAAGGTGACCTGGACCATGTGGGGGCACTGGCAAAGACCATGGGAGTAAGGTCCAGTCGTTTGATGCTTAAGCTCCTGCATCGCAGGAGTTCGACGCTCACCGACGCTCAGAGGAATGTGTGATGGTCAAGGACTATCCTGCCAGACTGATGAGACCCAATGAGGATGACCCATTCCCCAAAGGCTCCATGGAGGGAGGTACTGGGTTTAGATTTTGAAGTGAAGCCAGATTGGCGAGAACTTTCCAAAGCACCAATAAAGAAAAAAGTGGCAGGCCTTCAGTGGACGATATAGCATAATAGTTTAATTAATTATGCTAATTCCTGAGATGAGTGACATAGAGCAAGACAGTGTGTGTGTGTGAGAGAGAGAGTCATTCACTTCCTGCTTGTGGAAGTATATATTCAGTAGTAAGTCAGAAGTCTCTCATTTCTCGTTTTCATCATATAGTACAGATATCAGTATACTCACTATACTTATACAACACAAGGTAAGAACTTTCTTTTGATTTACTTTAGAACTCATTTAAACACTTTATTTTAATATAGAGATATATCTCCTCTGATTAGTGGATATTGGTTTTTGGCTGCAGTCTGTAGCTGTTACAAGAAGTAGTTATTCTGTCACTAGAACACTTTAGCACCACTTCTGTATGGAACAGCTCAGAACGCTGCTGAGGAACCTATGATGTGTTAGCTGGATCCACCCAACACCTCCACCATCACCCATCACCCTCAGACAGCTGCTGCAGGACAGGATCGTCATCCTTTACTCTCTTAATCCCATTGCCAGCTGAATCAGAAGAACCAGAAGGTCCACAGATCTCCTGAACCAGACAGAATGGTGATGGATTATTGATTATGGTTATGGTTTTTGTATTTTCAGTGATGATGTTGCGCACTGTGCTGTTAGCTTTTCTGCTGAGTCAGTGTTGTTATGGAAGATATCTGGATGATCAATGGATCAACTGGAAGACTGAGTTTAACAAGACCTACAGCACTGACGTGAGGAACCAATCAATGGAACCAATAATGAGAACCAGATGGTTCTGTAAACACACCGACCATTTCTAATGTGTGTGTGTGTGTGTGTGTGTGTGTGTGTGTGTGTGTGTGTGTGTGTGTGTGTCAGGTAGAGGAAGCTTACAGGAGATCCGTGTGGCAGAAGAATGTTCTGGCGGTGATGAAACATAACAGAGCTGCTGCAGCAGGACGTCACAGCTACACTCTGGGAACCAATCAGCTTTCAGACATGGTATCACCTGTTCAATATTTACATCTGAACACATGTGGGTTCTTATACACCAGGTGAATTATGGGTGAGAACAGTTTGTGATAGAACCTGTAGTGTTCAGTCTGTAATTGTGATGAGGACAGACATACAGACAGAGTGACATTGCAGAGGGCCTCCCCCAAACTGGTAAAGATAGGCTGCATCATTAGGGTTGTATTGGAACTGAGATTGTAAACTCTGTTTACAGACGGTGGAGGAAGTGAACTTACAAATGAACGACCTGAAGGTGAAGCATGTGGCTGAACATGATGCTAATGCTTATTCTAACGTGATGTCACACATGAGCAACCATGTCCTCCCTCTCATGGTGGACTGGACCCAGAGTGGACTCGTCTCCCCCGTACAAGACCAGGTGATAAACACTGAGCCCCACTGACCTCAGATCTGACCTCGCACACCATAGAACCATAGAACCATGGGTTCTGTTTTCACCCGCTATTACACACTTGCACTGATCTATAATCTGTGTGTCCTCACTGTATCATCTCCCGATTAAAACACTATGTGTGTGTGTGTGTGTGTGTGTGTGTGTGTGTGTGTGTATGTGTGTGTGTGTGTGTGTGTGTGTGTGCGTGTGTAGGGGCAGTGTAGATCATCCTGGGCCTTCAGTGCTGCAGGAGCATTAGAAGCTCAGATGGCAAAGAGAAGCGGCCAGCCCCTGGTTCCTCTGAGCGTTCAGAACCTGGTGGACTGCGGTAAGATGCAGGGGAACAACGGCTGTGATGACGGATCCATCGAAGAAGCCTTTTCATATGTTATTATCAACGAGGGTCTTGACTCCGCTCAATCATACCCTTATGTGGCAAGGGTACACTTACAGTTAATCACTTATTCACCTGCTCTCTCTACATTTGTGTTTTTATGTGTAATATAAGTTTGTGTGTGTGTTTGTGTGTATGGGTGTAGAATGGAACGTGTCGGTTTTCACGCAACGATGTAGCTGGATTCTGTACTACTTATCGCAGACTTCCCCGTAATGAGGATGATTTATTGAGGACTGTGGCTCTAGATGGACCTGTAACAGTCGCCATTAATGCTAAACTACCAAATTTCCACAATTATAAGGGTGGTGAGACATATACACACACACACACACACACACACACACACAAACACACAGAAAGAAGCTAATGTTATTGTGTGTGTATGTGTGTGTGTGTGTGTGTGTGTGTGTGTGTGTGTGTGTGTGTGTGTAGGTATCTATGAGGATACTCTGTGTAACGCAAGGACGCTGACTCGCTCTATGCTGGTTGTAGGATACGGAACAGAAGGCAGTAAGCCGTACTGGATTATTAAAAACAGGTACCATACACAAACACTCACACACACACATAAAATATATTCATTCATTCATTATCTTCCGCTTATCCTCTATTAGGGTCGCGGTGGGGTTCCCCATGCCCATCCAGGGGAGAACATCTCGGGCGCTGGGCAGATAGACCCAGGACAGGGCGCCAATCCATCGCTGGGCACACACTCACTCACACAGACACACTCTAAACGGGGCAATTTTGAGAACTCAATTAACTTGATCCATGTATTTGGACTGTGGGAGGAAACCCGAGAACCCGGAGGAAACCCACGCAGACACAGGGAGAACATGGAAACTCCACCCAGATGGGGATTCGAACCGGGAATCCCTAGCGCTGAGAGAACGTGCTAACCACTAAGCCACCGTGCCGCCTCATAAAATATATAAAACCTAAAATACATAGTAATTGTTTTGTGTGTGTGTGTGTGTGTGTGTGTGTGTGTGTGTATGTGTGTGTGTGTGTGTGTGTGCGTGTGTGTGTGTGTGTAGTCAGGGAACAGCATGGGGAGAGCAGGGTTACATGCGCATGTTGCGGAACGTCAACTTGTGTGGAATCGCCAATTCTGCTATTCTTCCAATAATCTGATCTTCACCCACCATTACAGCACCACCTGCTGGAGAATTCATAAAACTGCTATAAATAAAGATATTATTGTTATTATTACACACAAACTCACACACCTGTCCACACCATAACTTTATAATAATACTAAGTACTATTAATAATAATACTTAGTATTCTAAATACTGAGAATGATTTAAAATATTTTTCTGAAGTTCAAAAGCTGAAATAAGTATTTAAATAGGAATTATATATGCAATATTTGCAATATTTAGTGGTGCAATTCATAATTTTGAATTTGTAACGTGTAAATTCAGATTCAAATCTCGGAAATATTCAAAAATGTCAGATCATCTGTTGATAAAGTCAAGCCATCTTTTAAACCTGCTGTATAGCACACTGAGTTTTTACCAGAACCATAAATCATTAGCTGACTGTGGATCTGTAGAACTTTGGATGCGCTGACCTCACAAGACTGCTGACCTCACAAGACTTCACAGACACAAACGCGAGTGAGACTGAAGCAGCGCTGTGATTGGTTAAATCAGGCATGTCCAACAGGCCGCGATTGGTCAGATTCCAAACAGCCTGGGTTTATTCATTCATTCATTACCGCGGTGGGGTTCCCATGCCCATCCAGGGAAGAATACACCTAGGACAGAGCGCCAATCCATCGCTGGGCACACAGTCACTCACACAGACATGCTACACACTCTATATGGGGCAATTTGGAGAACTTAGTTGACTTAATCCATGTTTTTGGACTGTGGGAGGAAACCGGAGAACCCGGAGGAAACCCACGCAGACACGGGGAGAACATGGAAACTCCACCCAGATGGGGATTCGAACCGGGAATCCCTAGCGCTGAGAGGCGAACGTGCTAAACCACTAAGCCACCATGCCGACTGGGTTTATAATGTGTTATATATGGCTCTCTGTCAGAATGGAAAAAATTAACCGTTTAAAATGTAATTCCACCTATTACCACACGATGGCAGCAACACTCTAATACTATCAGCGTCTGATTCCATGCCTTTGGGAGAATTCTGGACAAGTGATTCCCTTGACTTTTTTGTAGCTCATTTTCTTCACCTAGCCAGCTTTTTATTTCTCTATTTATTATTAACTTGGCGGCACGGTGGCTTAGTGGTTAGCACGTTCGCCTCTCAGCACTAGGGATTCCCGGTTCGAATCCCCATCTGGGTGGAGTTTCCATGTTCTCCCCGTGTCTGCGTGGGTTTCCTCCGGGTTCTCCGGTTTTCTCCCACAGTCCAAAAACATGGAACAAGTTAATTGAATTTAAAAAATTGCCCCGTTTAGAGTGTGTGTGTGTGAGTGAGTGTGTGCCCAGCGATGGATTGGCGCCCTGTCCTGGGTCTATCTGCCCAGCGCCCGAGACGTTCTCCCCTGGATGGGCATGGGGAACCCCACCGCGACCCTAATAGAGGATAAGCGGGAGATAATGAATGAATGAATGAATTATTAACTTTTCTTGCTCTAGGTGTGTGTGTGTGTGTGTGTGTGTGTGTGCTCAGTGCAGATACACAGACTCCGCCCACATCGGCTCCCAATCATGAACCGGCTCTCCTCGTACACTTTAAAGAGCCGACTCTTAGTTCGCGACCGACTCATCACTAATATGTTCAGATATTTATGGGCCGCTAGGGGGCAGCAGTGGCTTTTGATTATTTCTTATTAGCCTGCGATGAAAACAGAAGCATCTGACACAACTACTGATTTTATTAAGAGGTGATGACGACAAGACAAGACCTTTAACTTAAAATGAAATACCTTAAAGGTATCCCCTACAGTTTGTTTAATGTTATCTGACTCCAATGTCAGATATGAAAGAATTTAGGGTGACCATATTTTCATTTGGGAAACAAGGACACAATTTGTTAACAACAAAAGTTAACAATAACTCTCAACTCCAAATAACACATGATACTCAGTTACCCTCAGTAATGAATTAAATATTGTCTGTTCTGTAGCCTATTGGAAAAAAAAATTACAAATTAGCCAATTAACAAAAAAATACCTCTTGTGTGAAAATGTCCATTGGACACCGAGACATATGTGACTGCTTTGCACACTGTGCACAAGGCTTCCCATTTGTCTCGACCCGGTCTGAAAGCGGGGAAACTCTTTTGTAAATCATATACATACACAAACATACACTTGCACTTTGGCATGTTGCTTGCAGACTGACACGCAGTGCCGTGCCCAGAGGCCTAGTGCCTTTACATCAATGAAGGTCATTTAAAAACTAGGACATTTCCTCACTTTAAAAAAAAAAATCCCAGGACGCCCAGTCACAGGACGTGAAATACAGACATGCATTTTGTGTCTTTTGAGTCGTTCACACCTGAGTTGCTTATATTTGGTTACACTGCCATTCGAAAAATTAAGGTAAATTGTGCTGAAAATTGTTTTATAACAGTGCGTAACTTTTGTGGTAAAAAAAATATCTAAAAGTACCATTGCATCTAAAAGAACCCCAGAACATGGTCACTTAATGGAATTTGGCCCTCTTTGCTAAAAGTTTGGACACCCCTGGGTTAAATGATTGGTTGAATGATACGATTGTGTCAGGATTCACGCTATCCTCCAGTCAAGACAGATTTTGGTTTGTTTTGGTTCGAGCTCTGTTGTTTCGCGGTTCTTTTTTCCTTTGTTTGGGCCTGCGTCTGTTTGTGTTAACTATCTGTGTCACGTGACCATGGTTTTTGTTATTTAAGCTTCAGGTACTTTGTTTTGTGTCCCGGTTCGCCGGTTATTGATGTTAAGAAATTCTCGTTAATGTTACCTGCAGCCTGTTTGAGTGTGTTTCTCGTAACACTCACCAGGGCATCAGGCGATATTAAAAGTTGTATCCGATAGCTTTTTAAAAAGTTGTCATTTTAAAAGGGATTTTTTCAACAGCAAATTAACACGTTAAAATTTAAAATATTGCAAGTAAATACTTTGAGTGATTCTGAGTCAGATCAAATGATTGATCACCTGACTCCTCTCCCAGCTGTGGAGGAGCGCCACATTAACACCTGTGAGTTGAGAATGTTCTCCCCTTTGAGTGTGTGTGTGGTTGAGATTTTAAAATCTGATTGCTTGATTAAATAAATGGAACATTCCTCTCGTTAAGTCCTGACGTCCTCCATGTGTTCTGTAGATGGTGGAGCAGGTTCTTAAGGTGGAACCTCTCTTTAATTCTCTCATGAATAATCAGATGTATCACAGCAACATGATGTTAATGCTAACTAGGGGTTCGAGTCTCTCAGTGTCTGGCGATTCGATTCATATTTCCAAAGTACCTCAATTTCATTTTACACTCCTTGCAAACAGTTGCGCTCATGTCAAGCTGTCTTTCCTGAGACATTGAAGAATCCCCCCTCTCATGGTGAACTGGACCCAGCATTAGAAGCTCAGATGGCAAAGAGCAGCGGCCAGCCCATGGTTCCTCTGAGTGTTCAGAACCCTTTGGACTGCAGTAAGACACCAGGGGAAAAAAGGCTGTGATGGAGGATGTGATGCCTTTTTATACGTCATTCACAACAAGGGTCTTGACTCCGTCCAATCCTACCATTATGAGGGAAAGGTACACTTACAGTTAATCACTAATTCACATGCTATCTACTCATTTGTGTTTGTGTGTGTGTGTATGTCGGTTCTCACCCAACAATGTAGCTGGAACCTGTACTGGTTTTAAAAGACTTCCACCTCATGAGATTTCCACAAATACAGTGGTGGTAAGACAAACACACACACACACACAGATAATGTTATGTTCTAATCTAAACTATTCTAATGTGTGTTTGTGTGTGTGTGTGTGTGTGTGTGTGTGTGTGTGTGTGTGTGATTAGTGTGACACTAAGAACCTGACTCACGCCGTGCTGATTGTAGGATATGGAACAGATGCAGGAAAGGATTACTGGATTGTTAAAAACACAAACAACACACACAAACAAATATAAAACCCAAAATACATAATAAAAGTTTTTGTGTGTGTGTAGTTGGGGAACAGCATGGGGAGAACAGAGTTACAAGGAGCGAAACATCAACACATGTGGAATCGCTAAGTCTGTTGTTCTACCTGTAATCTGATGTTCACCCTATAGAAACACACTTATTTTGAATAGGACTTTTAGTTTGATAGAGTGGTATAGGATGTTCAAGTTAAGATGGTCACCACTCACCTGGGTCATTGAAAAGCAGAGAACAAAGGAATTTTGTTTGCAAACTGTATCGGCTTATAGTTCTCTAAAAAGCTTTAGAAAATGAATAACAAAATAATTGAACATATTGGATTCATTCATTCATTCATTATCTTCCGCTTATCCTCTATTAGGGTCGCGGTGGGGTTCCCCATGCCCATCCAGGGGAGAACGTCTCGGGCGCTGGGCAGATAGACCCAGGACAGGGCGCCAATCCATCGCTGGGCACACACTCACTCACACATACACACTCTAAATTGGGCAATTTTGAGAATTCAATTAACTTGATCCATGTTTTTGGACTGTGGGAGGAAACCGGAGAACCCGGAG
>JAFMOD010000199.1:117563-165788 GCA_019802435.1 Corydoras maculifer
ATATATATATATATATATATATATATATATATATATATATATATATATATATATATATATATATATATATATATATATATGTATATATATGATGATACCCAACAAGGATGACCCATTCCTCAGAGTCTCCATCGCTCCTGACCTACGACTGTTAGGAGCCCCTTCTGGATTGTAGAGATGAAATAAAAATAGACCAAATTCTTATACTGAACCTGTGTATAACAGTATTAACAGGAAGAAGCTTGAGAAAAGGATGGACACTCCATGGAGGGGGTACTGTGTTTAGATCCAGAGGAGTGGCGAGAACTTTCTACACCACCTTTAGAGAAAAAAATGGCAGAGCTTCAGTGGATGATACAGCATGATAGCGGCGTACTATACTGAAGCTGGCAACGCAGTGTGTGTGTGTGTGTATGTGTGTGTGTGTGTGTGTGTGTGAGAGAGAGAGAGAGAGAGAGAGAGAGAGAGAGAGAGAGAGATTCACTTCCTGCTTGTGGAAGTATATATTCAGTAGTAAGTCAGAAGTCTCTCATTTCTCTTTTTCATCATATAGTACAGATATACTCAGTATACTCACTATACTCATACATCATACAACACAAGGTAAGAACTTTCTTTTTTTGTGTGTGTGTATATAGTGTGTACAGTGAGGAGCTGAGTACACAGTTCAGAACTCCTCCGTAGAACAGTTAGAACATAATAAGAACGTAATAAGAGCTAAAAAGTTTTGTGCTGTGATTAAAGGGAACCTTTAATATAGAACTCTGTTGTTAAAGACACTGAGTTGTTCTGAAGAACTGAAGCTGAGTATTATCAGGTTTATGTTCCTGTGAGGATCATTCAGACAGGAGCATGTGGAGCCCTCATAAACATCTCCTTCGTTTAGAGCTGATTCAGGTTCTGCGGACAGATCATGAACTGCAGTATCTTGGTCCTACAGTCGGTTCTGTCTGATTCTGCAGATCCTTCACCTTCTCTTTAAAGAAGAAGGAAATGTACATATCAGATCAGTGATGTCTCATGGTTATCTCATTCTATTTAGTTCCACTGAACTCATCTTTATAATAAATCTAATGATTCAGCTGATTTGAATAACCTCTGCTTTTCAGGTGTCTCATGGCTCACAGTCTTGAAACCCACAGGACAGGTTGCATTAGAGGTTCTGTTCAAAGTTAGATTTGTTCTCCACTGGTTACTGCTTATTGTTTACTGGTTATTGGTGTTTGGTTGCAGTTTGTTACATGAAGTAGTCCTGCTGTCACTGGAACACTTTAGAACCATTTCTGTATGGAACAGCTCAGAACGCTGCTGAAGAACCTATAATGTGTAAGCTACTCCCTCAATCCCATTGCCAGCGAAACCAGAAGAACCAGAAGGTCCACAGATCTCCTGAACCAGAGAGAACAATCTCCAGAACCTCCACATGTGTTTGAAGAGTCACTGTTTGAAAGACTCCTATTGATTGATTATTAATTATGGTTGTGGTGTTTGTATTTACAGTGATGATGTTGCGCACTGTGCTGTTAGCTTTTCTGCTGAGTCAGTGTTGTTATGGAAGATATCTGGATGATCAATGGATCAACTGGAAGACTGAGTTTAACAAGACCTACAGCACTGAGGTGAGGAACCGATCAATGGAACCAATAATGAGAACCAGATGGTTCTGTAAACACACCGACCATTTCTAATGTATGTGTGTGTGTGTGTGTGTGTGTGTGTGTGTGTGTGTGTGTGTTTCAGGTAGAGGAAGCTTACAGGAGATCCGTGTGGCAGAAGAATGTTCTTGCAGTGATGAAACATAACAAAGCTGCTGCAGCAGGACGTCACAGCTACACTCTGGGAACCAATCAGCTTTCAGACATGGTATCACCTGTTCAATATTTACATCTGAACACATGTGGGTTCTTATCCACTAGGTGAATTATGGGTGGGAAGTTTGTGATAGAACCTGTAGTGTTCAGTCTGTAATTGTGATGAGGACAGACATACAGACAGAGTGACATTGCAGAAGGCCTTCCCCAAACTGGTGAAGATAGGCTGCAGCATTAGGGTTGTATTGGAACTGATATCGTAAACTCTGTGTTTACAGATGGTGGAGGAAGTGAACTTACAAATGAATGGCCTGAAGGTGGAGCATGTGGCTGAACATGATGCTAATGCTTATGCTAACGTGATGTCTCACATGAGCAACCACGTCCTTCCTCTCATGGTGGACTGGACCCAGAGCGGACTCGTCTCCCCCGTACAGAACCAGGTGATCAACACTGAGCCCCATTGACCTCAGATCTGACCTCACACACCACAGAACCATAGAACAGGGTGTCCTCACTGCATCACCTGTCATGATTAAACCACTGTGTGTTCGTGTGTGTGTGTGTGTGTTTGTGTGTGTGTGTGTGTGTGTGTGTGTAGGGGCAGTGTAAATCATCCTGGGCCTTCAGTGCTGCAGGAGCATTAGAAGCTCAAATGGCAAAGAGAAGCGGCCAGCCCCTGGTTCCTCTGAGTGTTCAGAACCTGGTGGACTGCAGTAAGGAGCATGGAAACGCCAGCTGTGATGGAGGATCAATAGCTGCAGCCTTTTTATACGTCATGAGCAACGAGGGTCTTGACTCAGCCCAATCCTACCCTTATGAGGCAAAGGTACACTTACAGTTAATCACTAATTCACCTTCTCCCTCTCCATTTGTGTTTATGTCTATAATATATATATATATATATATATATATATATATATATATATATATATATATATATATATATATATATATATATATATATATATATATATATACACTCACCGGCCACTTTATTAGGTACACCTGTCCAACTGCTCGTTAACACTTAATTTCTAATCAGCCAATCACATGGCGGCAACTCAGTGCATTTAGGCATTTAGACATGGTCAAGACAATCTCCTGCAGTTCAAACCGAGCATCAGTATGGGGAAGGAAGGTGACTTTGAACGTGGCATGGTTGTTGGTGCCAGAAGGACTGGTCTGAGTATTTCAGAAACTGCTGATCTACTGGGATTTTCACGCACAACCATCTCTAGGGTTTACAGAGAATGGTCCGAAAAAGAAAAAACATCCAGTGAGCGGCAGTTCTGTGGGCGGAAATGCCTTGTTGATGCCAGAGGTCAGAGGAGAATGGCCAGACTGGTTCGAGCTGATAGAAAGGCAACAGTGACTCAAATAGCCACCCGTTACAACCAAGGTAGGCAGAAGAGCACCTCTGAATGCACAGTACGTCAAACTTTGAGGCAGATGGGCTACAGCAGCAGAAGACCACACCGGGTGCCACTCCTTTCAGCTAAGAACAGGAAACTGAGGCTACAATTTGCACAAGCTCTTTGAAATTGGACAATAGAAGATTGGAAAAACGTTGCCTGGTCTGATGAGTCTCGATTTCTGCTGCGACATTCGGATGGAAGGGTTAAAATTTGGCGTCAACAACATGAAAGCATGGATCCATCCTGCCTTGTATCAACGGTTCAGGCTGGTGGTGGTGGTGTCATCGTGTGGGGAATACTTTCTTTGCACTCTTTGGGCCCCTTGGTACCAATTGAGCATCGTTGCAACGCCACAGCCTACCGGGGTATTGTTGCTGACCATGTCCATCCCTTTATGACCACAATGTAGCCAACATCTGATGGCTACTTTCAGCAGGATAATGCGCCATGTCATAAAGCTGGAATCATCTCAGACTGGTTTCTTGAACATGACAATGAGTTCACTGAACTCAAATGGCCTCCACAGTCACCAGATCTCAATCCAATAGAGCATCTTTGGGATGTGATGGAACGGGGGATTCGCATCATGGATGTGCAGCCGACAAATCTGCGGCAACTGTGTGATGGCATCATGTCAATATGGACCAAACTCTCTGAGGAATGCTTCCAGCACCTTGTTGAATCTATGCCACGAAGAATTGAGGCAGTTCGGAAGGCAAAAGGGGGTCCAACCCGTTACTAGAATGGTGTACCTAATAAAGTGGCCCGTGAGTGTATATATATATATATATATATATATATATATATATATATAGCGGCACGGTGGCTTAGTGGTTAGCACGTTTGCCTCTCAGCGCTAGGGATTCCCGGTTCGAATCCCCATCTGGTTGGAGTTTCCATGTTCTCCCTGTGTCCGCGTGGGTTTCCTCCGGGTTCTCCGGTTTCCTCCCACAGTCCAAAAACATGGATCAAGTCAACTGAATTCTCCAAATTGCCCCATATAGTGTGTGTGTGTGTGTGTGTGTGAGTGAGTGTGTGCCCAGCGATGGATTGGCGCCCTGTCCTGGGTCTATCTGCCCAGCGCCCGAAATGTTCTCCCCTGGATGGGTATGGGGAACCCCACCGCGACCCTAATAGAGGACAAAGCGGGAGATAATGAATGAATGAATGAATATATATATATATATATATATATATATATATATATATATATATATATGTATGTGTGTGTGTGTGTGTGTATGTGTGTGTGTATGTTTGTGTGTAGGGTGGACCTTGTCGGTTCTTACGCAACGATGTAGCTGGAAACTGTACTAAATACCTCACACTTCCACCTAATGAGAATGATCTGAAGATGATTGTGGCTCAACATGGACCTGTCTCAGTTGGCATTCATGCTAGTATATCATCATTCATCAATTACAGTGGTGGTGAGACATACACACACACACACACACACACACACACACAAACACACAATGAATCTAATGTTCTAATCTAATCTGGTGTGTGTGTGTGTGTGTGTGTGTGTGTGTGTGTGTGTGTGTGTGTGTGTAGGTATCTATAATGACACTAATTGTGGCAATCTGAACCTGACTCACGCTGTGCTGGTTGTAGGATACGGAACAGACGCAGGACAGGATTACTGGATTGTCAAAAACAGGTACCACACAAACAGGCCACGGGGAAAGACAAATTTAACATCCAAAATACACAGTAATTTTTTTGTCTGTCTATGTGTGTATGTGTGTAGTTGGGGAACAGCATGGGGAGAGCAGGGTTACATCCGCATGGAGCAAAACATCAATATATGTGGAATCTCTAATTTAGCTGTTGTACCTGTAATCTGATCTTCACCCTCCATTACTGCACCACCTGCTGGAGACATCCTCTGAACTGCATACAACAAAGCATGCAGACACACCTCTTCTACTATTGTTATTATTATTATTACTATTATTATTATTATTACACACACTGTAAAAGGCATTTTTGAGTTTAAAGTCAAATATAAAAATGTGCTATAGAAACACACCTATCCCTCAGTTGTGACTCTTATTTTGAATAGTTTTAGTTTGATAAAGTGGTATAAGATCTTGAAGATAGTCTTCACTCACCTGGGACATTGAAAGCAGAGAACAAAGGAATTTTGTTTGCAAACTGTATCCGCTTATAGTTTTCTAAAAAGCTTTAGAAAAATAATAAAAAAATAATTGAACACTTTGGATTTATTTTGTATTTTATTTTAACAATATTCTCTGCTACCCTTTCTACCTGCCTTGCTTATACTCCACTCACCCATTCCTACACCCACCCTTTCCTAATACATTTCACAACCCACCCACCCACCCATCCATTCCTCCACCACACACCATCCATTCCTTTTAAATTTGGATCTCTATTGGAGTGCCCCTACTTTGGAAGAATGAATTTGCTATTGGAGCAGACTTTGATTTTAATTCATGTTTTGAAGAAAATAAACAGTGGCTGTGTAAACTTTAAAAGAACATTTAATTTGTTTTATAAATTTTGTTGAAATATGGCTGACGATAAACTTAATGCACTTTGTGCAACAAGCAGAGGACAAATTGGGGTGTGTGCCCATATTCTATCAGAATAAACTGATGGAATCATTAAGAATCTTTAAAGCTTTTTGTTGTTCCTTTTTTAATTATTGTGCATAACGCTGTTATTCCCTTTGTTCTATATGCTTTTAATTTAGTGTCTCATTTGTGTGGTATAAATTTGGACCATTCATTCATTCATTCATTATCTCCTGCTTATCCTTGGGGGGGGGGGGGGGGGGGGGGGGGGGGGGGGGGGGGGGGGGGGGGGGGGGGGGGGGGGGGGGGGGGGGGGGGGGGGGGGGGGGGGGGGGGGGGGGGGGGCCCCATGCCCATCCAGGGGAGAACGTCTCGGGCGCTGGGCAGATAGACCCAGGACAGGGCGCCAATCCATCGCTGGGCATACACTCACTCACACAGACACACTCTATAGGGGGCAATTTTAAGAATTCAATTAACTTGATCCATGTTTTTGGACTGTGGGAGGAAACCGGAGAACCCGGAGGAAACCCACGCAGACACGGGGAGAACATGGAAACTCCACCCAGATGGGGATTCGAACCAGGAATCCCTAGCACTGAGAGGCGAACGTGCTAACCACTAAGCCACCGTGCCGCCCTTAATTTGAACCATTTAACCTTAAATGAATATTTCCCTCAAATATAATTAAAGTCCTCCACGTCCCATTACCAAATAACGGAGATTAGGAGATGGTCGAAGGTTCAATACCTGTTTGTTTAATTAAAATATCTAAAATATCTAATCTCCAGTCCTAAAGGATCATCTGGAAACTTTGGTTTAAAGTAATAACAGAGTTTATTACAAGTAAAGGCGGCACGGTGGCTTAGTGGTTAGCACGTTCGCCTCTCAGCGCTAGGGATTCCCGGTTCGAATCCCCATCTGGGTGGAGTTTCCATGTTCTCCCCGTGTCTGCGTGGGTTTCCTCCGGGTTCTCCGGTTTCCTCCCACAGTCCAAAAACATGGATCAAGTTAATTGAATTCTCAAAATTGCCTCGTTTAAAGTGTGTCTGTGTGAGTGAGTGTGTGGATTGGCGCCCTGTCCTGGGTCTATCTGCCCAGCGCCCGAGACGTTCTCCCCTGGATGGGCATGGGGAACACCACCGCAACCCTAATAGAGGATAAGAGGGAGATAATGAATGAATGAATGAATTACAAGTAAAGTTAAGTTTACTTAAAAGTAGAAAGGTAAGATTAATTAAAAAAATTACAATATAAAGTTACACAATAATTACTGCTTCTATTGAAAATTAACACCTGCTGTATGTAAAAACTCACGTGTCAGAGCAAGGCAGGCCTTGGCTAAGCAGAGCCTGGCCAGGCCTAAACCAAGCAGAGCAGAGCCCAGCAGCAACACTGGCCAAAGCCAGACCAGGAGACCAAGAGAGGAGAGCCCAAAAGAAGAGAGAGAGTTTGCCTGTTACATCCTTTTAATATCCCCAAGAAAATTGATCCACGGTATGTTAATGAGGCTAGGAGCCAAGATACTTTGTTCAATTAATATGTTAAGGAGGCCATTAGACAGTGAAAACCTAGTTTAGAAGTGGTTTTAAGGACAAATGATCGATTCTGAGACTGATAAGGTCATTTTTTGAGCAGATACATTTTGTGTTTTATGTTTTTTACGTAATTTGTGTTTTATTTCTCTTATGTTGAAAGTTGCTCATTTATTAGATCTAGAAAACAATAGTAAAGGTTTTATCTTGAAAAACTTAATCAGAAAAATCTGAAAAATGATCTATAAAGAAGCAAAAATGTACTAAAGAAAGAGAATTATCCTTTAAATGAAATGAAATATGTTATAAGACGTATGAAACATCACCCCCACCCCCCCACCCCCCGTTACACTTGAATATATATGTTTGAATGTTTTACATCTGATAAACATTGCTAAATGTTAAAAAACATTACGACGTCTCAGCCACAGTCTGTTCTCCCACAAACCTTTTCACAGAGAACAGTCTGACATCTGTCAGTTTGGGTCAAACACAAAGCATGTAAATATTTTAATGTTCAAAGTTGTGATTCTGAGAAACGGAGTACGGTTGACTTACAAATATGTAACGTGATTTATTCACTGCCCTGATTTTCTGTACAATAATATGTTTCCTAGCTGCAGAAATTCACTTTCCTTAATCTGTTTCTAAAAAGTCCCATAATCTAGAATAAACAGTCAGGCTGTGAGATAATAAGATAAGATAAGATAGACCTTTATTTTTCCCACAATCGGGAAGTTTACATTCTCAGCAGAAAGTTACATTGGAAAAAAGGTGAAAAGGGCATTTAGTAATTAGAAAAAAATATATATATTTAAATACAAATAGAAATCCTGGGTGGAGTTTCCATGTTCTCCCCGTGTCTGCGTGGGTTTCCTCCGGGTTCTCCGGTTTCCTCCCACAGTCCAAAAACATGGAACAAGTTAATTGAATTCTCAAAATTGCCCGCTATAGAGTGTGTCTGTGTGAGTGAGTCTGTGCCCAGCGATGGATTGGCGCCCTGTCCTGGGTCTATCTGTCCAGCGCCCGAGATGTTCTCCCCTGGATGGGCATGGGGAACCCCACCGCGACCCTAATAGAGGATAAGCGGGAGATAATGAATGAATGAATGAAATAGAAATCTATATATACACGATAAATTCCAATTTTCGAATTTTCAGTTATGTACAGACATATAACAGAGGAATAAAATAAAACAAATATTGCACATATGGTATAGTGTGGTATCTGATTAAACAGCAGAGACGTGCAGAGGACCACGAGACGTCGTAAGCACATCAGCAACACAATTATCTAATGTCCTTTTATCGCACAGTTTAATTCACATCCATCACCCAGTAAAATCAATATCGATTGGTTTTTTATATTAATTATTTGATCCTTTAATTATAAAACATGATTTGTCGCTGTGGACTGTCGACCCAATCCTGAGTATATTTCTACATTTTAACCGATTGCCAACCAGTGCTGGGATACATTTAAATTTTACATTACATTTACATTTATCTTTAGTCATTTAGCAGACGCTTTTATAAAATTATCAAACCTGATAGTTATATGGGGCGGCACGGTGGCTTAGAGGTTAGCACGTTCACCTCTCAGCGCTAGGGATTCCCGGTTCGAATCCCCATCTGGGTGGAGTTTCCATGTTCTCCCCGTGTCCGCGTGGGTTTCCTCCAGGTTCCCCGGTTTCCTCCCACAGTCCAAAAACATGGATTAAGTCAATTGAGTTCTCCAAATTGCCCCATAAAGAGTGTGTGTGTGTGAGTGAGTGTGTGCCCAGCGATGGATTGGCTCCCTGTCCTGGGTCTATCTGCCCAGCGCCCGAAGCGTTCTCCCCTGGATGGGCATGGGGAACCCCACCGCGACCCTAATAGAGGACAAAGCAGGAGATAATGAATGAATGAATGATAGTTATATGATGTTGCAACCCCCCACCCTTTTTTTACAACAGTTATTTGCTAAAACGATGTGTCTATAGTAGTTTCTTACATAGAAACTAAAGAGCTTTTTTCCGAGAGCACATAATTATTCAGTGATGGACAGATATCCTGCATTCTCAAAAATCCCACTGAGCTTTGAACGTTGATGCAAAATGCAAAGAATTTATAATTATAAGAAATGATAATAGTAGTAACACATCGTAGCAATGTTGTGATAACCCTTTAATAGTTCTAATTGTGTAAATTGTTTTAAACTCACATTTTTCAACAATGAATTTTGCTTTTATGCAAAAAAAAGCCCTGTTTTTAAATATTTACATGCTTTGTGTTTGACCCAAACTGACAGACATGAGACTGTTCTCTGTGAAAGGGTTTGTGGGAGAACAGACTGTGGCTGAGACGTCGTAAGCACATCACCAACACTGTCACTATAACCGTGGTTTGAACTGGTGGTGTGTAACTGTCATGTTGACATGTTGTTTCACACGCTCAGAGACCTCAGTAACACTTTAAAATCAATTAAACACGAAAAATTCAGACTTTATTAGAATATAAAAATAATTTAAATGTGAAGTGTGAGTTAAAGGGGGGGGGGGGTAGGTTTTATACGTGTTAGAAAATATTTCATTTTATTTTAACTTCCAGCGATGGATTGGCGCCCTGTCCTGGATCTATCTGCCCAGCGCCCGAGACGTTCTCCCCTGGATGGGCATGGGGAACCCCACCGCGACCCTAATAGAGGATAAGCGGGAGATAATGAATGAATGAATATTTTAACTTCAATTCTCTTTATTTAGTATATTTTTTGCTACTTTATAGATCATGCTCCATTGTTTTCTTGATCTATTAAACAATAAATAATAGACAATTTTTTTTCATTTAAACTTTTCAACTTAAATGTTAATCAGAAAAACCCCTGCTAAAAACAAAAGACAGGATGTCCCACCCACCTGTCAATTAATATTTATTTTTAACATAAAGTATGTTATAAATTTATATACCATCAATGTGCCTGGAAGGTCTATACTGATTATATAATGTAAACTATATAATTGAGATGTTTCAAAGGGCTCGAGACTTTTGGGTTCAAAAACTGGTCTTGTTCCGGGAGTTTGGTCGCTAAGCTCCTGCATCGCTGGAGATCGATGCTCACCACAGAGGAATGTGTGCTGGTCAAGGACTGTTGGACTGATGAGACCCAATGAGGATGACCCATTTCCCAGAGTCTCCAACGCTTCTGACCTACAGGACTGTCAGAGGCCCTTCCTGGACTGTAGAGATGAAAGGTGAGGTGAGGCCTAAGGTCCTGAGGAGTGGCGAGAACTTTCTAAACCACCTTTAAAGAAGGAAAGGTCAGACCTTAAGTGGACGATACATTCTGATGTTCAAAAGCTGACATAAGTATTTAAATAAGAATTGTATATACAATATTTGAAATATTGGCGCAATTCATAATTTTGAATTTGCAACAAATTTTCAGATTTTCATAAATTCTGATAAAAAAACCTTTCAGATTCAGATCTCAGAAATGCCAGATCATCTGTTGATAAAGTCAAGCCATCTTTTAAACCTGCTGTATAGCACACTGAGATTTTACCAGAACCATAAATCATTAGCTAACTGTGGATCTGTAGAACTTTGGATGCGCTGACCTCACAAGACTTCACAGACACAAACACGAGTGAGACTGAAGCAGTGCTGTGATTGGTTAAATCAGGCATGTCCAACAGGCCGTGATTGGTCAGATTCCAAACAGCCTGGGTTTATAATGTGTTATTTATGGCTCTCTCCGTCGGAATGAATGTATATTAATGTATTTCCACCTATTACCACACGATGGCAGCAACACTACTACTATCTGTGTCTGACTCCGTGCCTTTGGGAGAATTCTGGACGTTTGGTTTAGTGGTTCCTTTGGCTCGGCTCTCTAAAAAGTACCGGCACTTTCGGCTCCCAAGTGGCTCCCTTGACTTTTTGGGGGGGGGGGGGGGGGGGGGGGGGGGGGGGGGGGGGGGGGGGGGGGGGGGGGGGGGGGGGGGGGGGGGGGGGGGGGGGGGGGGGGGGGGGGGGGGGGGGACCTCAAAAGAAACAGACATGGAAGGCAGTTAGAGCTAATAAGGCACGGAATTTAATTAATAACTAATTTATTGACACAGTGCAGCATGTGACTCCGGCATCACTAACTAGAGCAGCATAACTAAAAGAGGCAGATACTGCAGGCTCTACATAGATGAGATGGCGCCCCGGAACAGCATCATTTCAGTGCCACACCCCCCCCCCCCCATTAATGATGAGGTGGGTGAAGCTGTGAAACGATGTGTTGTACCTTAAAGCAGTTTAATACCAAATTATGTCATTCATTCATTCATTATCTTTAGCTTTATCCTTTATTAGGGTCGCGGTGGGGTTCCCCATGCCCATCCAGGGGAGAACGTTTCGGGCACTGAGTAGATACACCCAGGACAGGGTGCCAATCTATCGCTGGGCACACACTCACTCACACAGACACGTGCACATACACACTCTACATGGGGGAATTTGGAGAACTCAATTGACTTGATCCATGTTTTTGGACTGTGGGAGGAAACCGGAGAACCCGGAGGAAACCCACGCGGACACAGGGAGAACATGGAAACTCCACCCAGATGGGGATTCAAACCGAGAATCGCTAGCGCTGAGAGGCAAACGTGCTAACCACTAAGCCACCGTGCCGCCCACCAAATTATGTGTAAATTAAATTAATTACTGCTGTAAAAAGACATTATAAATGTTTATTTTTAATAATATGGTTTTATTTACATATTTATCATGGAACAGAAAATAGAAAACATAATAAAATATAAAACACAAAAACAAGGATCCTCTGCACTGGATTATGCTGTAGAAATTTCAGGAGCAGCAGCAGTTGCAGTAGACACACTAGCACCTTCATTAGGTTCTCTTGCTTTTCTTTTATCTTCTAAGAGAACTGATAAATAAACAGATGGATATGTCTGTGCAGGTTGTTTGTGGAGCCAGCTTGATATGAATTTTTAATTTTGCAGTCTACACTCTGTCTTTGAACTGTCCATCACATTAAAATGTGTCCAAACTTTACTCTGCTTTCTGTCACTCATTTTCTTCACCTAGCCAGCTTTTTATTTCTATATTTATTGCTCTATTTACTGTTATTATTAAATTGCTCTTGCCCTCGGTGTGTTCACTGTGTTTGTGTGTGTGTGTGTGTGTGTGTGTGTGTGTGTGTGTGTGTGTGTAACCCCTCCTCTCCTGCTCAGTGCAGATACACAGATTTCGCATCGGCTCCCAAAAAAATGTCATTTTAAAAAGAATTGTGTCTTTAGAGTCGTTCACACCTGAGTTGCTTATATTTGGTTACATTGCCATTTGAAATATTAAGGTAAATTGTGATTTTAGTGATTTAGTGTCAATTGTAAATAATTTTAAAACAGTGCGTAACTTTTGTGGTGAAAAAATATCAAAAAGAACCATTGACCCACAGAGCATGGCCACTTAATCGAATTTGGCCCTCTTTGCTAACCCCTGGGTTAAATGATCGGTTGAATGATTCGATTGTGTCAGGATTCTTGCTTTCCTCTAGTCGGGACAGATTTTGGTTCGTTTTGATTCAAGCTCTGTTGTTTCGCGGTTCTTTTTTCCTTTGTTTGAGCCTGCGTCTGTTTGTGTTAATTATCTGTGTCCATGGTTTTTGTTATTTAAGCTTCAGTTTCTTCGTTTTCTGTCCCATTTCGCTGGTTATTGATGTTAAGAAATTCTCGTTAATGTCACCTGCAGCCCGTTTGAGTGTGTTTCTCGCAACACTCACCAGGGCATCAGGCAAACTCTGACAGATCGGTTAAATGTTGCGTCCGATGGCTTTTTAAAATCTAAAAATTGTAGGATGTCATTTTGAAATGAATTTTTTCAACAGCAAATTTACACGTTAAAATTTTAACATCATCATGTCAGTGAATATTTCTAAATATACAAAATTCTGATTCGATTACATTTTGAGGTAATTGATTCTGAATCGAATCAACTGATCAGCTTGTGTTCAGCTATAGAGGGCCACATTAACCTGTGGGTTGGGAATGTTCTTCCCTTTGTGTGTGTGTGTGTGTGTGTGTGTGTGTGTGTGTGTGTGTGTGTGTGTGTGTGTGTGTGTGTGTGTGTGTGTGTGTGTGTTTACTTGATTAAATAAATAATAACTTTCAGTGGAATGTCCTAGTCTCCTCTCATTAAGTCCTGACGTCCTCCAGATTTCTGTAGATGGTGGAGCAAGTTTTAAAGGTGGGATTTCCCTTTAATTCTCTAATGAATAATCAGTAGAATGAAGTAGCATTTCCCTCAGGAGGTTCTCTAACTGTGGTCATGTTAACGCCAGCAGTGGAATCACTCAGTAGGTTCTAGTACTACAAGAAATTTTAGTTTCTCTAGTTCCTTGTTTCAGTTTGTGCCAGCATGACTGAACTAACAGTGGTTTTAAGATCTGAACTTGGTTTTCTCTACATGGTTCTAGTTGTAGTATAGTAAATTGAACAACATTTCTAAATCAGTCGTATTTATTTATTATTAGTGGATTTTCAACAGACCTGGTTCCACTCCAGAACTCACACACTGTGTGTCATTTATCTGTAGTGGAAACGTAGGGTTGTGCGACATGCAGCTCTTTAGTACATAACATGAAATTTAGAACATCTGTGTGCGCATCTCCTGAGTACTTTCAGCAGTACTCCAGGTAAGAACTTGGCTGATCTCCAGTGTTTAATGTGATAAACATGAAGATGCACCCAATGTTCTTGTGTGGTTCCAGAGTAATACATGTTGGTGATGGTTCTTTATGGTCTTTGGTGATGGTTCATTACATATTAGTCGTTATGTAGTATTTTGGTAGATTAATTGTGTTCTGGATAATTATTTTGAATCACCGCTGTACTAGATTCTAACATAACGCCTGCAGATTAGTATGGTTCTAAATCGTTCTTGAATAAAAAGCAGTCCCTGGATAATTTTATATATTGTAGATAATTCCTGATGATCACTTAGTGTATGTTCCAGATCATTCTGGAAAATTTCTTATGGAGGATCTGGATTTTGGTTCTCTGCATGGTTCTGAAAATCACATGTGTTCCGGATGTTTCTGGAGACAGGTGATAAATTCTTTCACGTCTTTCCCTTCGAAGCAGATCTGATAAACTGCAGTGAAGAGGGGGAACCTGCACACAGATGAACAGAACATTTCAGAATGTGAACCCAGAACCATTCTAATGGGATGGAACCTCAGTGTAAAGCAGATATGAGAGTTAACCATCACTTAAGCAGTCATATTTAAGTCTTGTTAGAAAACCTAATAAAGATTGTTGGAGATATCAGGACACTTTCACACTGCAAGAACTTTCAAAATCGAGTTCATAACACTCAGTATCAGTATCTGGATCTGAGTCCGGATCTTAATCTGGATTCAAATCTGTATCTAAGTCAGGATATAAATCTGGATCTTAATTCGGATTTGAATCTGGATCTGAATCAGGATCTAAATCCGGATCTGAATCAGGATCTAAATCCGGATCTGAATCCGAATCTCTATCTGCATTTGAATCGGGATGTGAATCAGGATCTGAATCCGGATCTGAATCTGAATTCGGATCTGGATTTGAATCTAGAACCGAATCTGAATCTGGATCTGAATCTAGAACTGAATCTGAATCACAGTTCAAATGTAACTCTACAAACTGAGTTAGATATATATTGTACATGGAACCATCTAATGAGCTATTGTATGATGATGATGATGATAATGGTGGTGATGACCTACTTCTCTACCATGTTTTTCTTCTGCAAAATCTTATAAACTTCAGCAGAGGTCTGAGGCCCCTGAAGCTTCTGACCGTTAAGCATCTCAACCTCCAGCTCTGCAATGGACTACACACACACACACACACACACACACATACATGAACCATGATGTAAAGGCTGGGTGTTATTTATGTTTAAAGGTTCTGTTACCACCAGGGAGCAGCAGAGTCTAATTCTAAACTCATATCAGTGTACTGTAGTGAACAGTACACAGTACACAGCAGTAAAGTGGGTGAACAAGTGGAATTTCAAGTGGAGTTCAACCACTTCACTGCTCACTAGATGTGTTCATTTTATTAATCCCTCAGTAGGGAATAAGATTTAGTGTGAGCTTAACAAAACAAATCACACTGCATTACATGCTGGGTAAGCAGGTGTAGTGTAAGTGGTGCATGCTGGGTAAGAGGGTGCAGTGTGAGTGGCGCATGCTCTTTGAAAGAGTACAGTGTGATTGGTTTGTTTTTTGGTGGTTGTTCTATGTACTCGATCCAGCTGATGTTCTGGATCATCTTTGTGAATCAGGGTACCTTGCCGGAGCTGACGAAGGCTTCTGCGACACGGCGGTTGCGACCTCCATAGCAGGTGGTGATGAGATCAGCCACGCCGCAGCTCTCCAGGAAGGTTGCAGAGGTGACGGTGGTGGTGCAGAAGATTTTAGCAAAGGCCACCATCTCCATCAACCCCAAACGAATAACCGCCGCCTTCGTATTATCACCAAACCCCAACCCATCACAAAACCCCGCGCCCACTGCGACGATATTCTGACACACACACACACACACAATTAACAAACACTTTTTTACACTTGCACAGTCATATATACTGTGTGTGTGTGGGTGTGTGTGAGTGTGTGTGTGTGTGATTTGTGTGTGTGTGCATTTGTATGTATCTATCCATGTTTGTGTGTGTGCGCGTTTGTGTGAGTGTGTTTGTATATGTTTTTGTGTGAGTGTGTGTGTGTGTGTGTCTGTGTATGTATGTTTGTTAGTGTTAGTGTGTTTTTATATGCATGTGAGTGTGTGTGTGTGTGTATGTGTATTACATTTACATTTGGTCATATAGCAGATGCTTTTATCCAAAGCGACTTACAAGGTGAGCACAGGGTTAATCACATCATCCCTGGAGCAATGAGGGTTAAGGGTCTTGCTCAAGGACCTACACTAGTAACTTCAGTGGACCTGGGATTTGAACTGCCCTAACCACTGAGCTACAGCGCCCTGTGTATGAGTGTGTGTGTTTGTATATGTATGTTTGTGAGTGAGTTTTCGAGTGAGTGTGTGTGCGTGTGTGTGTGTGTGTGTGTGCATGCGCGTGTATGTGTACCTTCAGTGCTCCACACAGTTCTACAGTGTTGCTCTCTGATACGACTGTAATGCGGAAGTTTGGTGTCTGCATCAATTCCTTAAACACTTGACCACTTTGAGCGTTAGAGGCTCCTACACACACATACACACATTACCCTTGTGTTAATGTGTATAGCTGATATCCAGTTTATATTAGTAGTTGTAGCCGATGTGTGTGTGTGTGTGTGTGTGTGTGTGTGTGTGAGTGTGTGTGTGTGTGTCATACCAATGGTGGTCTCACAGAATTTGCCCTCAGCCACCTCGCTGGCGATGTTGGCTCCCATCAGCACACTCACATCCATCTCCAGCTTTCTCCTGATGATGTCAGAGATCAGGGTCAGACCTGCAGGACCTTCATCTATCCCCTGCAGAGAAAACCGGAGAACCAGATCTGTGAACCTGCCTCGGGTTTCCCAGCATGCCCATCAGTTAGATTACTGCAGTCGGGTTCCTACGTAACACCTGTGGAGAATGAAAAGTTCCCTCCATGCTACAGAGACTTATTTTATATTATAGCTCTGTGACACCACTGCAAAGCACCTCCACACAGGAGGAGCTAACGAATCACTGCTAACGATGCGGAACGATGAGGGGGCTATGAACTACAATCAGAATCACATCTTATATTTTTGAAAAAAAGAGATTCTGAAATGGCTCTGAAATGCATTATCAGGATTCTGATTGGTTCTGAAATCATGTGCAGGAATCTGAGGTTCTGATTGCTGATGTTTTGAAAAGATGGATACTGATTGGCTCGGACCTTGATGAGTGAGATCCCAATGGCTCCTGGTTTGACGTGAGCCTTCATCTGATCACAGAGTTTCCCGATGAACTGATGAGGAACAACGAAGACGAGAACGTCAGCTCCATCCACTGCTTCTGTAATCTCAGGAACCGCTACCTGCACAAAGGTGAGGTGTGTTACACAGGTGAGATGTGTTACACATGTGAGGTGTATTAGATAGGTGAGGTGCGTTTTACAGATGAGGTGTGTTACACAGGTGAGGTGCGTTACACAGGTGAGGTGTGTTACATAAGTGAGGTGCGTTACACAGGTGAGGTGTGTTACATAAGTGAGGTGCGTTACACAGGTGAGGCGCGTTACACAGGTGAGGTGTGTTACATAAGTAAGGTGCGTTATACAGGTGAGGCGCGTTACACAGGTGAGGCGCGTTACACAGGTGAGGTGTGTTACATAAGTGAGGTGCGTTACACAGGTGAGGTGTGTTACATAAGTGAGGTGCATTACACAGGTGAGGTGCGTTACACAGGTGAGGTGTGTTACATAAGTGAGGTGCGTTACACAGGTGAGGTGCGTTTTACAGACGAGGTGCGTTATACAGGAGAGGTGGATTACACAGGTGTAAGACATTTTGCCCGTGTGTTGTGCATGGTGTGTTACACAGGTGAGGAGTAATACTCAGGTGAGGAGTGTTACACAGGTGAGGTGTATTACACAGGTGAGGTGCATTACATAGGTGAGGTGTGTAACACAGGTGAGGAGCGTTGCACAGCATTAAACAGGCGAGGTACGTTACACAGGTGAGGTGCGTTAGTGTAGAATAGCAGAGTGTATGGACCCTGGGTCTGGTCCTCACTCGGATGTTCTTTATACACATTTGCTCTGCAGTTTGTTCAGTGAGAGGTGAAGAAGAGAGAGAGGGTTGTGAGGGAGAGAACGGTGGGGGGGGAGGTATTGTTTAGACTGAATATTGGTTTCGGTTCTCTTTGTCTCATGTGTTTCTCACACAGCAGATGGAACTGGAATATTTGTAAATGTCCTGTGATCCTGTATGATGTCACTTCCCATCTGCATTGCCACTCTGCCGCTCAGTGATCAGTGAGCTGGGACCCTGTATGATGTCACTTCCCCTTTGCTCTGCTGCTCCGTGATTAGTGAACTGTGATCCGGGGATTTTTAATTTCAGAACCTGAAACTCCACATGTGGAACGTCTGGTTCTTATTCTCCATGTCGGGTTTTATTTCTAAATCTGGCTGGAACTCGTTATACAGATGTTCATTAGCTCTAGCTCCCTCACACCAACACGTCATGTTACTGCAGAGTAAAGTCAAATAAACAATTTAGGGAAGGCCCTAAACACCTACTGAGCTTTGTAAAGAATATGTACTAGAATAGAGTCCTAAACTCACCCTAAAACTGTTCCACCACACTACAGAAGTGGTTTAGAGAACCACAGTACAGAACAGAGAGCGAGAGGAACATTAGTGTACCGCTATGTGAAAGCTCCTACGTTACAATCAGACCCTCCTCCCAGTTCTGTCGCCACGCTGACGATGGTGTGGAGCAGGACGAACCGGCATGCTGCATGGTTCTATAATGAATACGGGACCTCAGGATGGAACATCAGAAAGAAGAGCTGCTCCTCAACCTACTCCATGTTTGTACTGTACTGGGAGCTACACCTTGTCACCTCCTTATGACCAATAACCATCAGCGTCCACCAAAACATGATCCCATGTTCTCATAACCATGAGTTCAAAACAAACACTGTAGGTTCTAAACTTCCGCACGAGTCCAATTACCATAGGCTCAGTGGGTACAATGCAGTGTGGCTGCTTTGGTTCCTCGTTCCTCTGATCTGCATGATCTTGATCATGATGTTATTGACAGCATCCATAAGAACATGTCGTTTGTATGCTTTGTGTGTGTGTGTGTGTGTGTGTGGGGGGGGGGGGTCGGAAGGAGGATGTGGTTCTGTACCAGTTCTGTAGTTCTTACCACATTCTTGGGCAGTTTGTATCCCGGGAGGTACTTGACGTTCTCGTGGTCGTTGTTGATGATCTCCGTGAGCTTCCTGCCATCGATCATCTCCTCGAACACCCACATGTTCACCAGCGGACTGAAACGATTGGACGCCTTGACGTTGGAGCCGATGATGCGGGCGATGGCCGACCCCCTCAAATACAGAATCACAGAACCACGGTTTACACATTGCCACGGTTACAAACTAATGCTTTTCAAATCTGTGCAGGTTCTAACTGATTACTGATGCTGTGATTGGATTTGAAACGATCACAGTGATGGGTATTTTAATGAAAGGCCGTGACGAACGTTTAAATAGTTGGACTTTTTCTTTTCATGCTGCAGCTAACAGACCTCAGGGAGACAGACGTACAGAACCACAGTAGCTCTGTGTGACTCACATTCCACTGATATGTTCTTAACTGCTCACTGTGATGAAGCTGGAACATTGTGATGTCACCCTGCGCCACCCAGTCACATGGTGTAACATAGCAACCAAACAGTATGCTTTGATTATTCATTTATACACAGTATAATACATCTAGCGACACAGACACACACACACACACACACACACACACACACAAACACACACATATAATAATAATGATAATGGTTACCAGTTGCCAGAGCCCACGATACAAACTTTCTTCGCCGGCATTCTGCTTTGAAAGCTCGTGGTGCAGCTGCTGTTACTTCCTCAATCTAAAGGTCTGTGTGTGTGTGTGTGTGTGTGTGTTTGGTTTGTTGAAACACTTCCTGACACTCCTTTTGCCTTGTGGACGGTTGTGTGCCGGTGTGTTATAAAATCATATTCATCGATTGTGTTCGAGTTGTGTTTATAGTGCAGTAATACAGTGTGTGTTTATAGTTCAGTACTCCAGTGTGTGTTTATAGTGCAGTAATACAGTGTGTGTTCATAGTGCAGTACTCCAGTGTGTGTTTATAGTGCAGTAATACAGTGTGTGTGTTCATAGTCCAGTACTCCAGTGTGTGTTTATAGAGCAGTACTACAGTTTGTTTATAGTGCAGTACTACAATGTATGTTTATAGTGCAGTAATACAGTGTGTGTTTGAGTTGCAGTACTACAGTATGTGTTTATAGTGCAGTAATACAGTGTGTGTTTAGAGTGCAGTGTAACAGTGTGTGTTCATAGTGCTGTACTACAGTGTGTGTTTATAGTGCAGTTCTACGGTGTGTGTTCATTGTACAGTACTCCAGTGTGTGTTCATGATGCAGTAATACAGTGTGTGTTCATAGTGCAGGACTACAGTGTGTTTATAGTGCAGTACTACAGTGTGTTTATAGTGCAGTACTACAGTGTATGTTTATAGTGCAGTAATACAGTGTGTGTTTGAGTTGCAGTACTACAGTATGTGTTTATAGTGCAGTAATACAGTGTGTGTTCATAGTGCAGGACTACAGTGTGTTTATAGTGCAGTACTACAGTGTGTGTTCATAGTGCTCTACTACAGTGTGTGTTTATAGCGCAGTACTACGGTATGTGTTCATTGTACAGTACTACAGTATGTGTTTATAGTGCAGTATTACAGTGTGTGTTTATAGTGCGGTAATACAGTGTGTGTTTAGAGTGCAGTGTAACAGTGTGTGTTCAAAATGCTGTACTACAGTGTGTGTTTATAGTGCAGTTCTACGGTGTGTTCATTGTACAGTACACCAGTGTGTGTTTATGATGCAGTATTACAGTGTGTGTTTATAGTGCAGTACTATGGTGTGTGTTCATTGTACAGTAAGTTAAAGTTCAAGTTATTCATTTATATAGAGCTTTTTACAACAGTACATTGTCACAAAGCAGCTTTACAGAATGAAAAGCCTTTAAACCCCCAAAGAGCAAGCTGAAGCGACAGTGGCCAGAAAAAACTCCCTTTTATGTTGTTATTCAAGGAAGAAACCTTGGGAGGACCAAGACTCAATAAGGGACTCATCCTCCTTGAGCGACCAGGCATCAACAACAATGTAGGACAGCCATGTAGAGACATTTAACAAATGGAAAAACTAAAAACTGGGAAACTATATGTGAGTCCATTAAGGGGGCGTCCTGCAGGACCGCCAGTCCAATTAATATTCAGGTTCCATCCAGTGTTCGTCGGCAGAGCCATGGATGAAGATCTCCAGGAAGCCGGTCACACCTCAAAAGAAACAGACAAGGAAGGCAGTTAGAGCTAATAATAAAGCTCTAACTGCCCCCCCCCCCCATTAATGATGAGGTGGGTGAAGCTGTGAAACGCCAGCATACACTGATCACAGATTACCCCCCAGCACAGCCAAGCCTGAGATCTACATCTTTATCTACAGGGGATTAATTAAACGCAAGATTAAATAAATGTGTCTTTAATTTATTCTTAAAGATTAATAGTGATTCAGAATCACGAACTGTAACTGGAAGGCTATTCCAAAGTTGAGGAGCCTTGTGGGAGAATGTTCTTCCACCAGCAGTAATTTTATTTATTCTAGGCGCTAAGAGTAAACCAGCAGCTTGAGATCAGAGCTCACGTGTTGGCTTGTACAATTGAATCAGCTCACTCAGATACTGTGGAGCCTGATTTAGTACTCCGGTGTGTGTTTATAGTGCAGTAATCCAGTGTGTGTTCATGGTGCAGTACTACAGTGTGTGTTTATAGTGCAGTACTACAGTGTGTGTTTATAGTGCAGTACCACAGTGTGTGTTTATAGTGCTGTACTACAGTGTGTGTTTGAGTTGCAGTACTACAGTGTGTATATAGCGCAGTACTACAGTGTGTTTTCATAGCACAGTAGTCTGGTGTGTGTTTATTGTGCAGTATTACAGTTTGTGTTTATAGTGCAGTAATCCAGTGTGTGTTTATGGTGCAGTACTACAGTGTGTGTTTGTGTTGCAGTACTACAGTGTGTGTTTATAGTGCAGTAATACAGTGTGTGTTCATAGTACAGTACTCCGGTGTGTCTTTATAGAGCAGTGTAACAGTGTCTGTTTATAGTGCATTAATCCAGTGTGTTTTTATGGTGCAGTACTATAGTGTGTGTTCATGGTGCAGTACTACAGTTTGTGTTTATAGTGCAGTACTACAGTGTGTGTTTATGGTGCAGAACTATTGTGTGTGTTCATGGTGCAGAACTACAGTGTGTGTTTATAGTGCAGTACCACCGTGTTTGTTTATAATACAGTACTACAGTGTGTGTTTATAGTGCAGTACTCCAGTGTGTTTTATTAGTAGTACAGTACTACAGTGTGTGTTTATAGTGCAGTAATACAGTGTGTTTATAGTGCAGTAATACAGTGTGGGTTTATAGTGCAGTACTACAGTGTGTTTATAGTGCAGTACTCCAGTGTGTTTTATTATTAGTACAGTACTACAGTGTGTGTTTAGAGTGCATAACTACAGTGTTTGTTTAGAGTGCAGTACTACAGTGTGTGTTCATGGTGCAGTACTACAGTGTGTGTTTATAGTGCAGTACTACAGTGTGTTTATAGTGCAGTACCACAGTGTGTGTTGATAGTGCAGTACTACAGTGGGTGTTAATAGTCCAGTAATACAGTGTGAGTTTATAATACAGTACTATAGTGCAGTGCGTGTTTAATTATTAGTGCAGTACTCCAGTGTGTGTTTATAGTGCAGTACTCAATTGTGTGTTTATTGTGCAGTATTCCAGTGTGTGTTTGAATTGCAGTGCCACACCTAAATGCACAGGAATGTGTATGTGTACAGGTTTGGACCTGATTCACTAAACAGACCATGTTTTAGCTCCGCCCCAGGTTTTGTTCTTTACATACTTCTGCTCTAACACAATAAACGAACCTCCACCTGTTCAGGAACTTATGAAACATACTTCAAAGTTCCCTTTGGCCCTATAAACCTGTGAAGGCTATTGATAAACTTGCTGATACAATCTAATTTCTGTCTTGTGGCAGATTTTTAAAAACTGAGTGTGTCTTTTGTATTAAAATGAACTGTTTAGGTTTATAGTATTTATGTGTATTATGATTTATGTTATTATTTTAATATGTTATGTATATGTTATGTTCTCTTTCATCTGTAGTAAAAACCTTCTGATCTGTGGAAGGAGCAGGCCTAGGTTTGTGGTTAAGAAAACAAGACATCAGTTTCGATTCTCAGTCACACTAAGTACTTCGGCTGAAGTGCCCTCCCTGGGTGCTGTGTACTGGGCTGCCCACCACTCCGGGCATGTGTGCTCACTTCATTCAGTGTGTGTGTGTGTGTGTGTGTGTGTGTGATCACCTTTTACGTTATGTCAATGTATATATCGACTCTGATTCCTGATATTGAATAAACACTGAAATATAAACAGTAAGAGTAACTATAGAACTTTATGAGATCATGGGTATTATTTAAAGATGAAAACATTTTATCATAAATTTGCATTGTATATTGCTTTTTCTTGTTTTTTCCCCATCCTGCCAGAGATGTAGCAGCAGTGAGAAGAGCTGAAGATGTTAGTGCTGCAGTTACTAATGCAAAAAAGTGGGTCTGGTTCAGGAACTGAACTAGTCATTGGGCTCCAGCAGAGAACCTTTTTGTTTAGTCCTTTTGTTTTCTAATTCAGTGGTTCTTTAAATTCTCAGACCAAGCAGCACCCATTATCAAACCCAAACTTCAAGCACCACCTATTTTTTTTTGGTCACGAAACAACAGATGGCAAACATCAATCAGGTATGAGTGTATATCAAAGCAATTAGGTTCAAGAGGTAAAGAATTATTACAAATTATTACAAAATTATTTACATTATTGTAAATAAATTACGAGAAGAGGTGTTATTTTCGATTATTTTCCACAATAATATTCGCAAATATTCGCCATGAGTGTCTTTTTGCCTTTATAAAACAAATACATTCATTCATTCATTCATTATCTTCCGCTTATCCTCTATTAGGGTCGCGGGGGGGTTCCCGATGCCCATCCAGGGGAGAACATCTCGGGCGCTGGGCAGATAGACCCAGGACAGGGCGCCAATCCATCGCTGGGCACACACTCACTCACACAGACACACACTATAGGGGCAATTTTGAGAATTCAATTAACTTGTTCCATGTTTTTGGATTGTGGGAGGAAACCGGAGAACCCGGAGGAAACCCACGCAGACACGGGGAGAACATGGAAACTCCACCCAGATGGGGATTCGAACCGGGAATCCCTAGCGCTGAGAGGCGAACGTGCTAACCACTAAGCCACCGTGCCGCACAAAACAAATACAAACTCACTTTATTAAAAAAAACAAGGTTTGATTCATAAATATGTTTATTAAAAGCAAAATCGATAGTAAACTGGATTTCTGTGACGTAACCTAGTCCGGTTTTTAAAATAAACTTTGTTCATGAAACGTGTCAACATCGTTTTTTTCTCAAACGACAAAACACTGCCATCTAGTGACCAAATTACAGATCGCATCTTATAAACACATCGGGAAAATAACCCATTGAAAATCCATATCATTACCTGGCGTACCACAGTTTGAGAACCACTGTTGTAATTGATTTAGTGTCTCTTACAGCGCCACCATCAGGTGTTTTATTTTAATTGTCAGCTTTATAGCTGTGTTCTATTAAATGAATCAGAATCTCTCTGCGCTGGGGATTCCCGGTTCGAATGCCGATCTGAGTTTCCATGTCTGTGTCTGCATGGGGTTCCTCAAGGTTCTCTGGTTTTTCGCAAAGTCCAAAAATATAGGTTCAAGGTAAATTGAATGCTCGAAATGCTCAGCATAGTGTGGGTCTGTGTGTGTGTGTGTGTGTGTCCAGCAATAGATCGACACCCTAAAAAGTTAAGCTTTAAGTTTAAGTTAAGCAGTAGATAATGGAAGAATGGATGGAATGTAAAGGTGTAGAGCCTTCATCTAATGTGAGCTGATGGATCTGTGACTGTGATCAGTAATGAGACCTAATCTGAGATCTGTAACTCTGTAAATATAGGACTGAAACATTTTAGGAAACTGATGGGATAGATTTTTTTAACACTGGTTTGATGTCAAGATCAATCTGAGTGTGTGTGATATGTGCAGTATGCGGTATGTGTGTGTGTGTGTGTGTGTATGTGACTCAGCAGACTGCCTTAACATTATTGTCTAATTGTGAGTCAGCACACACACACATGAAAATACGCACACATGCCACATATACTGCACGTCTCACACACACACACTTTAATACTTTACCTTTAACATGGCTTTGTTCTGTGATGCCAGGTTTCTGCATAGTCTTACACACATACATGTACACACACACATACATGTACACACACAGTAAGGTTTAGACCTGATGTAATAGTATCTGTCCATCCCCAAACTATTGTTAAATATAGGTTTCTGTGCAGTTAGTGGGTGTGAGAGTGGGTAGGTGAGTGGGAGAGTTAGTGGGTCAGTTAGTGGGTGAGAACAAAAGCGAGCAAGTAAGTCATTAAAGAAAAAGAGAAGTTTTTTTTCAGATCAGATGATGAACCCTGCTGCTCTGCTCACGTCTCCTGGTAACATAACAATAACATCTGATTCATGTGTTCATGTAGTCAAGACTAACCAAAACAACTGGGTTACAGAATGGATGAATGAATAGAGCAATGGACGTCAGTCACTTCAGTAATGTTGACCGCAGCTGTGGCAGTTTCAGGCTGAATTCCTCTCCCATTGTCTGTAAGAATGCCCTGGTTTATTATTACACTTCCTGCAATTCTTTCAATTATATATTAAATATTTCCATCAGGTTCAGTTAATAAATCTCTCATGTCCGAACTGGAACGTCCCAGTGCTTTTAAAGAATATTTCACCTCCTTTTTAATCTAATAAATCATTACAGTGTGTTATTCCAAAATGATTACAAAAATATTACAAAAAGATATATAACTAGATACTATTTTTTCAACACTGTTAAATTCTGTAAAAGCTGTAGTCCCAGCACAGTGGCATAGCCACATTGATCCTACAGTTCAAAAACATGAATTCAAGGTAAATTGAATACTCCAAATTGCCCCATGTAGTGTGTGTCTGTGTGAGTGTGTGCCCAGTGACAGATGTGGAGTTTTCATGTTCTTCCCGTGTCCACATGGGTTTCCTCCAGGTTCTCTGATGTCCCCCCCCACAGTCCAAAAGCATGAATTCAAGGTACATGAAAACTCCATCCAGATCGGGATTCAAACAGAACATGCTAACCACTAACCGACATTATCATCATCATTATTATTATTATTATTATTGTTGTTGTTTATTTCCAGTGACATTGTTTCGGTTCTATTCCGACAGTAAAGCCAGTCTTCCTTTCATCTTTCACTTTCTTGTTCTACGTCAATGCAACCATCCCAGGATGGGCCCTGTCCTGGGTGTATCTGCATAGTGCCATGGGTGGGCATGGGGAGCCACCCCCCCCCCATGACCCTAAAAGAGGATAAAGCTGAAGATAATTAATTAATGAATTATTCATTCATTCATTTTCTTCGCTTTATCCTATATTACGGTCACGATGGGGTTCCCTATGCCCATCCAGGGGAGAATGTTTTGGGCGCTGGGCAGATACACCCAGGACAGGGTGCCAAGAATTAATGAATTATTATTATTATTATTATTATTAGTAGTAGTAGTAGTAGTAGTAGTAGTAGTATTAGTAGTAGTAGTATTAGTATTATTATTCATTCATTCATTATCTTCCACTTAATGCTCTTCTAGGGTCATAGGGGGTGGGTTCCCCATGTCCATCCAGGGGAGAATGTTTTGGTTGCTGTGCAGGGTGCCAATCGATCGCTTGGCACACTCACTCACACACACACTCACAAAAACACTCCATATGGGGCAATTTAAAGCATTCAGTTTACCTTGAATTCATGTTTTTTTAAACTGTGGGGGGGGGGGGGCATCAGAGAACCTGGAGGAAACCTATGTGGACACGGGAAGAACATGAAAACTCCATCCAGATCGGGATTCAAACAGAACATGCTAACCACTAACCGACATTATCATCATCATTATTATTATTTTTGTTGTTGTTTATTTCCAGTGACATTGTTTCGGTTCTATTCCGACAGTAAAGCCAGTCTTCCTTTCATCTTCCACTTTCTTGTTCTACGTCAAAGCAACCATCCATATATGGACTTCCGTTTCCCGCCCACTGCTGTTTGAGTTTAGTGGGCCTCTCAGAGCAGGAGACAGTCTCTCGCTCTCTGTCTCGGTGTGTATGTGATACCACAGCTACTGCTTTAGATCCCCGGGTGCTTTGATTCTCTTTGGTTCGTTTGTTTCTGTGAGGATGTCCATCAGCACGCTGAGGAGAACCGCGCCGATCGGAATCGGACTGCTCTGTTGTGGAGGTCCTTATGGCGGCAGAGCGCCCGTCCTCACCGACCAGCCCGTTCTGAAGTGTGAGGACGAACTGGACGGATACATCGAGGACCAGGAGGCCTGGAGCTCCCTCACCCCGCCGGAGCCGCGCCGCGCGAAGCTGCAGGAGGAAACCATGGCGTTATTAAGCCATTATTACCGTTCATACGTAGGCCTTCCGCCACGCGGGAGCAAGCACCGCGCTGAAGCAGCTCTGAACCGAGTGGTACAGGACCTCTGCTCCAAACACGGCATGGCGTTTAAAGGTATTTTAAGGTTATTTAATTATTCTTTTTAAAAATCATTTAAACGTTTAAACTAAAAACTAGTGAGGTTTAACACCATTTAACACCTTCACCGCCGGGTGTCCGTAAATGACTGACGGAAGATTCGATTTAGAAATAAACAATCGATTCGGAGTCGTTTATATTTGTTTTATCCTAATTTTGATCATTTCTGTTTAATTATGCGTTACGAGCTGTATTTTAATACAGATATTAACAGTTAATTAATTCACTTTCACATGAGTGACACGCTGTGGTCCGTGACGTCGGTAGGTTAAATGTTTTAAATGTAGAATTCTGTAATTCTGTGGTTCAGATCGTTGACAGGATTAAAAGTCTCGCTTCTGTTTTTAGGTCAGTGGGGTATGAGAGGGGGGGTATAAGGGGGTGGGGGGTGTTTGCGGGTCTTCCGCTTTTGATGTTGAGAAACTTCGATTCCTGGAATGTTCCCACGCGCGCGCACGTACTGCTTACGTCACCGGCGCGAACAGAACACATATTGCACGTCGCGCTCGCGCTCTCTCTCTCACACCCCCCCCCCACCGCACACAAACATACACACGCACACACACACACACACACACACACACACACACACACACAAACACAACAGTGTGCTTGAAAGTATGTAGACACGCCTACGTGAATTTTCTGGTTTCTCTAGAATTCTCCATGTTAATTAATGGTAACAGTTGAGGGAAGGTCCCTTGTGTGTGTGTGTGTGTGTGTGTGTGTGTGTGAGTGTGTGTGAGAGAGAGAGAGAGAGAGGGGGGATGTATCCTGATCCTGAACATTTATTTAGAGCATTAAATAAAATATTTGGAACCATTTGGTTTCCACTGAGAACTATATCCCAAATGACTGATCAGCACGGTGGCTGTTAATCAATAAGGGCCTGATCAGTACTGAAACCTCGGGTATATGTATTGATTCATGTTATTGATTACTGATCATAAGGTGTGATATTGATTGATCATTTGATGAATTTGAATTGTTACTTAATCAACAATATTGCAATATTGATTAATGCTGATTAATTATATTAGTGTCACTGTTGGTGAATACTGCTAATGATTACATATTGATTAAATTATAATATTAAGCTCATATTGGTGATTGATAACTTATGGATTGTAATAATTATTGATTATTGGGTACATATTTTTTATATTTAGTGTAAAGTTACTGTTCTAAAAATATTGATCGTTTTTGCAGGCATGGTAAAGCGGCTGTTGAAGGAGCCGGACGTCATGGCAACGCTCAGTGATGTCATGGAGAACGTGTTCAGTGACGGTGTGGTGAACTGGGGCCGTATTGGCACCGTGCTGGCCCTGGGGGCGCTGCTGTGCGAGCAGCTAAAGCGCGATGGTGCAGAAGCAAGCATAGATGACGTGGTGTTTCGCATCTCCTCCTACCTCAGCTCCCATCAGTACAGCTGGTTCATTTCACAGGATGGCTGGGTGAGTACAGTGCCCGCTATGGGACAGAACACCAGCTTGCTGATGATAGCATGGGTATGTCCGCTGGCATCAGGGTAGTGACCCATCTCTCTCTATCACGCTCTCGCAGGACGGCTTTGTGAACTTCTTCCACGTCTGTGACCCGGAGACCGCCGTTTGGAACACGCTCATGACCATGGCCGGGTTCGCTGGACTGGGGGCGTGGCTGATCAAGCTGACACGATGACATGAATGAAATGTTTCAGCAATGTTACCATGGAGACGCCCCGTCCCAGGTGCCTGAAGGGGGCCGTGCTTTGTCCGACCGCTGCAGACCGCGGACTCGTATGGTGCATCCAACATATGATTTTATTATAAAATCACACGGACCTACCAACCTGGATAAGCTCCTTCCCCAAAAAGGAGATGTGCTGGAGTGGAAGGGGCCAAGGGGCGGGGCTAGGACAATGATCATGTGTTTACAATAATCCATGTTCATAGTTTTTATGAATTCAAAGTTATATTTTTATAAAATGAAAATAATTCTAAATAAGTGTGTGTGTGTGCGCGTGTGTGTGGACATTATTTAAAAAAATATCAATATGATCAATAAATCAGCACTTAATATACCACTCTTTGTGTATGTAATATATGCTCTGTGTGTGTGAGAGAGAGATTGGGTAGTTGTGTTTGTGTGTATGATTGGGTAATTCTCTGTGTTTGTGTGAGATTGGGTAGCTCTTTGTGTGTGTGTGTGTGTGTGTGTGATTGGGTAGCTCTGTGTGTGTGAGAGAGAGATTGTGTCGTAGAGAGATCGTGTGTAGGTGTGAACCAAAACACTGCAAACAGGGTGGAGAAATTATCAGTGAACCAGAACATGGGAACAATCCAGAACCCTGATGCAGAACAAAACATTTGAAAGGATTTACAGCTGCAGTGTGGATCTGTTCAGTATGTAATTTAGTGTGTGTCAGGGTGTGTACTAGATACTTATGTAAAGTGTGTATGAATCATGTGTGTGGTGTGGTGAGTGTTGCTAGGTGTGTCAGGTTTTAAATTCCTCCACTTTGATGTTAATTTCTTCACGTCTGTCTGATTCTGTTCTGTTGAATCATCTGCTTCTGTTCGTCACCTGAACTGAATGTTCTAAAAAAAAGTGGGACATACAGAAAACCAATGTTCTTGGTCTCCTCACCATCCACCTCTAACACAGCTGTACAGTGGAACATAAACATAAAAGTTCTAGAAATAAAAATCAGACCGTTAAAGGTCTGCATGGTAATGGAAGGCTGCAGGTGTAGCCTCGCTGCAGAGGAACACTGTAAGAACCCTGCTTCCTCCACCACCAATGTTTTAAAAACAGGTTTCATATGTAGCTGGAGCTGCAGAACTTTTCTGTAACAGAGAAACTAGTTATTACTCTGCTGTACAGAAAACATTCTAGAACTTTCTTCCTGTTTCCTGATTCCTGAGCTGGACTGCTGGAGAAGCTACACCACCTTCATGCAACTGAGAGACACTTGGAGAACATTGAGAACATTCCGGATCATCGGGGTTTAAATCATGAATGTGGAAATTCTTTAAAACAGTTTAGGGAAGTGTTTCATGAAGCAACACGACTGCAGTGCTGATCTCAAATAGAACCTGTCAGAGTTATGACAGGGTTCCGGTTTGATTTTTGATATCTTTGAGGTTATTAACTTTATTGAACCAAAGACTTTTGTTTAATAGTTATTACTATCACGCCACACACAAACACGCTTGTTACTTTTTAAAGAAAGTGGGCGGGCTGTTACTGGGTGCAGGCAGATTTTAAAGCAGCCAATCAGGAGCCATTAGGAAGTCAGCCTGTTGGTTTGAGGAACTGGAGGAACTTGAGTTCTGAACTTTAAAGAGCTGCACTAACCTTTAGTTCCTACAAGCTTTATATTCTAATACTTTATATAACAACATTATATAACATATAACAACATTATATAACAACATTAACATGAAAGTGTTCAGTCTGTAAACATTCAAATGCTGATTTGTTCTTTTTTATATATAAAAAAAGAAATAAGTACAAACACAACAACACAATTACACAACAACACACAATAACACAGTAACACAATATCAATAACAACAAAACAACACACAGTAACAATAAAAACACAAAGTAACACACAATAACAATAACACACAATAACACAACCAACATAACACAATAACACACAAAATCAGTAACGCAATAACACAACAAAACAACACACAGTAACATTAACAACACAATAACACAAAAGCCAAGGGCACCTGTTACTTATTTTTGTTAATTAACTTTTGTTCACGGTTGGCATTTCAGTTAATTAACTCTTTCTGTTCATTGGTTTGTTTTGTGCACGTGGTCGGGTGTGTGTGTGTGTATTAATCTCCAGTGTTCCCCTTCCTCCTTGCAGATCGTAAGTTTTATGTCACCTTGTGTGTTAGTTCCTCTTGTGTTTGGTGTTCCTACACCTTTAAATAAAATTCTGTTGTTCCGCTACCTGTTGTGCCTGGCTCCCTTCAGCGCGCTAAAGTGCTTCGGCTCTGTTGAGGTAGGCAAGCGTGACATAAACAACGTGCCAATAAATTAGTGGAGTCCAGAGCCCAGGTAAGCGTTTTTTAAATTTTTCTTTGCGGGGGCCGTAGACCCTTGTACTCGCGGCGCTCTCCGTCGTGTCCACGAGTACGCCGGTATGCGTTGCCTGCCGTCCCGGAGCCGTAAAGACAGCTTTGGTGCAGTGGTTTCGGAGTGGTACGACTCCGATAATGAGTGGATATGGACGAGTCGCGCTGCGCAGAGGAGGGTCTTGATCGAGATCTCCGATGACAAGGCAGGTAAGTTGTACCTGTATGGGCATATTCTGCCTATACGAACCTTCCTAAACTCTGAGGAGTTCTGGACTGACGGTCTGGTTCGTGAAGCTCCGCGGCGTGGGATCTGGGTGCGGAGTGCGCCCCCTGGCTGCGGAGCCCGGTACGCGCGCTGCAGGTGAGACACTAGCCCATCCACACCAACGGGTGAGACGCCGAGCCCGTCCACAAGGGGGCCGCATGTCGCTGGGCCCGTCCACAAGGGGCCGCATGCCGCCGACCCCTTCCACAAGGGGCCGCACGCCTCCGAGCCCGTCCACAAGGGGCTGCACGCCTCCAAGCCTGTCCACAAGGGGCCGCACGCGCCGAGCCCGTCCACAAGGGGCCGCATGCCACCGAGCCCGTCCAGGGGCCTGACCATGCAGCCAGAGGGCGCCCACCTGAACACGCAGCCAGAGGGCGTCCTCAACGCCTCGTCCGCAGAGGGCGTCCACCTCGCCACGCAGCCAGAGGCCGACCGCCTCGTCGCACAGCCAGAGGCCGACCGCCTCGTCGCGCAGCCAGAGGGCGCCTGCCGAGCTTTGTTCTCCGGTTCAGGCCACCAAAAGGTGCCTGCCAAGACTGGCCCAAGGAAGGCCCCGCCGTGTCAGTGGAGTAACTTCACAATAACACCACACACAACAATAGCACACAATAACAATAACACATGCCCAGCGATGGATTGGAGCCATGTCCTGGGTGTATCTTCCAGTGCCCGAAACGTTCTCCCCTGGATGGGCATGGGGAACCCCCCAGCGACCCTAATATAGGATAAAGTGGAAGGCAATGAATGAATAAATGAATGAACTATAAAACAAGACACAATAACACAACAAACACAATAACACACAACAACACAAAACAATAACACAACATACACAAAATAACAGAACAATAATAACACAAAACAACAACAACAAACACAATAACACATTAAACAAAATGTTTAATATCAATCTAATTGACTGAACATTTACGTTTTTTACTTGTAGTTGGTTTTGGATCAAAGTTTCTTGAAATGATGAAGACAGACGTGAAATCCGAGCAGGTCACAGCAGAGGGCGCTCTCCTCTGTAAACCAGGTTTAATTACAGATACAGTACCACCATGAGTCCATACTTATCTACACTCAGATATACTCATCTACACTTATCTACACTCACATTACATATACATTAGATATTCATGTACTATTATATACATGTAAAATTTAGATTTTTAGATATTTGAACCAAAATGAAATGATAATCTAGATTTATTAGTCAGTTATTATAAATTGTAACAGGTACAATGTAGGGCGGCACGGTGGCTTAGTGGTTAGCACATTCGCCTCTCAGCGCTAGGGATTCCCGGTTCGAATCCCCATCTGGGTGGAGTTTCCATGTTCTCCCCGTGTCTGCGTGGGTTTCCTCCGGGTTCTCCGGTTTCCTCCCACTGTCCAAAAACATGGATCAAGTTAATTGAATTCTCGAAATTGCCCCATATAGAGTGTACCTGTTTGAGTGAGTGTGTGCCCAGCGATGGATTGGCGCCCTGTCCTGGGTCTATCTGCCCAGCGCCCGAGACGCTCTCCCCTGGATGGGCATGGGGAACCCCACCGCGACCCTAATAGAGGATAAGCGGGAGATAATGAATGAATGAAAGGTACAATGTACAATGAAATCATCCCGTCTGTAAATACAATAATACGAGTGGGGGAGACAGGACAGGATGACAGAAGTAAGAAATGTAAGAAGTCAGAATATGGAATACATTGGGAGAGATAGGAGATTAAAAAAAACAGCTCCCAGATGATGCTGCAGGGAGCTCAGTGTGGGAACATGAAAAAAATACAACTTTTGGCAAACAGCACTAATGAAGACAACATTGACATAGATTAACCACAGGGACAGGGTCAGGGTCAGGATCCAGCTTCGATCAAGCGGCTATCCGGTTCTAACAGCCATCAGTACGGCTCTCAAATAGACCCGGCTTGCCAGACCAGGTGGGGTGAAGCAGTGGAGGCGTGTTGTGGGGGGGTGGGGGTTTGCAGCGCTGGGCAGATAGACATAGCACAGTGTGCCAATCTATCGCTGGGCACACTCACACGCACAAACACACTCTATATGGAGTAATTTAGAGCATTTGATTTAACTTGCACCCAAGTTTTTGAACTGTGGGAGGAAACCAGAGAACCCAGAGGAAGGCCACAGGGACACAGGGAGAACATGGAAACTCCACTTAGATCGGGATTCGTACTGAGAGAAGAACATGCTAACCGCTTAGCCACCATGCCACCAATCTGCATTATTTATGGATAAAATATTAATTCATTCATTATCTTCTACTTAATCCTTTATTAGAGGTCTAATAGAGTGGGGGTTCCCATCAAGAGGATAATGTTTGGGGCGAGGGCACACACTCTATATGGGGTCAAACACACTCTATATGGGGAAATTTAGAGCATTCAATTTATCTTGAATCCATGTTTTTGCACTCTGGGAGCAAACCAGAGAACCTGGAGGAAGCCCACACGAGGAGGACACGAGGAGAACATGGAAACTCCACCTAGATTGTGATTCGTACCAGGATCTCCAGCGCTAAGAGGAAAACATGCTAACCACTAAGCCATTGTGGTGCCCACCTTCATTAGTTTTGGACATAATTATTCATTCATTCATAATCTGCTTAATCCTCTAATAGAGTTCTAATAGAGGGGGAGGTGGTCGCCATGCCCATCCAGGGGAGAATACACACTATATATGGGGCAATTTAGAGCATTTAATTTATCTTGAATACATGTTTTGGACTGTGGGAGGAAACCGGAGAACACGGAATAAAACCCACACAGACATGGGGAGAACATTGAAACTTTAATCAAATCAGGATTCGTACCTGCATCCCCAGTGCAGAGAGGAGAACATGCTAATCACCAAGCCACCCTGCCACCCGGATATAATATCAGTTATGGCATTTGAGCTGCAGATGCCTGTTCTCCAAATTTACTTGATCTTTCTCTTTTTCTTTAAACACATTAAAATCTCAGGTTTCATTCTCACGACATCTTTCTGCTGATAAGTAATAGACTGCGGTTCCTCGTCTCAGCTGGAGGAGAAGCTGAAGCTCACAGCGATGGGTGTTTATGTGAAAAGCGCTTGTTGCTGCTGATGATGTTGCAGGCCACGAGAGACGCCATGATGAAGAGCAGAAACGCCATGGAGACTCCACCAAACATGAGAGCCTTAATACACACACTCTCATCATCTATAGGAACACACAGACATACACACGAAGACACCCACACACACAGACAGACAGACAGACACACACACACACACACACACACACACACACACAGTCATCAGTACAGTGCAGGTCTGGGATCAGGACTGAATCTTTTTTATTGATTAGATATTTTGTTTTTGTACCAGAGCTCACATCTCCTTCTGCTTCTGAAAAACAAACATCAGAAATCAAATCAATGTTTTCCCTAAACAGTCATCACACACACACACACACACACACACACACACACACCTCTGATTGATGGTAGCTGATGCAGTACCTTTGATCTGAAGGTTGATGACGCTGTGGAAGTGCATTTGTAGTGTATTGCGTGTGATCCCACAGAAGTAGAGTCCCAGGTCGTTAGCCATTACCGTGGTGATGGTCAGGTGGGCCACGGTGAACTCACTATTGGGTTTCTGGATGTAGCGGCTCTTGTTCAGGTTGAAGTATTCAGGCAGCAATCGCAACATGGAGATCTTCTGAGCCGAGATCAGTAGAACCAACTGATTGGATCTGAGATGGTACCAGGCCAGTTCTCCAGAATCAGTGATGTTACACTGCAGCGTGATGTTACTGTTCTGTTTGATCCACAGCGTCTCCACGAACGTCTCCTTCACCTGGTCTGTAATACAATGATACTACTACTACTAATAATACTAATAATAATACTGATACCACTACTACTACTAATAATAATAATACTTATAATACTAAAAATTATGCTAATACTACTACTACTACTACTACTACTACTACTACTAATAATAATAATAATACTTCTACTACTACTAATAATAATATCCATCCATCCATTATCTTCTGCTTTATCCTATATTAGGGTCGCGGGGGGTTCCCCATGCTAATCAAGGGGATAAAGCTTTGGGCGCTGGGCAGACACACCCAGGACAGGGCACCAATCTATCGCTGGGCACACACTCACCCACTAACACAGTCACACACACAAACACACTATATATAGGGCAATTTGGAGAACTCACTTGACTTGATCCATGTTTTTTGGACTGTGGGAGTAAACCGGAGAACCCGGAGTAAACCCACGCGGACACGGGTAGAACATGGAAACTCCACCCAGAACCGGGAATCCCTAGTGCTGAGAGGCGAACGTGCTAACCACTAAGCCACCATACCTAATAATAATAATAATAATAATAATAATAATAATAATAATAATAATAATAATAATAATTTGTTCTATTTATACAGAAAAAAACAGAAAGCTGGAGGAGCTAAAATGATTGATCAATAACTGATTGATTAGAATAAAAGAACAGAACCTGTGACTCAAACAATACCTGATAGTAAAAATAATGTTCCATCATCACTACACTCAGACAGATCAGATTCAGACACGCTCTTATACAGATATTATAGACTTATACAGATTACAATCAAACAGATCAGACGTAATCAGAAAGTTCAGACAGAACAGACATGTCAGACAAATCAGACTCCGATATATCAGACAGAACAGACTCAATCAGACAGACAGTGGAAGTTAACTGTCTATTATTTCAGCTGACGGTGAGGATTTTGTTGGAATAATAAGGTTCTGAGATAGAAATGTCATGGAGTTGAATGCCATTAAAGGTTAAGCGATACCTGCAGGTGCCGCAGAACCTCGTCTCTCAGAGCAGGAGAGCAGGAGCAGCAGAATACAAACCTCCATGTTGTACAAGTGAAACAATATCAAATTCATTTCATATAAAAAATCACACGGTGCAACATCTTCCTGAAACCTCACCTCTGAGAACCACACGATGTGGTTCTATTTTCAGCTGCATCAGCACCTCATCACTTGCAGCTCACAGAAACCATTGCTGTTTATAAACACAAACATGTTCTGTCGTTCCAAGGTAAGGAGCACCAGCGTGTAGGTTCCGTGCAGTACAGCACTGACTGTGAGGACATCTGGTTCTGGAACCGCAGAACAGATGCATTATGGTTACATCTTTAATAGTGGCCTGGTGCAGTGATGAAGAAGAACCACCAGGTCACAATCACAGGAGGAGCTCAGAGAGTGAGTTCAGGTGGGCGAGGCAGATCCCCATACTATTTAGAAAAGTTTCTTATCTAATAGTTAAAGAACCGAGAGCTGGAACCAGGAGGAACTAAAGGTACTGCTACAGGATATCAGTGTGGATCTGAAAGAACATACTGTGGACTATGTAACCATGTCCACTGAAGAAAAGGAAAAGATATGGACCAAGCACTGAACCCTGAGGTACACCCCATAAATATGGTGTAGCTACAAATCCAGAGAGCAATTTTCATTTAATAATTTACTATCGTGTCTCCATGTGAGTTGTTTTACAGTCGGTCGGTTCCTCTGATCACGGATCCGGACGGAGCGCCTTTTGCCAATGCACCATCAGGCCGTTTAAAGCAGAACACTCTACGCCACACACAGATCCTCCACCCTGATTAACAGTCAGAATCGATACTTAATTATTAAACGTTCATGAAGCATCGATCATGTGACTGATCCAGTGAACATTAAGCTGCTCTTACACCTGAAAACAGGAACTATACCAACTCACTTATCCTGAGCTTAGTCCTCCACCTTCAACCTCCACATTCACCCACACCGTGTTCTTCATTCGATTTTCTGTCATTTTAGAACGTTCTGTCTTTTGTACTGTGTATCTGTGCAGGTCACTTTACAGGATGTTGATTTAATGATCTGCCTGCAGAACCCTGTTCGAGTCCAGGTCAGAATGTAGGACCCAGATTACAGTTCAGGGTAGTTCTGCAGTCAAACAGGAACCAGTGGGTGGAGAGATCCAGCCCTCTCAGTGCAAAAAAATATAATTTTCTTTTATTGACATACATTTTTTGTGATTTGTGTTGATTTTTCTTATTTTTTTGACATGGATGTGTTGCAGTGCTCAGTGGTGTTGATGTGTCATGGTGGTGTTTAAATGGAGATTAAACAGGATGTGGTTCATTCTAAAAGGAGAATCGAATCTGTAATGTGCTGATTAGAGAAACTCTACTTCAACACCGCTCCATCTTAAGCTTTTTTATGTAACGCTTAAAACATGAAGAGTGTTGTCTGCACTATATCTGCTGCACTACCAGCACAACTACAACACAAATTGCAGCACCACCGTCAGCACAACCACCAGCACATCTGCACTCTACATTTACATTTACATTTGCACTTCAACCAGAACAACCTTATGCACCACCAATGACTGCACTCTGTACAGAGTACAGAGATACCTCAGTTCTCGAACATAATTCGTTCCGGGAGGTAGATCGAGAACCAAATTGTTCGAGAACCGAAACAAAAAAACCCATTTCCTGTTCGAATACCGATTTGGTCGAAAGTCAAGGCGTTCGAGAACCGAGGTATCACTGTACATTACACCTCTGATTCTTAGGACATCGTTTAACTTCATGTTCAACACTTTTTACAAACCGGATTCGAAAAAGGTTGGGACACTAAAGAAATTGTGAATAAAAACTAAATGCAATGATTTGGAGATGGCAAATGTCAATATTTTATTTGTAATAGAACATAGATGACAGATCAAAAGTTTAAACTGAGTAAATGTGTCAGTGTCTCTCAGAAGTCAAGATGGTACGAGGATCAATCCCACCATTGTTGCGCAGAAAGATACTAGAATGGTGTTACTCAGCGTAAAAAGCAAAGACTTTTAAGTGATCATCATCAACTGTGCATAACATCATCAAAAGTTTCAAAGAATCTAAAACAATCGCTGTGAGTAAGGGTCACGGCTGTAAAACTCTACTGGATGCTCATGATCTCCGGGCCCTTAAACGTCACTGCACCTCAAACAGGAATGCCACTGTCAAGGAAATAACAGAAAGGGCTTAGGAATAATCCCAGAAAGCATTGTCAGTGAACAAAATCCACTGTGCCATCTGACGTTGCCAGTTGAAACTCTACAGTGGATACCATTTCTAAGCAAGCTCCACAAGCTCAGACATTTGTACTGGGCCAGGGATAATTTAAAATGGAGTGTGGCATAAGACTGTTCTGTGGTCAGATGAGTCACGAATTTAAGTTCTTAATGGAACACTGGGACGCCATGTCATCCGGACCAGAGAGGATAAGGATAACCCAAGTTTTTATCAATGCTCCGTTCAGAAGCATGCATCACAGATGGTATGGGGTTGCATGAGTGCTTGTGGAATGGGCAGCTTGCATGTCTGGAAAAGCACCATTAATTCAGAGAACTATGTTCAGGTTCTAGAGCAACATATGCTCCTATCTAGACGTCAGCTCTTTCAGAGAAAACCCTGCATTTTTCAACAAGATAATGCCAGACCACATTCTGCAGCAATCACAACATCATGGCTATGTAGGAGAAGGATCCGGGTACTAAAATGACCAGCCTGCAGTCCAGATCTTTCACCTGTAGAGAACATTTGGAGCAACATAAAGTGGAAGGTGCGACAAAAAAGGCCCAAGACGACTTAACAGTTCGAGGCCTGTACTGTATGTAAAATGACCAGATTCCAATTTACCAGATGTGGGACAAAGACTATGTTTGTGTGGGACTATGTGGGACACCAATGCATAGTCTAAAATAAAAAAAAGAAACATCTCTTCTACATATATATATATATATATATATATATATATATATATATATATATATATATATATATATATATATATATATATATATATATATATATATATATTGTGCTAAGTGGTTAGCACATTCGCCTCTCAGCACTAGGGATTCCTGGTTCGAATCTGGGTGGAGTTTCCATGTTCTCCCTGTGTCCGCGTGGGTTTCCTCCGAGTTCTCTGATTTCCTTCCACAGTCCAAAAACATTGATCAAGTGAATTGAGTTCTCCAAATTGCCCCATATAGAGTGTGTATGTGTGCGTGTCTGAGTGTCTGTGTGCCCAGAAAAACGTTCTCCCCTGGATAGGCATGGGGAACCCTCCGCGACCCTAATGTAGGATAAAGTGGAAGATAATGGATGGATGGATGTGTGTGTGTAAAATTAAACATAACAGACAGTTCTTTAATGTGCTAAAGGGTATGAATTTCCTGTAATTCTCCAAACAGTATATTTATATATGACTTGTATATCTTTATTTAAATGTACCTTTCTCTAACGTAAGAAAACATAGCTTTGAAGCACTGAACTTTCATTTTCATTTCACAGTGTTTCTCAAATTAAAACACATATGAATCTTGTTTGGGTTTTAGACTGGGAAACCTCCTTTTGGGCAACATATCACATTCTTCCAGATCTCGTGCTGCATGCCGGTGCTGTTCTGACCTGATTTGCATTGTTTGTGTTGGCATGCCCTTAACATGCGTCCGCGTTCCCGTTTGGTTGACATTCAGAAAGCCCGCCTTCCCCTCGATAACAGACAACACAGCCATCCAATGGCAGATTATAAAACACGCATTTCAAAACTGCAGTCTGACTTTCAATAACAATGCGGGACAAAGTCTCAACTTGCGGGACGCCTAAAAAGTAATAAAAATTGTGTAACTGTCCTGCACAAAGCGGGACATCTGGTGACCCTACCTGTATTAGACATGAATGGGAGAGCATTCCTATTTCTAAACTTGAGAAACTGGTTTGCCACACAGTGGTGAAAATGGCCTAGTCGCATCTTTTTTGGGATTTATTGACACCATGAAATTTTGAAACAAAATTTTTCCCTTCCATTAATACATTCTCACATTTTAACCTTTTGATCTGTGATTTGTGTTCTATTCTGAATAAAATATTAACATTTACCATCTCCACATCATTGTATTCAGTTTTTATTCCCAATTCGTTTAAAGTCCCAGGCGGCACGGTGGCTTAGTGGTTAGCACGTTCGCCTCTCAGCGCTAGGGATTCCCGGTTCGAATCCCAATCTGGGTGGAGTTTCCATGTTCTCCCTGTGTCCGCATGGGTTTCCTCCGAGTTCTCCGATTTCCTTCCACAGTCCAAAAACATTGATCAAGTGAATTGAGTTCTCCAAATTGCCCCATAGAAAGTGTGTGAGTGAGTGTGTGCCCAGCGATGGATTGGCGCCCTGTCCTGGGTCTATCTGCCCAGCGCCCGAGACGTTCTCCCCTGGATGGGCATGGGGAACCCCACCGCGACCCTAGTAGAGGATAAAGGGAGATAATGAATGAATGAATGTTTAGTGTCCCAACTTTTTTGGAATCCGGTTTGTACATTCATATTTCAATAATAATAATGTTTATAGTGTGTGTGTGTGTTTATTTTACACAGGACCTCTCCTGGTCCCTTCACACCATCACAACCGTGAAACCTGCACGTCAGAGCCTCAAGAAGTTTGTTCTGCCACCTCACATCCTCAACTGTCCTATTTAATCTCACGCACATTTATACTGTTACCACTGAACATCTGCACAACACTGATTTGGACAATACACTGAGTTTACTTTATTACAGATGTTCTTTCGCCGAACACTCTTTGTGCAGATTTATAAACGTTCTACAGCAGATTGTTCGTTTTGAGTCTCACAACGAAGTCACTGCATATACGAACTGACATGCAAATAACAAATAACCTTAAAATGTCGTAATTCTGCCACCTAGTGTTTGTTCTGTAGCTGTTCCATAAACCCAGAATTTAAGACACATTAAATGAAGTAGAGACAGGACATGCTGAAAGGGAGTAGGAGCTGAAGACACAATCCCAGTGTCCACCATCAGGTTTCATTTGTAATATCTTATTATATATATATATATATATATATATATATATATATATATATATATATATGTTAAAAGAGGGCGGCACGGTGGCTTAGTGGTTAGCACGTTCGCCTCTCAGCGCTAGGGATTCCCGGTTCGAATCCCCATCTGGGTGGAGTTTCCATGTTCTCCCCGTGTCTGCGTGGGTTTCCTCCGGGTTCTCCGGTTTCTTCCCACAGTCCAAAAACATGGATCAAGTTAATTGAATTCTCAAAAAAAAAAAATTGCCCAATTTAGAGTGTGTATGTGTGAGTGAGTGTGTGCCCAGCGATGGATTGGCTATCTGCCCAGCGCCCGAGACGCTCTCCCCTGGATGGGCATGGGGAACCCCACCGCGACCCCAATAGAGGATAAGCGGAAGATAATGAATGAATGAATGAATGAATATATCTGTTAAAAGGTTGTAATAGTGAAGAACATTTCGGGGGAGCGCATTCTCCTCTCCTTAAAATACAGAACGTAGTAATTGTTTACATTTTTAAAACTGCAGAAGAAAAATGTTACGTCGAACATCAACTTTTGTTTTCTTAATTGGCAAAACTCATATTTAGGTAGAAAAGTAATTATTCAAATGATATCAAAATCAGGATCAATGGGTGGAACCACAAAAGCTCCTAACACATAATGCTAGTGAGATACAGGAAATTAATTTTTAATTAGACTGTCACGCTACCGGAGGAAACGTGATGTTTTTCAGCAAAAAAAAAAAAAAAGTCTTTATTGCCTAAGCAACAGCAAGAAAAGGCAACGTAACCAGAAAAATCTGCACTGGTGGATCCAGGGCGCCGAGTTGGATAGCAGCTCCCGCTGATGAGGCGCACCTGGAACTAATAATCTGGAGAGGGAGAACAGTGATTGGTGGATGTCGCGGCAGGTGTAGCAGTGGGTGTGTGCTGGTGAGGTAGGAGGAACAGTGGGAGTGGGTGTGTGCGTGACGTAGACATTGCTTTCGAAGAAGGCTCTCAGCTTGAGTTTGGTTTAAATTATTTTAGCTACATTTAAAAGTACCGTGAATCCACAAAAGTCAACTTCTGAGGAAGTGTTCGGTTCTTTTGAGTATAATGTATAATGCATAATGTATAATAAAGTCTAGCTGGATGTACACCTGCACTGACCCTACTAAATGTCAACAGGACTTAGTGTAATTATATCATCATAATAAGACATAATAACTGTAAAAGTTTCTGCATAGTTATATGAAAACACAAATGGTTAAGATGAATCACTCAAACATAGTAAAATCATATTTTCCTTCACACTAAGCACACTTACTCACCATATGGGGCAATAAAGAGCATTCAATTTACTTTGAATCCATGTTTTTGGATTACAGGAGGAAACTGGAGAATTGGAGGAAACCCACACGGACATGGGGAGAATATCGAAACTCCACCAAGATCGGGATTCAAACCTGTATACCCAGCATTAAGAGGAGAACATGGTAACCACTACATCACCATGCCACCCATATTCTTTATTATAAAATAGTGTAATTAACAGATACAGAAGGCATTGCTGTTATGTAACAATAAGCTTAACGATGATGAATCAACGACGCAACAGCATTGTGGCGGCTAACGCGCATCACCATCCCAGATTTTAAGTTACCAGTATTACCAGTTCAAACCTGCACAATAAAGTGTGTCGGCTGCGTTTCAAACCTCTTCTGAAAAAAGTTCTGAAGTTCAAACCTCTGCAAAGTTGCAACTTCAATTAAATGCAAAGATCCAAAAACCAAAAAAACATAAATACATTTTAACTTGTTTTTTACAGACAGACTAAAAAAAATCACTGAAACATGTTGATAAAGTCTGACAATCATATGGGTTAAGGGTCTTGCTCAAGGAGCAACATGAGTAATTTCAGTGGACGTGGGATTGATAGCCCAACACTCTAAATGCTGAGCCACCACACCCTCTAACATAGGTCAGAAACATAGATTAAAAACGCGTTAAAAAAACACAGAGGTTAAAAAAACAGTGGGTTTTGAAAAAATAGAGGGATTTGAAAAACAAGGAAAAAAAAAACAGATTGCAAAAACACAGTTTCACAGTTTAGAAAAAGTCACATGGCATTCAGTTCTGTTTGCATCGTAAAACCCATCTATAAGCACCATGCATTCCCAGAATTCTCTGATATTTAGCAACATTCTGTTATGCTGAGATTTTTTTTTAAGTCTCTTGTCTTTTTCGCTTTCCCCTTTCACCTGAAATAGGAGAACCTAATATATATATATATATATATATATATATATATATATATATATATATATATATATATATATTGAAGACATTGAAATATTTATTCTATTACAAAGTTATCTAAGAGAAGATAACATTGGATTAAGCTTTAATTATTCCACAAGGAATATGTTATATAACAAGGAATTTTATAGAATTAAAGCAACATTATTATTATTATTATTATTATTATTATTATTATTATTATTATTGTTGTTGTTTATTTAAGGAAAAACTGAATTGCACTGAAAGGAAGAAAATTCCTTTTTTTTTTTTATTGTTTTGCCTCAGAACAATTCTATTTGAAAAAAAGAAACAAAGAAAGAAAAAACTGTCTAGTGAGGGGAGCATTTTTACACGATTTTTACACGGTCTTTACACGAATAGGACTCGCGCAGGTAGAATCGCAGGTCTTTAGACAAATAGGACTCGCGCAGGTTGACTCGCAGGTCTTTACACAAATAGGTCTTCACGCGAGAGGCGGAACACGAGAGGCTGTCGCTTCCGCTGTCGCGTCAGCGTATCTACGATTCTTAAATAGCGTGGATAAAGCTAGGTCACGCCCCCTCCGGAACAATCAGACGTTAAACACAAGGTGCAAATAGCCAGTAGACCGAAACTAGAACTAAAACCAGTTATTTTATAAACAGTTATATCCTAACTGACCGACAGTAGTGTTAATATCTAATAACAAGAACGCCCAAAACAGACTATTCAATTTACTCCTCCTTGGATCACCACCTTACCGTGGTGGAGGAGTTTGCGTGCTTGAATGATCCTAGGAGCTATGTTGTCTGGGGCAAAAGCCCCTGGCAGGGTCTCCCAAGGCAAATTGGTCCTAGGTGATGGGCCAGACAAAGAGTGGTCCAATAAAACCCCTATGAATAGAAAAACAAAGAACACGTGTACCCTGCCCGATATAGGGTTATCGTGGCCGGGCACTTTCCCATGGTGCCCGGCCGGGCCCAGCCCGAAGGAGCTACATGGGTTCCCCCTCGAATGGGCTCACCACCTGTGGGGGGGGGGGGGTGGTAGTAATAAAACACAAACTCCATCCAACAAACCAACAAACGTGTCTTAATCTTGACACCAGTTGCGCAAGTGTGCGGTAGCGGCAGTAACTTGATGCACCCCGAAACCCCGTGGTTTCGGGGTGCATCAAGTTGCTGCCGCTGCCGCACAGTTTGGGGAAATGTGTAACACTCCCAATGAGGCCTCATCTGCCCATCACTAAGCGCAACATTACTCGCTCTGGGAGCGCAAGTAACAGTTTTGGTATGGTACAACGACTCGCAACAGAGAAGAAATTCTGTCCCTAAAACAGAATTATTACCTTTGGGTTGTATACCACCAACCTACAAAAGGCTGATGAACCGATTACCCTTTTAAAGATGCCAATAGGCGGCATGAACAGCGGTTCAGAATCCCGTGATTGACTAGCATGGACCAGGTGACGCTGCTGTCATCTAGTGGTGATATGGCATTGTTATAAAAGTTAAATAAAAATAATATAAAAATAAGATGTCATTATATTGCTCCTGTGTGCGCTGAGAGGCGAACCTGCTAACCACTAAGCCACCTATGTCATCAAACATATATATTATTATTATAGAAAATAATGGACTAGGGCGGCATGGTGTTTCGCCTCTCAGCGCTAGGGATTCCCAGTTTGAATCCCAATCTGGGTGCAGTTTGTATGTTCTCCCCGTGTCCGCGTGGGTTTCCTCCGGGTTCTCCAGTTTCCAAATACATGTATCAAGGTAAAGTGAATACTGTAAATTGCCCCATATGGTGTTCATCTGTGTGAGTGATTGTGTGCCCAGTGATTGAAATGTTCTCCCCTGGATGGGCATGGGCAATGGCTCTCCTGTGGTGTACCATTTTCTTTGAGATATTTATCTGATTAATCTTGACCTATTTTTTTCCTGTATTTGTTTTCATCTTTAATCCATTTAAACATCTGACCTTTGATTCCCTTTTTTCTTCACTTTCATAAGTAGACCCTCTCATGTCAGGCTTTTTGTACATTAAAACATACAGCTACCGCACATTCTTTAATAATAAATATTGCAAATAACACAAAACCAAAAGATCTGATCTTCCTGGTGGTCTATATAAAGCAGATTCTTCTGTTCTTTTTTTGTTTACAGTTCCCCGTTTCCTGGTTAGATCCACATTCCGTGTTCACGTTCCACTCTCTTTTGTTCTCGGGTTGTTTTAATGAGATAGATGTTTGTAGATGAGGAGTTTTGTTCTCGAGCATCATTTTTTATTTAGTATTAGATAATTACATAACCTCTGTAGAGATGAAGATCTAGACTGCTGATATGAACATAATGTCAAAGTGATGTGAATGTGACTTCACAGTGATTGTCATGACAGGTGGGTAGGGTTTGTATCTTTCTTCAGAATTTATTTCCATCATTGTGAGATTCTAAATCTCTCATGCCGACCAAGCAGCTATTCAGTCAGGAAACACATTGACTGTCAGGTCAATTCCGATGCCGGAGCCCTCTGAGTGTCGGAGTACCAATGATTCAGAAGAAAAGACAATTTATTAAGTCACAGTTCATTTATATAGTTATAGTAATAGACAAAACGAGGGCGTTCTTCCCACAACCAGTTAGACAATACAACATATGTTCTAACATCTAAGAAAACAAAGAGAAACATGAGTTTGACCATTTTCCACGAAACTGTAACTAAATAAACATATATTCCTCAGCCAGAAGCTGAGGTCAGTTAGTCCTCAGCAGAGAAGTTCAGAAAAGTAAGATGAGGCTCACATGATTAAAGATTTATAATATTCATTCATTCATTATCTCCCGCTTTATCCTCTATTATAGTCGCGGTGGGGTTCCCCATGCCCATCCAGGGGAGAACGTCTCGGGCGCTGGGCAGATAGACCCAGGACAGGGCGCCAATCCATCACTGGGCACACACTCACTCACACAGACGCACTCTATATGGGGCAATTTTGAGAATTCAATTAACTTGATCCATGTTTTTGGACTGTGGGAGGAAACCGGAGAACCCGGAGGAAACCCTCGCAGACACGGGGAGAACATGGAAACTCCACCCAGATGGGGATTCGAACCGGGAATCCCTAGCGCTGAGAGGGGAACGTGCTAACCACTAAGCCACCGTGCCGCCAGATTTATAATATGTTCTAATAAATACATTAAAATAATTTAAATGATACAAACATAAACATTTAAGCTACAAACCTACAGCAAATGACTCCATCTATTTCAATCTGTAAGATATCGATCTGTTAAGAAAGCAGATAAATATTCTTCACTATAAATCGTGTCGTTTTGCTCTTTAAATCTGATTGGCTGAGCCGTTTGTCCGTCCTCATCCTTGAACAAGACCCTCAACCCTCATTGGTCCAGCGATGCTGTATGACCCTGTGTTCTGACCCCAACCAAGTTGGGATACTGTTGATGCTCTGGATAAAAGCATCTGCTAAACAACGTAATGTAATATAATATAATTTAATTTCTGTAATAAGCTTTTTTCCAAAAGCGACTTACAAATGAAAGAACAATACAAGTCAGTAAAAAAAACAGCTCCATTGTGAAATAATCAGATCTGATCATTGTCCAATTAGATTTTTTACATCAAATACAGTGGGTTGCAAAAGTATTCATACCCCTTGAACTTTTCCATATTTTGTCACATTACAACCACAAACATAAATATATTTCACTGGAATTTAATGTGAAAGACCAACACAAAGTGGTATACAATTGTGAAGTGGAATGAAAGTTATACATGAATCAACAATTTTTTTACAAATAAAAAACTGAAAAGTGCGATGTGCAAAATTATTCAGCCCCCTTTTCCCTGAGTGCAACCAA
>JAFMOD010000199.1:166012-194975 GCA_019802435.1 Corydoras maculifer
GGGCTGAATAATTTTGCACATCGCACTTTTCAGTTTTTTATTTGTAAAAAAATTGTTGATTCATGTATAACTTTCATTCCACTTCACAATTGTATACCACTTTGTGTTGGTCTTTCACATTAAATTCCAGTGAAATATATTTATGTTTGTGGTTGTAATGTGACAAAATATGGAAAAGTTCAAGGGGTATGAATACTTTTGCAACCCACTGTAGATAGATCATAAATAGATCTTGTTTTTCTTATTAAAATGATGATGAACTTTTTCAGTTGTACAGGTTTTACAGCAGATCAGATCAGTGGAGGATCAGTGTTCTGTTGCGTCCATCAACATGCTTCATCATCATCATCATCATCATCTCATCAGTCTTGGGAACAGCTGTCATCGCTGTCATCAGTGAAGTACACGTTTACGTCGTCTTGGGTTCCGTGCTGCATTCCGTATCTCTCCTTCAGTTTATATATGATGGAGGTTAAAGGACAGCCATTGCACAGTGCCTTCGTTCCGTCACCTCCATCAGGTAACATGTGCTGCAGGATGCTGAAGTCGTCCATGGATGGATGGTCTCCTAATTTCTTCTCAATGTAGTCCCTCAGGTCGCTCCACTGGATCTTTGGGACATGGTCCTGAGCCTGCTTAAAGGACCTGGGTTCTTTTTTTGTCCTCTTCTCTTTGGTTTCCCTCCAGTCTTTCAGGCGTCGGCTCAGAGCCTGAGCGAGGATCAGATACTCCACATTGAAAAAGTAGTAACCATTTTCCAACTTAGCAGAGTTGAATGCAGGAGGCAGAGGGTTCTGCTGAAACTGGGTTCCATCCAGATATTCATTGTATTTGATTTTTAAATCATTGATGACTGGTCGACTGAGAGTTTTGTACTCAGAAACCAGTTTCCCATCACATCTGGGCACCTCACTCAGCTGAAGAGACAGAATGGCAGCCACGATCTCCACTCCACTGATGAGCTGATTAGAAGACAGTGGGAGGTGTTTGAGGGTTGGGTGTTTGGGGTGCTGATCAGCGGGATCTGTGTTCAGTTGCAGAACCAGAGGTCTGTGGTCATTTTCATTGACGTTAGTTATGACCTCACAGTTCTTCACTAAGCTCATGCTCTCCTCTGGTATGAAGAAGTAATCCAATCTGGACCAGCGCGTCTCCAGCTCTTTGGTTTTTTTATTTCTGCCTCGTGTTTTATAAGTGAAATTTGTTTTACCTGAATCGTTATTTCTATTGATTCTCTTTAAAACATCAACCAGCTGCAGGTTCCTTATGAACCTTTCCACGCGTTTCCTGATGCCTTTGTGATGAGGGTTGTCTCGTTCATAGTGCTTCAGCTCTGAATCAGATTCTAACCTGGCCCGGTCCATTTTACTGAGGGTGGTGTTGAAATCTCCTCCGATCACTAAGGTTCCAATGGTCATGTGCTGCAGATATGGTGCGAGCAGGTCCAGGGTGCTGGTGTCGTGTTTATGGTTGTACACTGAAACCAGAGTGTAGTTAGAACCTCGTAGTTTACACTGTACGATCACATAACGGCCGTTTCGATCCACTTCGGCATCATAGAGCGTGAAGTCTTCATCCTTCACCAGAATCGCTGCTCCTTTTGAACTGGTGCAGAACTTTGTGTAAAAAACCCTCCACCCTTCTAACGACATTTCTCCATCCACTCCGACACTGGTCTCCTGTAAGAACATGACGTCAGGTTTGAACGACCGCAGCTCAGAGATCAGTTCTGGTCTTTTATTGATGTTCCATGTCATGAAGTTAAGTTCTTCTGATAAAGGCCTGAAATTAATAAAAGCGTCATTATAATGAAACAGTAAATAAAGCAAACAAATCATTCTGTGTTTTCAGATTATTACATTTCTTATTCACCATCAAACATGGTTTAATTTTTAATCAGTATTACTGACCTCTTTCTGGACCCGGCCATAGAGTTCCAGGTTCCAGGTTCCTTCTTGAGTTCCATTCTTTCAGATCCTTTCTGTATCATGTCACAGAAATAAATCTGATTTCATTATAATGTCAACTATTAAAAGGAATGTAATGTTGTTCTCAGGTTTTGTTCGTTCTCCTGTTTAAGTCTTTATCTCGTGTGTGTGTGTGTGAGAGAGAGAGTGAGAGAGTGTGTGTGTGTGTGTGTGTGTGTGTGTGTGTGTGTGTGTGTGTGTGTGTGTGTGTGCTGTAAACATAAAACAGAACTATAACATTTTATTCTGACAACTGAAACCTTTTACTTATGAATATTAAACCATTCACTCATCTTTAAATCTTATTATTACCTCCAACCTTTAATATGACCAGATTAATCCCACCATCTCCACCAAAAATAACCCAGCACATCCCTAATCTCTAATCCCTAACCCCCAGTCTTTATTTTACTTTTAAAGCTTTGAAATCTTTCACTTTTAAACACTTCTGTTATTTAGAAAACAAAAACACATACACACACAAACACAGTTAACCGGAGGTGTGGTTCTTACCTTGTGGAACGTCTGCTGATGCTGGAGATGATCCTGGTTTGTGATCAGCTGGAGTTGAAGATCACACTGTGGTTGGTTCTAGGTGATATCAGCGGATGGGATGATGGGTGGAGTTCTACAGCAGGTGTTTCAGGTTACTGAATCAAAACATCATCAGTTTCAGTTTCATTTGTCTGAATTGAATCTAATGATGCAGCAGGTGGAACACTGAACCACAAAGGAGACGGTTGTTTGTGGTTGATTCATTGTGTGTTATTTTTACTATTCTCTTAACTTTACTACTATTATGTTTCATAACACATATGTAACTTATTGTGGAGGAACCTGAAGTTCCAGATTCATTTATTCTTGTGTTTAATATTAATGTTCTTACCTCGAGCAGTGCATAACAGAACACAGAATACAGAACACAGAGCTGCTACAGATCAAAGCATGTTTAAATGGAGCATCAGCATCAGCACTGAGACAGGCCACACCCACTTTAATATTCACTTACAATAACATGATATTTACAGTTGGTTTATTAAAAATGCTTTTCAGTAAAAGTCAACAACAGAAACTCCAATAACAAATGATAATTTTATTCAAAACGCATTTGTTCAAAATGTATAAGTTAACATTTCCTGTAATGAATAGCACAAAGAAATAATGTATCATCTGAACATCCCTCACTTAACAACAAAAGTAAACGATAACTCTCAACTACAAATAGCACATGATACTCAATAGCCTTGGTCTTAGTTCCGGCACAACTAAATGTGTCTGAATCGGGGAGGGTCTTTTTCAACAATGAACTTGTGCAGTCCATAGGTGGATAACTGTTGTGATGTTTTACTGTGTGAAATGACCATGCAGCCTCCGCTGCATTCACTGCATCCTCATTCACTGATTTGACAAAGTACTGTGTGATCGAGCTAGCACTACTCTCACCTCGGACAGCTGTTTTGTGCTTCTCGGTGTCCAGGTGGCTTTTCAGATCCCTTGCTCCTCCATGGGACACTGAGACATATGTGCCTGCTTTGCACACTGTGCACAAGGTGACCCATTTGTCTTGACCCGGTCTGAAAGCAGGGAAACTCTTTTGTAAATCGTCGGTAAACATAAACTTGCACTTCGGCATGTTGCTTGCGTACTGACATGTTGCACCGTGCGCAGTGCCCTAGTGCCTTTACATTTAATGGTCCAATGAGGGTTATTTAAAAACCAGGACATTTCTTCAATTTAAAAAAAAAAAAAAATGGAACACCCGGAACAGGACGTGAAATACGGACGTTTGGTAACCCTAGATTTATAGAACCACATTAATAGATCCACATCAATAACTCACTCAATCAAACAAGAACATGAATAACAGTGACATGTTTTAAACACTGTTTCTAACTAATCATAACTATTTATAACTGTTTCTAACTGATCATAACCATTTATAACTCATCATAACTGAACTAATCAATGATGATGCCATCATTAAACCCGAGCCATCTGATCATCCTGCTGTTATGAGGATCACAGACGAGTTGATAACCATAATGAAATTAGGATTACAGTTAATAAAGGTCCTCAGTTCCAGCCTAATGTTTTCTTACAGATCAGATTCAACTGCCTCAGAATCCGATTAAATAATCTGATCAATAATACTGACATCACAATAGAGTGATTCATGATGAACTCAATGAACAGACTGAAGTGAATCATGTTCGTTTGCGTTCTGACTCTGATTCACTGTCTGTATTATTTTAATGCTGCATCATGAATATTTTTTATGTCTGTGATCGCTATGTCTACTCATTTTTATTATTTCTAATTAAATTCTTCATCATCGGGCAGCACAGTGGCTTAGTATGTTCTGCCCTAAGCACACGGGATCCAGGTTCAGATCCCAACATGTGTGGGGTTTGCATGCTCTGTTCTTGTTGTATCTGCTTAGAGCCCGAATCGTTCTCACTTGGAAGGACATGAGGAAACCCCCCCTCTCCCCATACCCCTAGTAGAGGTTAGTAGATGATAATGTATGAATAAAAGAATTCTTCATCATTTTGTTCATAGCATACTGAAAGTGATATCATTAGATTATTAAATGGTCTTAAAGTGAATCACATTTACATTTGGTCATTTAGCAGACGCTTTTCTCCAAAGCAACTTTCAAAGTGAGCACAGAGTTACAAACAGAATCCCTAAAGCAATGCCTGCTACTTGCTCATGACCCACGATGGTAACTTCAGTGGACCTGGGATTTGTACCCACAACATTCAGATTAATTGCCCAACACCAAAACCACTGAGTCACCATGCCCAACTTATAAATCCTGATTAATGTGAAGTTCAGAGTGACACTGTTTAGTCATGTTTATGAAACCGACTGTACAGTAGGTGTGTCATGTACTCATCAGGTGTGTTATGTTTTGATTAGGCGTTTGATCATGTGATTACTGAGTGTTATATCAGATACATCATGATGTTCGCTGGTGATAGGACTGGAGTTCGTTCTAATCATGTTGTTTATTCATTCATTCATTCATTCATTATCTCCCGCTTATCCTCTATTAGGGTCGCGGTGGGGTTCCCCATGCCCATCCAGGGGAGAACGTCTCGGGCGCTGTGCAGATAGACCCAGGACAGGGCGCCAATCCATCGCTGGGCACACACTCACTCACACAGACATACTCAATATGGGGCAATTTTGAGAATTCAATTAACTTGATCCATGTTTTTGGACTGTGGGAGGAAACCGGAGAACCCGGAGGAAACCCATGCAGACACGGGGAGAACATGGAAACTCCACCCAGATGGGGATTCGAACCGGGAATCCCCAGCGCTGAGAGGCGAACGTGCTAACCACTAGGCCACCGTGCCTATCATGTTCTTTATAATTACACTGAAACTTTTAAATCCTGTTCCAGTGACTTATGTCTTAAACAATGTGTGTGGGTGTGTGGGTGTGTGTGAGTGTGCATGCATACATGTCTGTGCATGTGTGTGGGTGTGTGGATGGAACAGTTGTGATATTCACATTAAACTAAATAAAGCCAATGCAATGAGTCAATGCATCAGTGATTGACCACAGAGCAGAAAACCTGGAACATAAACCCGACGTCCACTTTAATTAAAACTGATGAATAATTTGATGAAGGTAGTGAACCAGGGGGCAGAAAGTTCTGTGAAGGTTATCTGAGGCCACAGTTCCACAAAGGAACTGAAACTGAGATTACAGGAGGTCTAACATCATTAATAAATCAGATAGAAGAGCTGCTGGTGGAACATTTAAGAATGTTCCTGAAAATGTTAGCTATTGATAACCAAACACCATCAAACTTAGAACCTTCCTTAATCTTACAAACTGATGAATTTTAACTTCCTGTACCAAACTTGGATCTTATATCTGAGCGTATTAGTGCATTAAGTGATGAACATGATGACAATGGTGGAAAGCTGTTACCATGGTGACTGGAATCCCCAGTTGCTGGACAGTAAAACTGATGACACATCAGGGATGTAAAAATAATTTAATCAGGAACTCATTGTAATACAAGAACAATATTTGTGTTCAGTTCCAATAGTTCCATCAACATCAGAAAATATGTTCCCCATACCCATCCAAGGGGAGAATGTTTCAGGTGCTGGACAGAGTGCCAATTTTTTGTTGGGCACTCACACACACACACACACACACACACACACACACACACACACACACACACACACACACACACACACTGATTGTATTGGGTGCAATTTAGAGCAGCCAATTCACATTAAATTCATGTTTTTGGACTGTGGGAGGAAACCGGAGAACCTGGAAAAAACCCACGCTGACACGGGAAGAACATGCAAACTCCAGTCCGATTTGGATTCGAACCTGGATCCCCAGTGCTAAGGAGAACATGCCAACCACTAAGCCACTGTGTTGTCTTTATATAGATCAGATAAATTAATTAACAGATAACAGAAAGGAATTTCAGTAAAAACGAGGATCCTGGTTCTGATTCTGAATCAGTTGAATAACTGATAAAAGTGGGCGTGGCTTTGCTCAGTCCTGCTGACAGAAAAACCTGATGTTAAACAAATTAATTCATTAATTCATTTATTACCTTCCGCTTTATCCTATATATATCCTATATATCCTATATATATGTATCTATCGCTGGGCACACACTCACTCACATAGACACGCACGCATACACACTCTATATGGGGCAATTTTTCGGAGAATTCAATTGACTTGTTCCATATTTTTAGACTGTGGGAGGAAACCGGAGAACCCGGAGGAAACCCACGCAGACATGGGGAGAACATGGAAACTCCACCCAGATGGGGATTCGAACCGGGAATCCCTAGTGCTGAGAGGCCACCGTGCCACCTACTAAACAAATTAAGCAGAGCATAATTCATCATTCTGAGCTCTTTGTATGATCTGGATCAGACTCTGGATCAGTTCTGTAGCTCCTCAACTTCAGAATCCCACCTGAGAGAATTGAGTCTCAGTTTAGAGAACTGACTCACCTGCTGCCGAAACTCCACCCAACTCATACAAGCGTTGACGTCACCTCGGAACAGAAACAAAGAGTGGGATACTTAAACACCATGCGGATTCTCAGTTTAACTTAGATATTCACCTGTTACTGATCCAGAACTATCTGTGGGAAATATCAGCAGATCATCATCATCATCATCAGGACTCTTTATGGTCAGAATAATCATGTTTACCTCTTTTTACAGTAAAAATTTATTTCATTTAATTAATAATGATGATTTATCATATATAATATATATTATATATTATCACAGATCTTAATGGTGTTTATAACTGTGGAATTGTTTTTCCTAAAATGTTAAAAAAATAATATATATTTTTAATTGTAGTTTTTAACTTTTTCCTCTAGCTTGTACTGATGTCGTTAGTTTAATTAATAATATCTCAGGTACAGTGTGTTTTGATCCAGTCTGTAGGACAGTGACATCACAGAAGGGAGGAACCAATGGAATTGAAGTTCCACTTACTTTTTTTTACTTTTAATTCTAGTTTGTTAGCATGTTATAGATCTTACCTTTATTAAACTTCATGCTTAATACTATAGATTTTATTGACGATCTGTAATTGTTTTCTGTATCTTTAGGTTGAGGTAAAAGTTTATTATTAAATGATTTTGCATCGTTGGGTGTTTAATCATTTATGTGTTATGAGTCTGTTGAGCCTTTTTTACTCTGATACTTTCTGTCTCGTGATGAACTGATGAACCAGTTTATTTAAATAATGTGTATTTATTAATTTTGTCTTTTATTTCTAAAATGCAATTCATGCAGAATGGACAGCAGCTCTGTGATTGGAGAGACTGAAGGTAAGCAGTAATTTAATTAAACCAATAAAAAGTTAAGTCTGGTGTTTTATTTCTTTTAACTGATCACCTCTGATGTCATAATTCAGCAGCATCACTTCTGAACCATCAAACCTTTATAAACATCTTTAATTCAATGGCGATGTGGAACAGTTCTGATTCAAAACCCCAGTGAGTATGTCAATAAAAAACTAACAATCTTATATTATAATCATATCATGAATATTACTAACAATTTAACAAAGGCCCAGCAGAAACTAATTTCTATAGAGACAGTGCTGATGATAGTCCATATTATATATAACGAGGGAAACAAAATGAGAGATATTTTAAATTTAACACACAGTTTACATATTTATATAGGGGGGGGGGTTCCCATGCCCATCCAGTAGAGAACTCTTTTGGGCGCTTGGCACATTCACTCACACAGACACACACACTAACACGCTCTATATTAGGCAATTTAAAGCATTCAGTTTACCTTAAATCCATGTCTTTGGACTGTGGGAGAAGAGAATAAGTATTAAAATATTTTTCATATTGTCTTGTTTTCAGGTTTTCACTAACAGAACTGAACATTGTTACATGGAACATTAACAAGAGAAAAGATATAGGAACAGGTTAATTATCTGGGGGCAAATCTAAAAAAAAATGGTCTTGAGCTTCACATCATTTTACTCCAGGAGACTCGTATTGGTCCCAATGATGAGATCAATATAAAGGGCTGGAAAGCTTTTTACACCAAATACAGTTCAAAAAATAAAGGAGCAGCAATTCTAATAAAAGATGATAAGGATCTACAGTTTGAAGCTCTTAACCAGGTTGAAGATAAGTATGGATGTTATGTGATATTATGGTGTAAACTGCAAAAACAAGAGTTCACACTCGTATCAGTGTACAACCATCATGAGAACAAGAAGACTGTAACTCAGCTCGTGGAACGTCTAAAGGGTCCAACTGCAGGAATGTTAGTGATTGGAGGAGATCTCAATACTACCTTCACTGAAAATGACCGCGCTAAATCAAAACCTGGAGAAGAGTTACAGCATTATGATAACATTAATTACAATCATGAAAGAAAGAGAAAATCTGTGGAGACATTAATAGAAGAATTGAAAGTGCATGATGTTTTTACCAAGATCAACGGTGAATCTTTCACTGAGTCACGTTTTACTTTTATAAGAAAACACAAGAATCAGATCATCCATTCCAGACTGGATTACTTCCTTATGTCTGAAGGAAAATCCTACAAAGTCAGTGAATGTAAAGTCATTCTTGATATATCTGAAAGAGACCACAAACCCCTGGTAATGCAACTCAAACCCACCACACTTTCTGAACAAGAAATCAGTGAGGAAGAAATCAGGGAAGCAATTGAGGTTCTACAGCTGGATAACTTCAGATTATCTAATGGAATCACACTGGGAATAAACACAGAACACATGGTTCAATATTTAAGGTCCAGATACAATGATATTCTTAAAGATATAAACCAGAAGAAGGAGAATTCTTTACCTCAGAACTTTGTTACTCATCGTGTAGTTGGTGATAATTACATTTTTAGTGTGGAGTATCTTATCTTAGCGAAGGTTCTGGCTACACGTTTTAAATCGTGGTTTACAAACAGCTCGGCTAAGAATCTGTTGCCTGAGCTTAAACCTTTTGAGTCTAAATGGACTCATCTGCAAACGTGTTTAGAGACAAAACTAGAGGATCACCTGCTGAGAGAGACTGTTCTCTACATCCTGAAGAATGTAATGCCTGATGGAAACCTCACGAAACCTCACAAGAGCTGCCCTCTGACTGATGCTGTGTTCAAGCAAATTAAAAGTTACAAAGACAATGATCCATCCTCAGAAGATTATAAGAAATTAATTTGGAAAGATATCGATTCACTAAGTTCCAGTGATGATGAAGATGATGATAAAGCATTAGATAAGCATTTGGATAAACAAGATTATAACAAAGAAGAATAACTAATTTAGCCAGAAACTAGAATCTTTTAAAAACATTCAAACATAAAGCAGAAGAACCCTTTTATTAAAACACACAATCTGGAAATGTAGACTGTTATAGAGATCCAGAAACCTAAAGCTCAGAGATCAGCATACTTCAATCACACACTCAACAAACTTCTACATATGATTTTAATAATCCGAAGATCATGTAGACTGCAGTCTGAGGAACCAACGATTTCACACAGCCAGAAGTGGGTGCTGTGTCAAGAGAAAATTAGAGACTGGCACCACACCCAGAAGAGGCCAAAGGCTTATGAACTCAGAAAAGTTATATTTTAATATAGATTTCAAAAAATGCACAAGCTTAATTATAATAATAACAAATTAAAATAAAAAATGTGCTTTGTTAAGAGATACATGGGAGATGACAGTGTGTGGGGCAAATGCTGAATGTTGGGTCAGAAATGTAAACACATATTAACCCTAACTACAAAACATAATTATGAGTCTTTAAAATGTGATACCCAGAGAATGTTAAACAAGCACGTATTAGTTTAAAAGAAAATGTTCATAAAATGGTCAGGAAAGAGTGTAAAGTTTGCTGTGTTATCAACCAGAAATCATGATTTAATATCCATCCATCCATCCATCTTCTGCTTTATGCTCTACTAGGGTTTGTGGGGGGGGGGGGGCCCATCCAGGGGAGAAAGTTTTTGGCGCTGCGCAGATACACCTAGGACAGGGTGCAAATCTATCCCTGGGTGAAAACTCACTCACACAGACAGACACACACACACACACACACACACTCTATGTGGGGCAATTTCGGGGAATTCAATTGTCATTGATCCATGTATTTGGACTGTGAGAGAAAAACGGAGAACACAAAAGAAACCCACGTGAACATGGAGAGAACAAGGAGGCTCCACCTAGATTGGGACCGGGATCCCCAGCACTGAGAGGAGCCCAATAAGCATTTTTTATAAAATGCCTTCTGTAATTTGGCCTCTATATGAAAGTATTTCACCATTAGTAAAAAAAGGACTAGATTACGTCGCGGAAGACCATTTTACTCAAAATATTCCTTTAAATAAAAGCATTTATGATTTTTTTTTTACAGTGTGTTTGTACTGAAAATGTTTTACTGAAGCAATAAATCATTATTATAAAAAAAACAAATCACGGAAACTGTACTCCACTATGCGATGGGTCTAATAACACCTCTTTACAAGATTTACTTACAGTAATACCACGCCTGCTTGTACCTTACTGCTTCATTTAGAGGCATTTCAGCATGGAGTTTGTCTGAAACCAGGGTTTATTAAACACACATAATTTAACATTAAACTTAAATCACGCAGTATTTGAAAACAGCAAATAATATTACAAAAAGAACTAAGCTTGTATTTCCAGTAGGAACTACGGAGATGGCTTTGAATGCTGGGCCCAAGAAGGGGTTAAAATTCGGAGAAAGTGCCATTTAAAGCCCTGTTTATGCTTTTACAGGAGCACTGTGTGTTCTCTGACGTGTGTGAGAGTTAGCAGCCTCCCCCCCCCGTTAGCACTTCATGTCGGGAAAAAAAGTCCGGTATTTCCTTACTCCAAACAAACGCTCATAACTCGGGAAATCTTTTACCTATCGCTTAACCAAAGACACGGTTACAAACTAGATCATTTGGGGATTATTCTGATGTAATATGATGCAGATTGAATAAGAAATGACCGAGTTATGACGATTTAGAAACTTAGAAGATTTCTCTCTCTACCGTTATAATGAATGTCTATGGCAAAATCCGGTTTTTCATTACTCCAAACAAACGCTCATAACTCGAGAAATCTTTCACCTATCGCTTAACCAAAGACACGGTTACAACCTAGACCCTTTGGGGATTATTCTGATGTAATATGATGCAGATTGAAATAGAAATGACCGAGTTATGACGATTTAGAAACTTAGAAGATTTATCTCAGCCGTTTATATTGAAGTCTATGGAAGGTTTCCAGGCAGTCCTGCCAAACAAACGCTCATAACTCGAAAACTAAAAATTCAATCCTCATGACACTTTGTTAGGAAGAACGAGTATCTCTATCGTTTAAGGGTAAAATGGAGTTTCTAGGTGAAAGTTTCACGATTTTACAGAGGTTTGTTTGGCGGAAAAAAAATGATTCCTCAGACAGAGCGGGGATGACGTCACCCGCTCTAACAGCCCCCATAGGAAATAATGTGGTGATTTTCAAAGATCGATAAAAAGTGAACGGAAAGTCCAATCTTTCTACAAATTTGGATTTTTGCAGAGATTTACCCCTAGTCTAAGTCTGTGAAGTTTCGTAGCTGTAGCTCAAAAAATGGCCGAGTTATGGCCATTCAAAAATCAGCCCCATTCATTTCTATGGGGATTTTTGAAATTTTAAACTTAATTTTATTAAAAACTATAAATGTTACAAACTCCAAAAATACATAGCACAGGTCTCGTGAACATTCCCTACGCAACGGTGTTCGAACCGAGTCTGTACGTTGAGCGGTTCGGGCTGAATTAATCGCAGAAAAGTGCTGAAGAATAATAATAAGAATATGAGTAATAACAATAGATGGCTTTTTTCAAAAGCCATCTAATTACAAAATAAAATATTACACTGCAAACACGACTACGCATAACTATTCTGCTCGTTCCCTGACACCTGGAAACCTTAGAGGACTTAAGATTAAATAAGATTTAATAAGACTTATTAAGACACTCAATGTTGTGTATTATTGTGAATAAATCACAGGAAAGAGGTGGAATGTGTCTATGTGATTTATTCAGAATAATGTCACACCCTCTCCTATCTTATTGCTTTAATGAAATGCATTTCAGCATTGGGTTTGTCTCAAACCAGGGTTTATTATTTAATTTAAATTAGTTTAAACAAATAATTCACACAGTATTTTAAAAACAGCAAAATAACATTACAATAACTGTTCTGCTCGTTCCCTGCCACCTGAAGACTTTAGAGGACTTACTGAACGGCCTTACAGAAAGAGGGCGCTGTTATGCAGGGTGAGTCTGGGGCAGGATTAGCGTCATTACAGGGTCTGTCCTCCCGCTTGGTGTCACCATGAATACGGGGGTCTTCAATTCAAACTGTCTGCACAATTGGCTCGCTATCAGCTGTTTATATAGTTTTGATCTAATGCTTCGGTCAATTTGATTGGTCCTCAGTCTGATCAATGAGTTGAATTTCTGTAAGCTCACCCAGCATGCCCCTTGTGTCTCCTCATTTAATTAATTCATACACACCATTAATGTTTTTAAAAAAACGTTTCACAAACATCACAGCAATAGTCCCAACAATCACATTTTCATTCTGTTTGTGATAAATTAAATGTTAACCTAATCTCGTTAATTTATTAATATATTCCTAGTTTCCCACCACCACACAGCAATCCAACTCTAAAAAAACCCACAAATATTAAATACAATATATTAAATATATATTTAAATATATCAATATATATCTACATGATATCTAGTTAATAACAGCTTCATACTCTTTCCTGTCTGAACATTTTCTTTTAAACTAATAAGTGCTCTGCTCTCATTTAACATTCTCTGAGTTTCACATTTTAAAGACTCATTATTGATGTTTTGTAGTTAGGATTAATATGTCTTCACATTTCTGACCCAACATTCAGCATCTGCTTCACACGCTGTCATCTCCCATGTGTTTCATAACGGAGCTGTAACGGGGCAACCAGCGGTTGGTACTGGTCAAGAGCGGTGTCCTTGTGGGAGAACTACAACTCCCAGAAGGCGTCGCGCCAATTAACAGCGACAAGGCGCACCTGCCAGCATGCCTATTAAAACAGCGCGACAAGCTTCAAGCTTTGGAAACCTGACGCTTGTCGCCACGTTGGCTCTATGACCAATTTTGCGATTGTGATTGATTGTGTGCCTTTCAACTCTGTCCTATCCGGTCCAGTCGGCCAGAGCACTCTGACTCTGGGGTGGTCCGCTGTTTTCACCTCTTTATGCTGCTATAGTCTAGTGATGGGCAGATGAGGCCTCATTGGGTGTGTGGCACATTTCCCCAAACTGTGTCGACATGTGAAACTGTGTTGCTGCATCAGTTAATGGCAACATCTGCTGGATTACAAAAAGTCATTACAGGCGACTTCAACAAAAACGTGAAACGGGCTGAGTTCTCAGGCAAGGTTCATTCACTAGTTTTATTTAAAAACATCAGCTGATTTAAAAATATTTGGGCTGAGGCGATTGTAATGGATCCTGTAATCTTGGTGTGTTCGCCTCGGATATGTACCTTTGTACCTTCTCTTTTTCTCAGGATGTCATCTGGGGGAAAATAAAATACCCCTGATAAAGAAATTAGAATAACCCAAAAGAAAAATATCAACAGTGAAAAATGAGATCCAAATAATCATTTATCTTCTTAGTGATGAGAAATGATCCCATATGGGTGAGAACTTCCTCTTACTTGGTTGATCCATGGTATTTAATGACAACAAGCCAAAAAAAACAATGCAACGCAAAAAACACAAACTCCATCCAACACAAAACTGTCTCGGTACATTTTCTCCCTTATAAATACAATTTGGCGCGTTCAAAACCATGATATAGGAGCTGTGTCGATCACGTGGTTTTCCTTAAAATGATACGCACACCGACACGGAGTTTTGCTTTGTTTGCTCGACACATGCAGCGAGGTTTCAGTGTCTTCAGACCAGGGGCGTTTTTAGGGTTTAGAAACATCAAGGGCTTTACCCCTGATCCCTTATTCCCCCATTAAAATTTGCCCTTTCGTGAGTGTATTTATCCATTTTTCAAACTGTTGCTACACTCATATTGTTTGATCATTTATTAGTTATATTGGATAAAATTAAATAACATATGTCTGGGGGGGGGGGGGGGGGGGGGGGGGGGGGGGGGGGGGGGGGGGGGGGGGGGGGGGGGGGGGGGGGGGGGGGGGGGGGGGGGGGGGGGGGGGGGGGGGGGGGTCTGCGTGGGTTTCCTCCGGGTTCTCCGGTTTCCTCCCACAGTCCAAAAACATGGATCAAGTTAATTGAATTCTCAAAAAAATTGCCCCCTATAGAGTGTGTCTGTGTGAGTGAGTGTGTGCCCAGCGATGGATTGGCGCCCTGTCCTGGGTCTATCTGCCCAGCGCCCGAGACGTTCTCCCCTGGATGGGCATGGGGAACCCCACCGCGACCCTAATAGAGGATAAGCGGGAGATAATAAATGAATGGATGACATATGTCCGTCAGCAGTAAATAGTACGTTCAGTTATAATAAATGATGGTTTTGTTTTAATACTGTTTTGCTTTGAAATACCGTAACTTTGCAACAGTTTGCGCCTTGAAAAATTCTGACCCTTTCTGAAAGCTGAGAAGCTGCTCTTTACAACCAACATAGTTATTACGGTAGTGCACATTGTATTGAACAATTGGTTAATTCATTCAAAGGTTCGTTTGTGACATCTAGTGGTAAAATAGTGTACAATAAACACTGTCAATATATGTTCAGCTGATTTAGTGGACACGTTAACTAATATCTAGGATTGAGAGAGGGTGTGTTTAAAGAAACAAAACCAGCGCAGAAAGGTGGGTTGTGCTTATTTAACTCAGTCAATTTAGTGATAGGAGGTTTTTATTAAGGAATAAAAGTTTTTCCACAGTTTTTGGACTTTTTTCCAAAAACTGTTTCCAATTTCTTTTTTGCTGACAACTTCTCCGGCTTTTGAAAAAACACGTTCACATGGGACAGATAAGGCTGGTATGCATAAATATTGTTTAGCCAACAAAAACAAATGTGGATAAACATTTTTGTACTCATTCCAGTAGGCCAGTGGATCATCTGATCTTTGCAATGGAGGATCAGTCAAGTATCTCTGAACTTCAATTGTGGCATCTGATGTATGATTCCTGTGAGCTCTTGCCAGTGCAGCATCTCGATAAAAACTTGTCCAAAGTTTGGAAGCTAAAAGAACAATATAGATTTTACTGTTATGAATACATAAATACAAGTTTAAGTGTGTCTATGTGACTGTGTTCATAAGTACCAACTTAAACTACCTGAGGAGGATGGATTTTGTGCACTTGGTGCTAGTTGAGGTGAATGATCTGATGAAGTCTCCACTCGTGTCTGCCTGACCAAAGCTGCACATTCAGCTGTAAGTTTCCGTGCAGCAATTTGGTTCTTTTCTGGACTGTAAAATCCAATGGTTTTAAATCTTGGATCCAGCAGTGTGGCATGTGACACGAGTGTTGAGCTCTCAAGTTATCAAACGGGTTATCAAAAACTATTTTTTTCAGTTGCAGTTATATTCCGTCCAAGAAGTGTTGCTGTTACATTTGTGGTCTTCAGTACTACTTCCTGGGTCGCTTGAAATAACATCTTTACAAGTGGAATTACCATTGAGCCTGACACTCTCTTCTCCTAGGACAGTTCCACAGTTGCCCTTGGAGACATGCTTCGATTGTTTCATATTCCTCAGAAGAAAGAGTAGGAACATCTGCCTTAAGTGATGCCAGAGCTGCCCCGACTGTCTCTCATCATACAAGCACTGCAACATTAAAAAGGTGCTGTTCCAGCATGTATCCACCTCCTGAATCAGCTTCATCACTGCACAGCTCATTTGCTGTTGCACATGTTTCAGTTTTTCTTTTCTGGTAGTGCTTGACCTAAAATGCAGTTCTTCTAGGCCAGGTGTTTGACTTCTAGGCCAGGGACTTTTTCACAACCAAATTTAACGCATGTGCAATGCAAACAACATGTTGCATGGCTAATTTTTTTTGCAGAGCGGAGCTTATTTGTAGCAGCATCAGTCACCAGGCATTGAACCTTACCCTGAAGTCCCCATTCCAGTACCAGAGACATTAGAGCAGTTGCTATGTTTTCAGCACTGTGGTCTTGGGGGAACGGCAGCACTCCTAGAAGTAAAGTGTCCATATTATCCAGGACACAATGACAAGTTACAGCCAGATAGGCATCCATGTGTTGCTGCTTCACATAATTGCATCTGCTGTACTTAAAAAAGTCATTACAGGCAAGTTCAATAAAAACGTAAACTGACTGGACAAGATTCATTAACAAGTTTTATTTAAAAACATCAGCTGATTTAAAATATTTAGGTTGAGCCGATTCCACGGTTTACATACTATTTCTTCTGCTTCCGAGAAGACCCCTTCACAGGGCACTGATGATGACGGCGTACATAGCTATTTAATTGCTAGTTTATATAAAGCAGGGTAATGCAGTCTTTGCGTTTTCCAATATTCTAATGGATCCTGTAATCTTGGTGTGTTGGCCTCGGACATGTACCTTTGTACCTCTCTTTGACGTTCATGTCCAGCTGCTGCCACAGGTTGTCATCTGAGGGAAAATAACATATTCCTAATAAAGAAATTTGAGTAACGCAAAAGAAAAATATCAACAGTGAAAATGAGAACTGAATAATCATTTACCTTATTCTCGGTGTTGAGAGTAAAAGGATCCCACACGAGAGAAAACTTCCTCTTCCTCGGTTGACATTGAGCGTTAAGTGCGAAAAGGGGTGTTTTAAGGCTTTAAAAACATCAGGGGCTTTAGCCCAGATCCCTTATTCCTCCTCTGTCCTCTTTAAAAATTGCCCATTCCTGAGTGAATTTATCCATTTTTTAAACTTTTGTTACATTCATTTTGTTTGATCATTCATTAGTTATATTAGTTATAAATTAAATTACATATGAAATATGTCTGTCAGCAGTGGATAGCACATTCAGTTCTAATAAATGGTGGTTTTGGCTAAAAATGTTTGAATAAACAAACCTGAGCTTCAACAGAAAAACATGAATCCGTTTACGAGTCAGTTGCAGATGAGACAGTTTTACCAAGGTTTTGCTTTGAAATAACGTAACTTTGCAACAGTTTTCGCCTTCAGACAAATTCTGACGGTTTATGAAAATTGAGAAGCTGCTCTTTACAGCCAACATAGTTATTACGGTAACTCCTGACACTGGCAAAAATAATCTGTCTCCCAAACACACACACACATAGCTTAGAAGCACAAACAGCTGACAGTGACTCCATCGTTTGGTCTCGCTGCTGGAGACGGCCAGAGAAAGCTGCTCATTTGATCCGGGGCTACTGGCAAAACATCTAGGGCTGTAGCCCTGAAAGCCCAGGTCTAACGACGCCCCTGAGTGCGAATCTTAATGTTCGCATTAACTTTAGTTCAGGCGTCAAGCTTTTTTTAATTTCTTTGATTTTCCAGCTGCCGAGTTTTCAGCGGGCTTCTTAGTTAACTTATTAAACTGCTGTTTAAGCGTGATTTAATTTTTAGCATTAATGTGCCCTTCGGCAATCCTTTGGAGTCTGGTGCGTCAGTCCTTCAAGGCTCATGTTGTACAACTTGACTCTCTCGTTCACCATGTCGCACGCCCCGTGAACGACAGTTGGCATAATCAGTCCCTATTATATTACACCTATATTTTACACATATATTTATTGTATGTTGATATATATACATACTCTTATTTTCACCTTTGATTATTATTTTTTGGCCACCTGGTAAGAATAAACCAGGGGTCTCTCACTAAAGCCCGTAAATTGCCTCCTCCTATCCCTTCACCCTAACAGAAGCATCTTTTACACTTTAATTTGTTATTATTATAATTATAATTAAGCTTGTTCACCTTTTGAAAACTATATTACTATATTAAAATATAATTCTTCTGAGTTCATAACCCTTTGGCCTCTTCCAGGCATGGTGCCGGTCTCTAATTATCTCTTGACACAGCGTCCCCTCCTGGCTGTGTGAAGTTTTTGTCAGGATCGTTGGTCCTCAGACCAGTAGTCCTCAGACTGCTGTCTACATGATGATAGTCACGTCGGATTATTAAAGTCATATGTACAAGTTTGTTGAGTATGTGATTGAAATATGTCGAGTTCTCCGGGTCTGATCTTTGATCTTCTTTAGGTTTCTGGATCTCTATAACAGTCTACATTTACAGAATGTTATGTTTTAATAAAAGGGTTCCTCAGTAAGCTGCTTTATGTTTGGATGTTTGAAAAAGATTCCAGTTTCTGGCAACATTAATTATTCTTCTTTGTTATAATCTTGTTTATCCAAATGCTTATGTAATGCTTCATCATCATCTTGAATGTGAATCCAAATCTACCCAAATTAATTTCTTATAATCTTCTAAGGATGGATCATTGCCTTTGTAAGTTTTAATTAGCTTGAAAACAGCATCAGTCAGAGGGCAGATCTTGTGAGGTTTCTTGAGGTTTCCATCAGGCATTACATAACGCTATTGTTATCATAATGCTGTAACTCTTCTCCAGGTTTTGATTTAGTGAGGTCATTTTCACTGAAGGAAGTGTTGGGATCTCCTCCGATCACTATTAACGATGTTCAGTTCTGTTAGTGAAAACCTATAAAGACAATATAAAAAATATTTGAATACTCATTTTGTTCCACCTCCCACAGTCCGAAAACATGGATTTAAGGTAAACTGAATGCTTAAAATTGTCTAATGTAGAGCGTGTTGTTGTGTGTGAGTGAGTGTACTCCCTTGGATGGGCATGAGGAACCCCCCCCACGACCTGGTATATATATATATATATATGTTATTTATAGACCAGTGTTGTTTGTTCCTCATGCTTTCCCCGTTCCTTAGTTTTGGATGCATTTTTTTTTAATAAAAGCCTCTTTCCGCTTAGCTGGTTGCCTGACTCCACAAAGCAGGCTCGAGATATATATTTATTTAAGGAGAAATATTGCACATGTTCACTATGTGAGTTCCACCTGATGCATCATTAGATTCAATTTAGAGAAATGAAACTGAAACTGATGATGTTCTGTTTCAGTAACCTGAGACACCTGCTGTAGAACTCCACCCATCATCCCTGCGCTGATATCACCTCAGAACAGGAACCACCCTGACACTTCAACTCTAGCTGATTACAAACCAGCGACTGCAGATATCAGGATCATCTGATATTACAAATAAAATTACTAATTCAATTTATAAGTATATATAATAACTGTCCATTCTTGAGGTTTGTTAGTGCTAAACTTGAGTCAGACACAATCATCTTGTTGGTTTTGTATCTTCAACCCATGGTAGTGTTCAGCACTTTGCTACTTGTTCAGCTGTATATACTGCCAATATATCAACATGGTGATTTTTAGAAAATTCTCTTCTCCTTGTTTTGAGTAAGTTTTAACAAAGCATTACTGAATCAACATAAATGAAACGTAATTAGCTCATTAAAATCTGTACCTGATTAGTAATAATTTTAATTAAATTAACATATTGCAGGAAAACATAATTCATTTGCAAAAAACACACCTGCATCACAGTTCAGAGGGCACGCCCTCTAATTAATACAGTGATTGTTTCCAAAAAAAAAGTACGTACATGGTATGAATTGTTTTTATGAGCTTTCCTCATTTCCACAATCTTACTTTATTATAATTAAAAACGACTAATAATTCCATGTGTTAATATTTAATAAATAATGAACATGTGCATTGGTTCATTCATTTATTCCTTCTCTTCAACTTAATCCTCTATATGGGTTGCTGGGGGGGCAGGGGAGAACATTTCAGGCACATGACTATATTATTCAAAATATTGCTTTAAATAAATGCATTTATGAGTTTATTTTTAATTACTGTGTGTTTAATTAAACGTTCTATTAAAGCATTAAATCATTATTATTGAGAATAAATCACGAAAAAAAGCTGTAACAGTACTCCACTTTGCGATGGGTCTAATAACACCTATTTACAAGATTTACTTACAATAATGCCACACCCGCTTGTACCTTACTGCTTTTTTAAAATGCATTTTAGCATGGGGTTTGTCTCAAACCACGTTTTTTTAAACACACTTAATTTAGTATTACACTTAATTCACATAGTATTTGAAAACAGCAAAAATATACTACAAATTCATTCATTCATTATCTCCCGCTTATCCTCTATTAGGGTCGCGGTGGGGTTCCCCATGCCCATCCAGGGGAGAACATCTCGGGCGCTGGGCAGATAGACCCAGGACAGGGCGCCAATCCATCGCTGGGCACACACTCACTCACACAGACACAATCTAAACGGGGCAATTTTTGAGAATTCAATTAACTTGATCCATGTTTTTGGACTGTGGGAGGAAACCGGAGAACCCGGAGGAAACCCACGCAGACACGGGGAGAACACGGAAACTCCACCCAGATGGGGATTCGAACCGGGAATCCCTAGCGCTGAGAGGCGAACGTGCTAACCACTAAGCCACCGTGCCGCCTATACTACAAATTAAATTACTAAATAATATTACACCGCAAACACTGCTACGTATAACTATTCTGCTTGTTCCCTGCCACCTGGAGATTTTAGAGGACTTAAGACTTAATAAGACTTCATAAGACACTCACGGTATTTAGTATTAAACTTAATTAACAGTATTTGAAAACAGCAAAAAATATTACAAATTAAATTACTAAATAATATTACACTGCAAGCATGAATACGCATAACTATTTTGCTCGTTCCCTGTCACCTGGAGACTTTAGAGGACTTAAGACTTAATAAGACTCAATAAGACTTAATAAGACACTCAAAAGGTTGTTTATTATTGTGAATAAATCACAGGAAAGAGATGGAATGTGTATATGTGATTTAATCAGAATAATGCCACACCTCTTCTACCTTACTGCTTTAATAAAATGCATTTCAGCATGGGATTTGTCTCAAACCAGGGTTTACTAAACACACTTAATTTAGCATTATAATTAATTCACACAGTATTTTAAAAACAGCAAAATAATATATTACTAAATGATATTACACTGCAAACATGACTATGTATAACTGTTCTGCTCGTTTTCTGCCACCTGGAGATTTTAGAGGACTTACTGAACGGTCTTACAGAAAGAGGGCGCGGTTACGCTGGGTTTGAGTCTGGGGCAGTTACAGGGTCTGTCCTCCCGCTTGGTGTCACCGTGAACATGGGGGTCTTCAATTCTGACTGTCTGCACAATTGGCTCTTTATCAGCGGTTTATATAGTTTTGATCTAATGTTTCGGTCAATTTGATTGGTCCTCAGTCTGATCAATGAGTTGAATTTCTGTAAGCTCACCCAGCATGCCCCTCGTGTCTCCTCATCTAATTAATTCATACACACCATTAATTTTTCTTAAAAAAAAGTTTCACAAACATCAGAGCAACAGTCCCAACAATCACACTTTCATTCTGTTTATGATTAAAGTTTTAAAATGTTTACTTAATCTTATTAATTAACTTATTCCTAGTTTCCCACCACCACACAGCAATCCTACTCTAAAAAACCTACAATATTTTATATATATATATATATATATATATATATATATATATATATATATATATATATATACACATTAAAACATGATTTCTGGTTAATAACAGCAAACGTCACACTCTTTCCTGTCTGAACATTTTCTCTTGAACTAATTCTCATTAGTTCTCATTTAACATTTTCTGAGTTTCACATTTTAAAGACTTATTATTAAGGTTTGTAGTTAGGATAAATACGTCTTCACATTTCTGACCCAACAGTCAGCATCTGCCCCACACGCTGTCATCTCCTATGTGTTTCTTAACCAAGTATCTTTTACGTTTTAATTTGTTATTATTATAAATATAATTAAGCTTGTTCACGTTTTAAAAACTATATTAAAATATAATTTTTCTGAGTTCATAAGCCTTTGGCCTCTTCTGTGCATGGTGCCAGTCTCTAATTGTCTATTGGCACAGCGCTCCCTCCTGGCTGTGTGAAGTCTTTTTCAGGGTTGTTGGTTCCTCAGACTGCAGTATACATGATTAAGGTAACATTTCATTATTAAAATCATATGTAGAAGTTTGTTGGGAGTGTGAGTGATGTATTCTGAGTTCTCTGGGTCTGATCTCTGATCTTCTTCAGGTTTCTGAATCTCTACATTTTCGGAATGTGTGTTTTAATAAAAGGGTTCTTCAGGAAGCTGCTTTTATGTTTGAATGTTTCTAAAAGATCATGAATCCAGTTTGTGGCCACAGTAAGTATTCTTCTTTGTAATGATCTTGTTTATGTTAATGCTCATCTGAAGCTTTATCATCACCATCTTCATCATCATTGGAACTTTTAAGTGAATCCATATTTGCCCTAATTATATTTTTTATAATTTTCTAAGGATGGATCATTGTCTTTGTAAGTTTTAATTAGTTTGAACACAGTATCAGTCAGAGGGCAGCTCTTGTGAGGTTTCTTGTATCCTTGATGGACATCAGGAATTGCATTCTTCAGGATGTAGAGAACTGTTTCTCTCAGGAGGTGATTCTGTAGTTTCATCTCTAAACAGGTTTGTAGATCAGCCCACTCAAATTCAACAAGCTCAGGCTGAGGAGACAGACTCTCAGTTGAGCTGATTCTACACCACAATTCTAGACGTGTAGACAGAACCTTTGCTAAGATAAGATACTCCACACTAAAAATGTAACCATCACCATCTACACAATGAGTAATGAAGTGCTGAGGTAAAGCGTTCTCCTTTCTCTGGTTTATGTCTTCAAGAATATTATTGTACCAGGACATTAAATATTGAACCATGTGTTCTGTGTACATTCCCAGTCTGATTCCATCAGATGTTCTGAGCTTATCTAGCTGTAGAACCACAATTGCGTCCTTAATCTCTTCCTCACTGATTTCTTGTTCAGAAAAAGCTCTGGGTTTGAGTTGCAGTAACAGGGGTTTGTGGTCTCTTTCAGATACATCAGGAATGACTTCACATTTACTGACTTTGTAGGATTTTCCTTCAGACATAAGGAAGTAATCCAGTCTGTAATGGATGATCTGATCCTTGTGTTTTCTTGTAAAAGTAAAACGTGACTCAGTGAAAGATTCACCGTTGATCTTGGTAAAAACATCATGCACTTTCAATTCTTCTATTAATGTCTCCACAGATTTTCTCTTTCTTTCATGATTGTAATTAATGTTATCATAACGCTGTAACTCTTCTCCAGGTTTTGATTTAGCGCAGTCATTTTCAGTGAAGGTAGTGTTGAGATCTCCTCCAATCACTAATATTCCTGCAGTTGGACCCTTCAGACGTTCTACGAGCTGAGTTACAGCCCACTTGTTCTCATGATGGTTGTACACTGATACGAGTGTGAACTCTTGTTTTTGCAGTTTACACGTTAATACCACAAAACATCCATCCTTATCTTCAATCTGGTTAAGAGCTTCAAACTGTAGATCCTTGTCATCTTTTATTAGAATTGCTGCTCCTTTATTTTTTGAACTGTATTTGGTGTAAAAAGCTTTCCAGCCCTTTATATTGATCTCATCTTTTGGACCAATACGAGTCTCCTGCAGTAAAAATATGTGAGGCGCGAGATTTTGATAATTTTTTTTTAGTTTTGCCCCCAGATAATTAACCTGTTCCTCTATATCTTTTGTCCTGTTGATGTTCCATGTAACAATGTTCAGTTCTGTTAGTGAAAACCTGAAAACAAGACAATATGAAAAATATTATAAAATATTATTATAAAAATATATATATTTTTTCTCTTTAGGTTAATTAACTGTTTTTTGCTATTGGTTATTTTCACTGTCATGTGGGCTGACCTTTATTTTTTATAGACCAGTGTTGTTTATGATTCTCATGCTTTCCCCGTTCCTTAGTTTTAGACGCATTTTTCTTTATTAAAAGCCTCTTTGTGTGAGTGAGTGTGTGCCCAGCGATGGATTGGCGCCCTGTCCTGGGTCTATCTGCCCAGCGCCCGAGACGTTCTCCCCTGGATGGGCATGGGGAACCCCACCGCGACCCTAATAGAGGATAAGCGGGAGATAATGAACGAATGAATGAATATATATATATATATATATATATATACATAGATAGATAGATAGATAGATAGATAGATAGATAGATAGATAGATAGATAGATAGATAGATAGATAGATAGATAGATAGATAGATAGATAGATAGATAGATAGATAGAGATATATATGGATTCCAGTTAAGGAGTTAATTAACTGTCTTTTGTTATTGTTTCTAGGGGGTCAGTGGTCTGTTTGAGTTAGTCTGTTAGTCTGTATGTCTATTATCTATTGTTAGCTTTTGTGTTTGTGTTGAGACTGGCACTGACTTTGTTGACTCGCGTGCGATCCTTGTTATGTTTTCTGTTACTTTAATAAACACTATTGCACGAACGACAGGTTTGCTGACTCCACTCAGCGTGTTTTTCGCGTCTCCCAGCACTTACCTTATATATATAAACTGTGTGATATGATTATAATATCACATTGTTAGTTTTATATGACATACTCACTGAGGTTTTGAATCAGAACTGTTCCACGTCGCCATTGAATTAAAGAGTTTTAAAGAGGTTTGATGGTTCAGAAGTGATGCTGCTAAATTATGAAATCAGAGGTGATCAGTTCATAAAAATTAAACACCAGCTTTAACTTTTTATTGGTTTAATTAAATTAATGTTTACCTTCAGTCTGTCCAATCACAGTGCTGCTGTTCACAGTTCTGCATGAATTACATTTTAGAAATAAAAGACAAAATGAATAATTACACATTATTTAAATAAACTGGTTTATCAGTTTATCACAATGCAGAGAGCATCAGAGGAAACAGACTCATCCGACTCATAACACGTAAATGATTAAACACTCAACGACCGATTGATAAATTAAATAATTTTATAATAAACTTTTAAAGTTTATTATTTTAAAACGTTTGATTTTTTTTTAACCTAAAGATACAGAAAACAATTACAGATCATCTCTGACATCCTTTCAAACGTTTTGCTTCTGATCTGAGAGCAAAAACAGTTCATCAATGACAAGATTCAACATTTAATACCTCGGGATCTAAATGAAACAGTATTTAATGAGTTAAAGTGTTCTATCCTGAGCCTCTGTCCATTAAGTTTAGAAGCAGTTTGTTTTATTCTAACGATGCCTATAATTAGTGAAGTATAACTTTAACATTACATTTATATTACATTTGGTCATTTAGCACACACATTTATGCAAGTTTCTCAACTTGGTTGGGGTCAGAGCACAGGGTTCATACAGCTGCCTGGATCAGTGCAGGTTAAGGGTCTTGCTCAAGAAGCCACATTGGTGCCTTCATTGGACCTGGGATTTAAACCTTCTGATTTATTTTTATTACTGGAGAACTGTAATGGAACTTCAGTTCCATTGGTTCCTCCCTGCAGTGATGTCACTGTCCTAAAGACAAGATCAAAACACCCTATATCTGAGATATTATCAATTAAACCAACAAAATCAATACAAACAAGAGGAAAAAGTTAATGACTACAATAAATAAAAAAAACATGCTTTTAACATATTAAGGAAAACAATTCCACAGTTATAAACACCCATAAATCAGTTATAACATATATTATATATAAAAAATCATGATTATTTATTAAATAAATTTTACTGCAAAAAGAGGTAAAAAATAATTATCCTGACCATAAAGAGTTCTTCTGATGAAGATGATGAAAATGTTCCTCCAACAGATGGTTCTGTATCAGTAACAGTTGATCTGAGTTGAACTGAGAATCAGCTGGAGTTTAAATACCATATTGTTTTGTTCTAGGTGATGTCAGAGTATCAGAATGATTCCTGTTCTAAGGTGACGTCAGTGCAGGGATTATTTGGGTGGAGTTTCTACAGAATGATGGATCGGATGGATAGTGAGAGGTGTAGATCCATAATCAGACGTGCAGGTGGATGATTAATGCATGGTTGTTTTAAGAGCAGAAGAACCTGAAGTGTCGGTTTTCATACAACATTCAATGTTTCGCTTCAGAAGAAAACAAAACTATGCTCTGCATAAGTTGTTTAACAAAACATCAGGTTTTTCTGTCAGCAGGACTGAGTGAAGACACGCCCACTTTTATTATCTTTCAACTGATTCAGAATCAGAACCAGGATCCTTGTTTTAACAAAATACTTCTCTGTAATCTGTTAATGAATTTATTTTCATTCATTCATTATTTCCCACTTAATCCTCTAGGGTCGTGTGTGTGTGTGTGTGTGGGGGGGGGGGGGGGTTCCCATCCAGGGAAGAACGTTTAAGGCCCTGGGCAGATACACCCAGAACAGGGAGCCAATTTATCACTGGTCACACACACACTCACTCACACAAACACTATAGTGTTTAACATGTTCTTCTCTCAGTGCTGGAGATCCAGATTCAAATCCCAATCTGGGTGGAGTTTTCATGTTCTCCCTGTGTCTGTGTGGGCTTCCTCAATGTTCTCTGTTTTTCTCCCACAGTCCAAAAACTTTGATTACCTACTCCAAATACCCCATATAGTCTGTGTTTGTGTGAGAAAATGTGTGTGTGCCCAGCAATAGATTGGCGCTCTGTCCTGGTTTAATCTGTACAGCACCTAAGTTTAAGTTCAAGTTATTTATTTATATATCGCTTTTTACAACAGTACATCGTCACAAAGCAGCTTTACAGAATGAAAAGCCTTAAAACCCCCAAAGAGCAAGCTGAAGCGACAGTGGCAAGAATAAACTCCCTTTTCTGTTGTTATTCAAGGAAGAAACCTTGGGAGGACCAAGACTCAGTGGGGGACTCATCCTCCTTGAGCGGCCAGGCAGCAACAACAATGTAGGACAGCCATGAGAGACATTTAACAAATGGAAAATCTAAAAACTGGAAAACTATAAGTGAGTCCATTAAGGGGGCGTCCTGCAGGACCGCCAGTCCAATTGATATTCAGGTTCCATCAGTGTTCGTCGGCAGAGCCATGGATGAAGATCTCCAGGAAGCCGGTCACACCTCAAAAGAAACAGACAAGGAAGGCAGTTAGAGCTAATAATAAAGCATGGCATTTAATTAATAACTAATTTATTGACAAACTAATTTATTGACACCTAAAGCCCCTGGATGTGCTGAATGATTTTTTCCTGCAACCCTATTGGATGGATGGGTAACCTATATAAAACATAAGTACTGTTTCTATTAAAGTAATGCTTTCTTGTACATATTTTCTGATATAAATGGAACTATTGGAACTGAACACACATATACTGTATCACAAGGAAATTTAAAGTTTCTTATTGGAAGATGTTTAAATACACGATGTGTAATCAGTTCAACTGAGATGATTTTTAAGTTTTACTGTCCAGCAACAGGGAATTCCAGTCACCATGGTAACAGTTTTCCACCATGGTCATCATGTTCATCACTTAATCAGTGATTCTCAATTATTTTCTGTTAAACCCCCCCTAGGAAGACACACACATCCACACATATGCACACACACACATTGTCAATAGAAAAGGATTTAAAAGAAAATAAACGAAATCATAACAAACTTCAGACTGAACACTGGAACCCTCTGATCAACCACCTCATCTGTTCAGAGATCGGATTTACCAACATGATTAGAATGAACACACCTAACGCATATATGACACACCTGATCAACACATCACACACCTGATGAGTACATGACATACTCATAAACAGGATTAAAGAGTGTCACTCTGAAATTTTCACAATATTCAGGATTCACTTTAATCCCATTTAATAATCTGATAGTAATGATATCACTTTGAGTCCAATTCTGATCAACTGATAAAATTTTTTTTTTTTTCGTTTAATCCTCTACTAGGGTCGTGGGACGGTGGGGGGGGGGACTTTTTCGGGTTCTGGGCAGATACACCCAGGACAGAGCACCATATGGGGCAATTTAAAGCATTCAATTTACATTGAATCCATGTTTTTGGACTTTTGGAAGGAAACCGAAGAACCTGGAGGAAACCCATATGGACATGTGGAGAACTTGGAAACTTTACCCAGGTTGGGATTCGAACCTGGATCTGCAGTGCTGAGAAGAGAACAAGCTAAGACACCGTGCCTCCAATGATGAATTAAATAAAACATATTTTAAAAGTTCATGATGTTGTAAATGAGGAGAGTAGTTTAGACTGTGATTTAGATTGAGAGACAGTTATAAACAGTTTATGTCACTGTTATTCATGTTCTGATTTGACTGAGTGAGTTATCAATGTAGATCCATTAATGTGGTTCTAGAAATCTTTAGACAGAAGGTTCTCAGTTTTCAGTCTTTGTAAGTTAATATTAAAGTGGGTGTGGCCAGTCTCAGTGCTGATGCTTTATTTAAACATGATTTGATCTTGTAGCAGCTCTGTGTT
>JAFMOD010000199.1:195448-224691 GCA_019802435.1 Corydoras maculifer
TAGATTGAGAGACAGTTATAAACAGTTTATGTCACTGTTATTCATGTTCTGATTTGACTGAGTGAGTTATCAATGTAGATCCATTAATGTGGTTCTAGAAATCTTTAGACAGAAGGTTCTCAGTTTTCAGTCTTTGTAAGTTAATATTAAAGTGGGTGTGGCCAGTCTCAGTGCTGATGCTTTATTTAAACATGATTTGATCTTGTAGCAGCTCTGTGTTCTGTGTTCTGCATGAGGTAAGAACATATTAAACACAAAAGTAAATGAATCTGGAAATTCAGGCTCCTCCACAACCAGCTTTTGTTTTTCTCACGGTGTTATGAAAAATAATAGTAAACTGAAATAGTAAAGTATGAAACATAAAGAGTAAAAATAACATCATGAATCATCTGTTCAAACACCGGAACCTCCTCCTCCATCAGTTCAGAGTTCCACCTAATGCATCATTAGATTCAAATCAGAGAAATGAAACTGAAACTGATGATGTTCTGTTTCAGTAACCTGAGACACCTGCTGTAGAACTCCACCCACCATCCCTGCTCTCACGTCACCTCAGAACAGGAACCATCCTGACACTCTGACACTCTGTAGAACCAACCAAAGTGTGATCTTCAACTCAAGCTGATTACAAACCAGCGACTGCAGATATCAGGATCATCTGATCTGATATTACAAATACAATATATACATATTATTAGTATAGACGTATAGTAACTGTCCATTCTTGAGGTTTGTTAGTGCTAAACTTGGGTCATACACAATGACCTTGTTTGTTTTTGTACTCTTCAACCTATTGTAGTGTTCAGCTACTTGTTCAGCTGTATATACTGCTAACATGTCAACATGGCAATTCTCTTCTCCTTGTTTTGAGTGAGTTTTAACAAAGTATGACTGCCATCACCATAAATGAAATGTAATTAGCACATTAAAATCTTTACCTGATTAGTAATAATTTAAATTTAATTAACATATTGCAGGAAAACACAATTAATTTGCAAAAAACACTCCTTCATCACAGTCCAGAGGTCACGTCCTCCATTTGATAAAGTGATCATTCCCAAAAAGAGAGTAGGTACATGGTATGAATTGTTTTTATTGTGATGCTCAGCATGTTAATGTTATAAAGCGGGATTTAAACTCTGAGGGCAAATAAGATAATAACCCACCGTCATCACGACACATGGGTGCCATCTAGTGGACGTAGAAAGCATCGTTACAGAAATAAAACTGAAAACAGTAAAACCTTCAGGCTGTGAGTCAGAAATCAAATCAGCCTGTAGAATCTGTTTAATTTATTTGATCGATTTGAGCGGATTTCTATAAAGTGAAGTCATGTGATCATAAAAGAACACTTTGACTTAATTTAAATCTTTTAATTAAAACTGCGGGCGGCACGGTGGCTTAGTGGTTAGCACGTTCGGCTCTCAGCGCTAGGGATTCCCGGTTCAAATCCCCATCTGGGTGGAGTTTCCATGTTCTTCCCGTGTCTGCGTGGGTTTCCTCCGGGTTCTCCGGTTTCCTCCCACAGTCCAAAAACATGGATCAAGTTAATTAAATTCTCAAAATTGCCCCGTTTAGAGTGTGTCTGTGTGAGTGAGTGTGTGCACAGCGATGGATTGGCGCCCTGTCCTGGGTCTATCTGCCAGCGCCCGAGACGTTCTCCCCACGTTCTCCCCATCTGGGTGGAGTTTCCATGTTCTCCCCAGATAAGCGGGAGATAATGAATGAATGAATGAATTAAAACTGCTGGTTCTGTTGTTGAGGCTCAGTGATGCTTCGCATCTTTATTTCTGCACAGGAGAAGAACACTCTCTTGACGACGGAACCGAGACACTCTCTCATCTTTCCTCATTTCCACAATCTTACTTTAATATAATGAAAACGACAAATAATTCTATGTGTAAATATTTATTAAGTAATGACCATATGCATTGATTCATTTATTTAATCATTCTCTTCAACATAATCCTCTATATGGGGTGGGTGAGCGGGGGGAGGTGGCAGCGGAGAACCTTTCGGGCGCTGGGCAGATACACCTATGACTGGAAACTAATTTCTCGCTGGGCACAGACTCACTCACGCACACAGACACACAAACAAACACACTCTATATGGGGCAATTCAAAGCATTTTACTTACCTCGCATCCATGTTTGTAGGCTGTAAGAGGAAACCGGAAAACCCAGAGGACATCCACGCAAACACGAGGAGAACATGGAGGCTCCACCGGGAATATTGCTTTTAATATATTCTTTTTATGTCTTTTTTATTACAGTGTGTTTGTAGGTGTTTTATGAAATCAATAAGACACTTCTGTGGTTTATGTACAAAAATACACGAACTCAAAAGATGTGGAACTTTACTCCACTATGCGATGTGACTATCTCTATATGGAATTTATTCAGAATAATGCCACGCCCTCTTGTATCTTACTGCTTTATTAAAATGCATTTCAGAATGGGGTTTGTTTCAAACCAAGGTTTATTAAACACACTTGATTTAGCATTACACTTAAATCACACAGAATTTAACAACAGCAAAAGATATTAGAAATAAAATTACTGAATAATGTTTTGCTGCAAACATGACTACGTATAACTATTCTACTTGTTCCCTGTCTCCTGGAGTCTTTATATGACTTTAAGAGACTTAATAATTTATTATTTATTATTATTATTATTATTTTGAATAAATCACAGGAAAGTGTAAGTGATTTATTTACAATAATTCCACACCCTCTGCTACCTTACTGCTACTATACTGCTTTTATACTGCTCAAGTGGCTCTCTATCAGCGGTTTATATAGTTTTGATCTAATGCTTCTGTCAATTTGATTGGTCCTCAGTCTGATCAATGAGTTAAATTTCTGTAAGCTCACCCAGCATGCAACTCGTGTCTCCTCATCTAATTAATTCACACACCATTAAAGTTTTTTTTTTACAAAAAACGTTTCACAAAAATCACAGTAACAGTCCCAATGACACTTTTATTCTGTTTATGATTTAAGATTTTAAATATTGACTTAATCTTATTAATTTATTAACTTCTTACTAGTTTCCCACCACCACACAGCAATCCTACTCTAAAAAAACGTACAGTGTATTAAATATATGTATATATATATATATATATATATATATATATATATATATATATATATATATATATATATATACATAAATATATAACAATCTCTATAATATAATAATAAACTCTATATTAAAACATGATTTCTGGTTATTAACACAGCAAACATTACGCTATTTCCTGTCTGAAAATTTTCTAATAAGTGTCTCATTTACCATTCGCTAAGTTTCACATTTTAAAGACTTATTATTAATGTTTTGTAGTTAGGGTTAATATGTCTTTTTGACCCAACATTCTGCATCTGCCCCACATACTGTCATCTCCCATGTGTTTCATAATGAAGCATCTTTTACATTTTAATCTGTTACTATTATAGTTATAATTAAGCTTTTTCACTATATTAAATATAATTTTTCTGAGTTCATAAGCCTTTGGCCTTTTCCAGGTGTGGTGCCAGTCTCTAATTATCTCTTGACACAGCGCCCCCTCCTGGCTGTGTGAAATCTTTGTCAGGATCGTTGGTTACTCAGACTGCAGTCTACATTATGAAGGTAACGTAAAATCATATGTAGAAATTTGTTGAGTGTGTTAAAGTATGCAGAGTTCTCCGGGTCTGATCTCTGATCTTCTACAGGTTTCTGGATCTCTATAACAGTCTACATTTTCAGAATGTGTGTTTTAATGAAAGGGTTCTTCAGGAAGCTGCTTTATGTTTGAAGGTTTATAAAAGATTATGAATATAGTTTGAGACCACAGTAACTATTCTTATTTGTTATATTCTTGTTTATGCTAATGCTCATCTGATGCTTCATCATCTTCATCTTCATCTTCTGAGGATGGATCATTGTCTTTACAATTATTAATTACTTTGAAGACAGCATCAATCAGAGGGCAGCCCTGATATTTCTTAAGGTTTCCATCAGGCGCCATTATCTTCAGGATGGACAGAACTGTCTCTCTCATGGGGTAATCCTTTAGTTTAATCTCTAAGCCGGTTTTCCACTGAAACTCATAGTGCTCCGGCTGAGGAGACAGACTCTCAGCTGATCTGCATTTACACCATGATTCTAAGCGTGTAGACAGAACCTTCGCCAAGATGAGATACTCCACACTAAGAATGTAATTATCACCATCTACACGAAAAGTAAAGAAGCTCTGAAGTAAAGTGTTTTCCTTCTCCTTCTTTATGTCTTCAAGAATATCATTGTATTTTGACTTTAAATGTTGAACAGTCCAGTCTGTGTACATTCCCTGTCTGATTCCATTAAATGGACTGAGGATACCCAGCTTTAGAACCTCAATTGCGTCCCTGATCTCTTCCTCACTGATTTCTTGTTCAGAAAGAGCTGTGGGTTTGAGCTGCAGTAACAGGGGTTTGTGGTCTCTCTCAGATACATCAGAAATGACTTCACATTTACTGACTATGTAGGATTTTCTTTCAGACATGAAGAAGTAATCCAGTCTGGAACGGATGATCTGCTCCTTGCGTTTTGTTATAAAAGTAAAACGTGACTCAGTGAAAGATTCACCGTTGATCTTGGTAAAAACATCATGCAGATTAAATTCCTCTATTAATGTCTCCACAGATTTTCTCTTTCTTTCATGATGGTAGTTAGGTTTATCATAACGCTGTAACTTTTCTTCAGGTTCTGATTTAGCACGGTCATTTTTACTGAAGGTAGTGTTGAGATCTCCTCCAATCACTAACATTCCTGCAGTTAGACTCTTCAGACTTTCTACGAGCTGAGTTACAGTCCTCTTGTTCTCATAATGGTTGTACACTGATACGAGTGTGAACTCTTGTTTTTGCAGTTTACACTGTAATATCACAAAACATCCATCTTTATCTTCAACCTGCTTTAGAGCTTCAAAATGTAGATCCTTATCATCTTTTATTAGAATTGCTACTCCTTTTGTATTGGAACTGTGTGTGGTGTAAAAAGCTTTCCAGCCCATTATATTGATCTCATTAATCTCTTCGGTACTGATACGAGTCTCCTGCAGTAAAATGATGTGAAGCTCGAGATTTTGATAATTTTTTTTTAGTTTTGCCCTCAGATAATTCACCTGTTCCTCTATATCTTTTCTCCTGTTGATGTTCCATGTAACAATGTTCAGTTCTGTTTGTGAAAACCTAAAAAACAAGACAATATAAAAATGTTTAATGTTTGAAACATGGATTTAAGGTTAACTGATTGCCCCATATAGAGCGTGATGGTGTGTGTGTGAGTAAATGTGCCCAGCGCCCAAAACATTCTACTTTTGGATACAGTATACAGTTTTATATATATATATATATATATATATATATATATATATATATATATATATATATATATATATATAATCTTCACTGTCATGTGGTCTACCTGTTGTAATTCATGCTTCCTTTTCGGTTATTCAGCAGGCCAGATGTACAGAAGATACAGTTGTGTTCAAAATAATAGCAGTGTGTTTAAAAACATGAGTTAAGCACAAAATCTTTATAGTAGTTTTTATGTCCATGCATTGGGATCATTGCATACTGTTTTCCAAATCAAAATATGAAGAGAAATGTATATAATTCGTAACTACTTTAGAGAAAATGATAAAAAAAAGACTATTGGGCTGTTCAAAAAAATAGCAGTGTCTGCATTCAAACTTAAAATCTGTAGTCCTTTTTTATGATTTAGCATTCCTGTGATTTATTAACCTAATATTTAGGTTAATATATAACCACAATTATTTAGAACCGCTTCACATCTGTGTTGCATAGAGTCAACCAACCTCTGGCACCTGTTAACTGGTGTTTCAGCCCAGGATGCTTTGACTATATCCCACAATTCATTTGTATTTCTTGGTATTGCCTTAGAAACAGCATCTTTGATGTCACCCCACAAGTTTTCTATTGGATTTAGGTCCGGGGATTGGGCTGGCCACTTCATAACCTCAATTTGGACTGGAACCAAGATTGTGCTCGTTTACTGGTCGTTATCTTGTTGAAAGACCCATTTAAAAGGCAGTTCTTCTTTAGCGTAAGGCAACATGACCTGTTCAAGTATTCTGATATATGCAAACTGGTCCATGATGCCTGGCATGCAGTAAATAGGCCCACCACCATAGCAAGAGAAACATGCCCATATCATAATGCTTGCAATACCATGCTTCACTGTCTTCAGAGTGTACTGTGGCTTTAATTCAGAGTCTAGGGCCCTTGGACCCAAAAAGAACAATTTTAATTTCATCAGTCCACAATATGTTTCTCCATTTTTCTTTGGGCCTGTTGATGTGTTCTTTTGCAAATTGTATCCGCATCAGTACATGTCTTTTTTTTTTTTTTGCAAGGGTCTTTGCAGGGACTTCTTGCTCATAGATTAGCTTCACACAGGCGTCTCCCAACTATCACAGTACTTACAGGTAACTTGAGACTGTCTTTGATTATCCTGGAGCTGTTTATTGGCTGAGTCTTTGCCATTCTGGCTATTATTCGATCCATTCGAATGGTAGTTTTGCATTTTCTTCCACGTCTCTCAGGTTTTGCTCTCCATTTTAAAGCATTGGAGATTATTTTGTACTTCTACTTCTGTACTTCTTTATAAGTTTTACCATCTCCAATCAAAGTTCTTTTTAATCAAAGTTCTTTTTAATCAAAGTTCGCTGCTCTTCTGAACAATGTCTCGAACGACCCATATTTCTTAGGCTTTCAAGGAGAAATGCATGTACAGCATTCACTGATTTACACCTGTTTCCTCACAGAAATACTGTCCTCACCAATTGAACTCCACACTGCTATTATTTTGAACACACCCCTTTCAATTAATTATTCAAATACACAGACTCAATAGCATGTATATCATGAATGTTGAGACTGTTGGCTTTCTAAGAATCTACTGCACTGGCAAATTGTCATGTGGTAATTTAATTTATACCAAAAACAGTGATTAATCTGGTTAGTCATATTAGACTGTTATTATTTTGAACACAACTGTATATATATATATTAACTTTTGCGTTTTAGTTTTGGTTTAGTTTTTTAACTGTTAACATGACAAATAACTGATTAGTCTTTATTACTCCCCTTGTTTTAGTTAATTAACTGTCTTTTGTTATTGGTTCTTGTTTCTATTCCGGTGGTCTAATTTATTTATCTATTGTTAGCTTTTGTGTTTGTGATGAGATCAGCACTGACTTTGTTGACTTGTGTGTGATCCCCTGTTTTGCGTTCTGTTACTGTAATAAACACTATTGCATGAACCACAAGTTTCCTGACTCCACTTAGCACGTTTTTTTATTCAAGGTTTCAAGGAGACTTTATTGCCATTTACATAACATGTGGTACATGAAATTTAAATGAAATTCTGTTTCACAGACCCATAAAGCTGAGAGAGTGTGAAGCTGCTGAACTGCCACCCGCACCGCCATCTTAAAGTCAGAAAGATCAGATGGAAAGCATTGGGAAAGAAACATCCATCCATCCATCCATTATCTCTGGCTTTATCCTCTAGTAGGTTTGCGGTGGGGTTCCCCATGCCCATTCAGGGGAGATCATTTTGGGCGCTGGGCACCCAGGACAGGGCGCCAATCCATCGCTGGGTACACACTCACTCACACAGACACACTCTATGTGGGGCAATTTGGAGAATTCAATAGAATTGATCCATGTTTTTAGACTGTGGGAGAACCCAGAGGAAACCCACGCGGACACGGGGAGAACATGGAAACTTCACCCAGATTGGGATTCGAACCAGGAATCCCTAGCGCTGAAAGCTAAATGTGCTAACTACTCTACTAAGCCACTGTGCCCCCCGGGAAAGAAACAGACAGGTGATAAAAAAATAAACCTTAAGCAGAGCACATATAGACACCAATATGGACATGGTTATACGGATCAGCTATGACTTAGCGGCATTTAGGCTCATCATGCCAGACCGAGAGAGTTCTTGTTGAGAAGATAGTGTCAATAGCATTAAGAGACTATTTAATCAATTCCATGATTTTCTTGTTTTGAAGAGCAAAGCGACTAAAAGAGTCCTTTTTTGGAAGAAGGGTTTTGAAAAGAGACGGAGGGACAGAAAGGGATGAAAATGCAACCACCTTCCACGGGAGCAAGAGCAGATAAAAATATATATATGTATATAATATATATGTATATAAGTGTGTGTGTGTGTGTGTCTGTAAACTGTGTTAAATTTAAAAGATCCCTCAGTGTTTCTTTTTCTTTAATCACACTATAGACTATCATTGAATTGTTAAATTTTTAAATGTCTTTAATATTCATGACATGAATATAATATCAGATTGTTAGTTTTATATGACATACTCACTGAGGTTTTGAATCAGAACTGTTCCACATCGCCATTGAATTAAAGAGGTTAGATTGTTCAGAAGTCATGCTGCTGAATTATGGCATCAGAGGTGATCAGTTCATTAAAAATAAAACACCAGACTTAACTTTTTATTGGTTTAATTAAATTACTGTTTACCTTCAGGCTGTGCAATCACAGTGCTGCTGTCCGTTCTGCATGAATTGCTTGATGATTGAATGATTAAACACCCAACAATGCTCTGCAAAATCATTTAATAATACTTTTACCTTAACCTAAAGATATAATTACAGATCCTCAGCAAAATCCTCAGCAAAATCTACAGTATTAAGCATAAAGTTTAATAAAGGTAAGATCTCTGACATGCTGACAAACTAGAACTAAAAGTTAAAAAAAAGTAAGCTGAACTTCAGTTCCATTGGTTCCACCCTGCAGTGATGTCACTGTCCTACAGACTGGATCAAAACACACTGTACCTAAGATATCATTAATTGAACCAACGACATCAGTACAAACTAAAGGAAAAAGTTAAAAACTACAATAAATAAAAAAAATATTATGCTTTTAACATATTACGAAAAACAATTCCACAGTTATAAACACCAATAACTCAGTTATAATATATATTATATATGATAAATATATATTATTATTATATTATATTCATTAAATTAAATTAATGTTCCTGACCATAAAGAGTTCTGCTGATGACGATGGTGAGATGTTCCTCCAACAGAAGGTTCTGGATCAGTAACAGTTGATCTGAGTAAAACTGAGAATGAGCTGGTGTTTAAACATTACTCTCTGTTTTGTTATAGGTGATGTCAGAGTATCAGGATGGTTCCTGTTCTGAGGTGACATCAGTGCAGGGATGAGTTGGGTGGAGTTTCACAGCAGGTGAGTCAGGTCCTTTTTTTGGTCATTTACCTGTCTGCAGGACTGAGCAAGGCAATAATTTATCTTCATCCATCCATTATCTTTCAGTTATTATTATCTTTATTATCTTTCAATCCTCTACTGGGGTCGTGGCAGGGTTCCCCATCAAGGGGAGAATGACACTGGGGAGATCGCTGGATATACAATCAACACACACACAAACACACTTTACATGGAGCAATTCTGAGCATTTAATTTACCAATAATCCATGTTTTTGGACTGTGAGAGGAAACTGGAGAACCCCGAGGAAACCCACGCGACACGAGAAAAACTCCAACCAGATTGGGATTCGAACCCCAGAGCTGAGAGGAGAACATTAAGGCAACAAGCTGCCACTAATTTATCTTATTTATCTTTATCTGATCTATATAAGGACAACATGGTGATTTAGTGGTTAGCATGTTCTCTTAGAGCCGGGGATCCAGATTTGTATCCCGATCCTTATGGAATTTCCATGTTCTCTGCATGCGTCTGCATGGGTTTTCTCCAGGTTTCCTTCACACTCACACACACATTTTTAAACGCATTAGTCACTAGAACAGGATTTTTTCAATATTTGTAATGATAAACTTCTGACTGAACACAGGAGCCCTCTGATCAACCACCTCATCCGTTCAGAGATCAGATTAGAACAAACTCCAGTCCTCAGGAGCCACCGAACATCAGGAGTTATTAATGTGGATTCATTAACGTGATTCTATAAATCTTTAGACAGATGGTTCTCATCCTTTGTAAGTTAATATTAAAGTGGGTGTAGCCTGTCTCAGTGCTGATGCTGATGCTTTATTTAAAAATGATTTAATCTGTAGCAGCTCTGTGTTCTGTGATGTGCTGCATGATGTAAGAAGAGATTAAACACAAGCGTAAATCTGGAATCTGGAACTTCAGGTCCCTCCACAATCAGCTTTTGTTCTTCTCACGGTGTTATATAATAGTAGTAAAATTAGGAGAAAACACACAATAAATCATCTGTATAAACACCGGAAGAGTTCCACCTGATGCATCATTAGTTTCAATTCAGAGAAATGAAACTGAAACTGATGATGTTCTGTTTCAGTAACCTGAGACACCTGCTGTAGAACTCCACCCATCATCCCTGCACTCACGTCACCTCAGAACAGAAACCATCCCGACACTCTGACATCACCCAGAACCAACCACAGTGTGATCTTCAACTCCAGCTGATCACAAAACAGCGACTGCAGATATCAGGATCATCTAATATGATATTACAAATACATTCATTCATTCATTTATTATCTCCCGCTTATCCTCTGTTAGGGTCGCGGTGAGGTTCCCCATGCCCATCCAGGGGAGAACGTCTCGGGTGCTGAGCAGATAGACCCAGGACAGGGCGCCAATCCATCGCTGGGCACACACTCACTCACACAGACACACTCTATATGGGGCAATTTTGAGAATTCACTTAACTTGATCCATGTTTTTGGACTGTGGGAGGAAACTGGAGAACCCGGAGGAAACCCACGCAGACACGGGGAGAACATGGAAACTCCACCCAGATGGGGATTCGAACCGGGAATCCCTAGCGCTGAGAGGCGAACGTGCTAACCACTAAGCCACCGTGCCGCCCCATTACAAATACTGTACAATTAATAAATAATATTATACTGCAAACACGACTATGTGTAACTATTCAGCTTGTTCCCTGCCACCTGAAGACATAATAAAGACACTCAAGGTTGTGTATTATACCGAATAAATCATGGGAAAGAGGAACTGTATGTGATTTAATTAGAATAATTGTCACCGGTAATAATGGTTAAGGGCGTAAATTGGGTGCCTTTCACTAAAGGGAAAACTGGTACATGAGGGGCAGCTGGATCTTGTAATTAGGGGAGCTCCGGAAATTAATTAAAGAGAGTTGGAAACTGGTTGGAGCAGAGGGAAGGGAAGGAGCAGACGTTGTGTGGCTTGAAAAGCAGCGGGTTGAATTCGTTCGGGGAGCGAAGGACTTCAACTTGAATGGACTGCTGCTGGACATGCGGAGGAATGGACCAATGAACAACTGCCTTGATCGAGGGACAACGAGTCAGCTCTGAAAGGCTTTGTAATCTGGTGGAGGGGTGAGGAGTTGACTCACTCTTCCACAGAGTTAAGAACTCCCCGTTTTCCTTAGTATCCTGTGGTTCTTCCCAACTGTGTGAAGTGAGTCGCCTCTGCTTATGAGAGTTTGCCCCCGTATGTATACAGCGGTGTTGTGACTGGACCAGAGACAAGGCTGCGTGGAGACTGAGAATCGTTTGGTGCAGCAGAGTCGTTTGGGTGTGCGAGGCGTGCATCGGATGAGGGACGGTGAGAACGCTCACCCTTCCCAAAGTTAAGTGCAGTTCTGTCTCTCTCGTGAAAAGCGTTAAATTGTGTCCAGAGTCAGTGGCCGATATTTCCCCCAATGCTTAAATAGTAGCCGTTTAAATTACAAGCTGGTGATTGGTTAATTTTAGTCTAATTTTTCTTGCTCTGCACTGTGTGGTGGGTTTTGTGGGTTATTCTGGTTTATATAGGTATATTTGAAGTGCGGCGTTTTGGAGTGCAGTGAATTTTGTTTGCTATTAACCAATACCGGGTGGAGCTAAAAGTTAGACTGTTTGGGTTCTAATTCTTTAGAGGGGATCTAGCCATTATTTAGTAATTGGTTGTAGTAATTTGTTTTGCGTTTTATATTTGCTTATTTATTTTTGTGGTGTAATAGTGATTGCATGTTTTCTTTTGTTTTTTTTTGGTTGCTTTTTTTGTTAGAAATGATGAGATCCCCACTGTGGACCATATAATAACGTGGACCTTGGACAAATTTTCTCCCCTCCGTTTTGAACTGGACCTTGATACTGAAAGACATGGACTTGTGAACCTGAGCATGGACTTCTTTTCAATGGGGTTTTAATCTTGTGTGACTAAAGTTGTGGTAAATTTTGACTCCTCTCCAGTGTCTTATTGTCAACTCCGCTAATCCCCAAGAGTGTGTATTCTCCTTGAATGAAGGGGGTTTGCCCCTTGTCGAACCGGGTCCTGACAAATTCTGGCAAATTCTGCGCAACTCTTGGGTTGAGCAGCTGGAGTTGATAGTATGCCTGGTGAGGAACCACAGGCCGTTGGGCCTTTAATGATGCCGTTTTTTATGGGAGCCCCTTGGGCATCTAAGTTTGATGGGATTGGTACAATTAAGTTGGGAGATTGGAAAACCCAGATTAAATATATGTTAAGTGTCCAGCAATTAAGTGAGCAGCAGCAAGTGCAGTTTTTAAAGTGGTTTTTAGATGGGGACGCGAGACGGGAAGTTTTGGCTTTTGAGGAAAGGGATAGAGACACAATAAGGAAGATTTTTGATTTGTTGACTGGTTTATATGGGGATAATACCCCAATTGCAGCTCAGTTTTTTAATTGTAGACAGGAACCCAGTCTCTTAGATCTTTTGCTTTATGCCTTCGGGAACTGTTTAGTAGACTGAAAAGCAGGGATGAAACAGGTTTGGAGGAAGGTGATGTATTGTTACGTTATCAGTTTATTTTGGGCTTATGGGCCCTGTTCGTCAGGAGCTTTGTAAACAAGTACGGCGAACCCCTATCTTGAGTTTTGAGGATGTGAAGGCTGAGACATTAGCTTTAAAGCATCAATGCCAGGAACCTTGGGAGCCTTCTGTGTGCATGTCTGCCGGTGTCAGATCTCATTCCCCACAGCTAGCAAGTGACTGGAAGGTGGAGTTTCGGAATGAGATTTTGAAAGAAGTCCAGGAACAAATGTCACAATTGTCAAAGACCCTTCTAAATGAGCTGCGTGGTAACCAGCGCCCCCCTCAGGAAGGGTTACGGCCAGAGGTTGGTTGGAGGGGTCGAAGGACCTCTGCCCCAGCCGTTAATAGGTTTAAGTGGGATCCGCAAGGTAGGCCAATTTGTAATCAGTGTGGGGAGGTGGGGCATATTACTAGAAAGTGCCTTATATTAGGTCCCCCTGAAGGGGATTTTTAGTTTCTCCGGCTACTGTGGGTCAAGTGTCCAGATTACCCCCTAGAGACCCTTGTGCTACCCAAACCACTATGACTGGGGTATGCCCATTTGCAGATATAAAGGTTGATGGTATGGATGTAAAATGTCTAGTGGATACTGGTTCCCAGGTTACAATGTTTGCAGAGAGTCTCTGTAAAGAATTGTTTCAGGACAAGGAGCTGGGGGTCTCTAATGAGATTTCATGGCTTACCCTAAGGGTGGCAAATGGACATGATATTCCCTATATTGGATATATAGTGGCAGATTTTCAAGAAGGGGGTGTACCAGTACCAGCGCGGTGGCTGATTGTGGTTAAGGATAGCTGCCTGGGAGCTAATCGGGCTTTGTTAGGGATGAATGTGATTTCGGCCTGTTGGGTGGAATTGTTCCTAAATAGTCAAAAGAATTTATCTTCGCAGTCACATACAAACTCTTTGGGCGAAGGATGGGAAAATGTGTTTGCTGACTGTTGTCGGGTTAAGGCCGCTTCACAGCGGCAACAGAGGTGTGATACCGCACGTGTGGCTTGTCGGTATGCTTTGACTGTCCCTGCCACAAGTGAAGCATTGGTGTGGACTAGTGTAACAGGTGCCTAGGGCACCTGTTCTATGTCGGTTAATTTACTTTCATTAACAGTCTTTAGTTCAGTTAAGTATTTCTTTCCGTTCATTGGTTTGTTTTGTGCACGTGGTCGGATGTTGTCTGTATTTATTTCCTTCGTTCCCTGTCCTCCGTGCACATCGTAAAACCTGTTTATGTTCACTCGTCTGGTACCTTTGTTTTGTGGTGTTCCTACACCTTTAATAAATTCCGTTTCTCTGCTACCTGCGTGCCTGGCTCCCTTCAGCGGGTTGGAGCGCGGCGGTTCTGCGCTTCTAATGAACAGCCGCTTCAATCCCTAGGTAGGCGAGTGTAACAGCTAGACTACCTAGGAGGAGGGAAGCTCAAGAAAGCTGTGTCCTTGTTAAACCTTATGGTGAGATTCAAGGTGTGAAAGTTGCAAGGACCCTTGCTACAGTTCAACATGGCCGCATTCCGGTGCGAGTTTGCAACCTTAACCCGTTTCCAGTGTCCCTTTACAGGTTTCAGAAGCTGGCTAGAGTGTCCGTGGTGGATCCGATGGAGGTGCAGGACCAGAAGGATGTGGCCCTGACTGCTGTAAGCCCAGGGGTTGTCGAGGTGGGCATTGTTCAGATGGGTTTAGATACCAGCCCTTTAAGGGAAGACTTGCCCAGTTGGCTCAAGTGTGAGACCCTACAGGGCTGGATGAAGGACAACTACATCAATTACAGCAGTTTTGGGGCAAATGGCAACATCTTTTTGCTAACCAGGACGAAGATTATGGGTGCACCGATGTGGTTAAGCATTCAATTCCTACTGGGGATGCCCCTCCCATTCGGAAGAGGTATAGATCAGTGCCTCTTACCCTTTATAAAGAGATCCGTGGCTTATTACGTGGTATGTTGGAGGGGAACGTTATACGGGAAAGTTGTAGTCCATGGGTCGCTCCTGTAGTCTTGGTCCAGAAAAAATGTGGGGCTTGGCGGTTTTGAGTGGACTACTGCAAATTGAATAGCGTGACTAAATAGGATGCATTCCTTCTTCCTTGAATAGAGGATGCTCTTACCGGCTTGAGTCGGGCAGAATGGTACTCTACTTTAGATTTGGCTAGTGGGTACTGGCAGGTAAAGATGGACGAGCGGGATCGTGAAAAAACGGCCTTTATTACCCCTTTTGGCCTTTTTGAATGGGAACGCATGCCCTTCAGTCTTTGTAATGCCCCTGCAACGTTTCAGAGACTTATGCAAAGGTGTCTAAGTGGGCAGCTGTCAGAATCGACATTGGTTTATCTGGATGATGCAGTTTTCTTTCTGTGGATTTTGCTACACATCTGGCCCATTTGGAGACGGTGTTTCAGTCTCTGGAGCGGTATGGTTTAAAACTTCGGCCTGAAAAGTGCCATCTGTTCCAAAAGGAAGTGAAGTTTCTGGGGCATTGTGTAAGTGGTAAGGGTGTTTCCCCTGACCCAGCAAAGGTCTCTGCGGTTGAAGAATGGGCTACTCCAAAGACTGTAAGGCAAGTTCGATCCTTTTTGGGCTTTGTGGGGTATTATAGGCGACTTATCAAGGATTTTTCGAAGATTGCTAAACCTCTGAATGCATTACTGGGGGGTACAAGTTGCTGTAAAGGCGGCGTTCTCCTAGTTTAGAATAAACTTTAGAGTGTGAGGAGGCTTTTCAACAGTTGAAACAGAGGCTTCTCCAACCACCCAGTTTGGCTTATGCCGATTTCACTCAGCCATTTCTGGTATATACCGATGCTAGTCATCATGGACTTGGGGCAGTGTTGGCTCAGCAGCAAGAGGGTACCGAGCGGGTCATAGCGTATGCGAGTAGAAGTTTGCATCCAGCAGAAAGAAATGACTGTAATTATAGTTCATTTAAGATGGAATTGCTTGCCCTAAAGTGGGCTGTGACAGAAAAATTTAAGGATTATCTGTGGGGTGCCAAAATTGTGGTAATTACAAATAATAATCCTTTGGTACATCTGGGAACTGCTAAGTTGGGAGCTGTGGAATAGAGGTGGGCCACGCTTTTTACAATAGTACATTGTCACAAAGCAGCTTTACAGAAGAAAAGCCGTTAAACCCCCAAAGAGCAAGCCGAAGCGACAGTGGCAAGAAAAAACACCCTTTTATGTTGTTATTTAAGGAAGAAACCTTGGGAGGACCAAGATTCAGATTACCAGATAAAGTATCGACCAGGTCGTAATCATGTAAATGCTGATGTTCTCTCAAGGCTCCCAATGCCAGATGTGGATGGTTCTGTCCCGGCTGTACCACCGCAAGATGTCTTGGAGTGTGTGGCGGAAATGGTCCAGGCTCCAGAAGAACTGGCTGATGCTGGTTTTGGTTGGGATCCAGCTTATTGGCAGACTTTGCAGAGGGCTCCTTCAGGTGCCCAACACTAGGCTTCGAACTATGGGGGACCGAGCCTTTTGCTCAGCTGCACCACTTCTCTGGAACTGTCTTCCGGCCCATCTTAGGTCAGCGCAGAGCCTATACATTTTTAAAGCTCTGCTCAAGACTTTTCTTTTTAAACAAGCATATAATTGTTGATGCATTGATACATACATAATATTTAATGATTTTTAGTGTTGGTTGTTTTCATTATGTAAAATCTCAAAGTGTCACAATAATGGCAAAGTGCGTTACAAATAAAATCTATTATTATTATTATTATTATTATTATTATTATTATTATTATTATTTATATCATTTTTCTGCGTTCATAGGCTTTTGGCCTCTTCTGGATGTGGTGCCAGTCTCTAATAACTCTTGACACAATAACTAAGAACTCCTGGTTCTGTAAAGTCTTTGTCTGGATCATTGGTTCCTCAGACTGCAGTCTACATGATGAAGGTAATATCGGATTTATAAAATCATATTTAGAAGTTTGTTGAGTGTGTGCTAAAAGTATGCCGAGTTCTCCAGGTCTGATCTCTGATCTTCTTCAGGTTTCTGGATCTCTATAACAGTCTCCATTTCAAGAATGTGTGTTTTAATAAAAGGAAGATGCTTTATGTTTCAATGTTTTTAAAAGATTATGAATACAGTTTGTGGCCATGTTAATTATTCTTTATTATAATCTTTCATAAATCGATTATCTTCTGCTTTATCCTATACTAGGGTCACGGGGGGGGGGGGGGTTCTCCATGCCCATCCAGGGGAGAATGTCTTGGGCGCCGGGCAAACACACCCAGGACAGGGCGCCAATCCACACTCACTCACACAGACACGCACATAAACACACTGTACATGGGGCAATTTGGAGGCATACATGGGGCTTTGTTATAATCTTGTTTATGCTAATGCTCATATGATGCTTCATCATCTTCTTCTTCATCATCACTGGAACTTTTTAGTGAATACTTATTTTCCCGAATAATTCATTCATTATCTCCCGCTTATAATCTATTAGGGTCGCGGTGGGGTTCCCCATGCCCATCCAGGGGAGAACGTCTCGGGCGCTGGGCAGATAGACCCAGGACAGGGCGCCAATCCATCGCTGGGCACACACTCACTCACACAGACACACTCTAAATTGGGCAATTTTGAGTATTCAATTAACTTGATCCATGTTTTTGGACTGTGGGAGAAAACCGGAGAACCCGGAGGAAACCCACGCAGACACGGGGAGAACATGGAAACTCCACTTAGATGGGGATTCGAACCGGGAGTCCCTAGCGCTGAGAGGCGAACGTGCTAACCATTAAGCCACCGTGCCGCCCAATATATATATATATATATATGTTAAATTTTAAAGATCCCTCAGTCTGTCTCTTTAATCACACTATGGACTATCATTAAATTGTTAAATTGTTAGTGTCTTTAATATTCATGATATGATTATAATATCACATTGTTAGTTTTACATACTCACTGGAGTTTTGAATCAGAACTGTTCCACTTCGCCATTGAATTAAAGAGGTTTAAAGAGGTTTGTTGGTTCAGAAGAGATGCTGCTAAATTATGACATCAGAGGTTAATAGTTCATTCATTCATTCATTATCTCCCGCTTATCCTCTATTAGGGTCGCGGTGGGGTTCCCCATGCCCATCCAGGGGAGAACGTCTCGGGCGCTGGGCAGATAGACCCAGGACAGGGCGCCAATCTATCGCTGGGCACACACTCACTCACACAGACACACTCTATATGGGGCAATTTTTTTGAGAATTCAATTAACTTGATCCATGTTTTTGGACTGTGGGAGGAAACCGGAGAACCCGGAGGAAACCCACGCAGACACAGGGAGAACATGGAAACTCCACCCAGATGAGGATTCGAACCGGGAATCCCTAGCGCTGAGAGGCGAACGTGCTAACCACTAAGCCACCGTGCCGCCAGTTAATAGTTTATAAAAACAAAACACCAGATTTAACTTTTGATTGTTTTAAATAAATTACTGTTTACCTTCAGTCTCTTCAATCACAGTGCTGCTGTTTACAGTTATGCATGAATTGCATTTTAGAAATAAAAGACAAAATGAATAATTACACATTATTTCAGTAAACTGGTTTATCAGTTTATCACAATGCAAAGAGCATCATCAGACTTATAACAACAGACTCATCAGACTTATAACAAGTAAATGACATAACGATGGTGAAAAATCATTTAATAAAAAACTTTTTAAAACTTTTTTTAACCTAAAGATACAGAAAACAATTACAGATCATCTCTGACATGCTTACAAACTTCTGATCTGAGAGCAAAAATGGTTCATCTGACCACATTTACATTTAATACCTCGGGAACTAAATAAATAAGCATTAAATGTGTTAAAGTGTCCTATCCTAGGCCTCTGTCCATTAAGCAGTGTCTTTTATTCTAAAAATGCCTGTAATTAGTGAAGGATAACATTAACATTTCATTTACATTGCATTTGGTCATTTAGCAGATGCTTTTATCCAAAGCAACTTACAAGTTTCTCAACTTGGTTGGGGTCAGAGCACAGGGTTCATACAGCCCCCTGGAGCAGTGAGGTTTAAGAGTCTTGCTCAAGGAGCCACATTGGAAACTTCATTGGACCTAAGATTTGAACAAACTTCTGATTTATTAGCCCAACACCCAAACCACTGAGCTAACACGCCTACCAACGTAGCTGTTAATAACTGTCTTACTCTAACATTATTGAATTAATTATTAATTCATTCATTCATTATCTTCCACTTTATCCTCTATTAGGGTCACGGTGGGGGTTCCCCATGCCCATCCAGGGGAGAACGTCTTGGGCGCTGGGCAGATACACCCAGGACAGGGCGCCAATCTATCACTGGGCACACACTCACTCACACAAACACACTCTATAGGGGGCAATTTGAAGAACTCAATTGACTTGATCCATGTTTTTGGACTGTGGGAGGAAACCGGAGAACCCAGAGGAAACCCACGCAGACACGGGGAGGACATGAAAACTCCACCCAGATGGGGATTCGAACCGGGAATCCCTAGTGCTGAGAGGCAAATGTGCTAACCACTAAGCCACCGTGCCTGAATAAATTATATACTTTTTTATAGTTTATATTTAGTTTATACTTTCATTGTTATTTTAATCATTGGAGAATTGTAATCATTAAAACCTTAAATATTAAAACTATGACATAACTAAAAGTAAGTGGAACTTTAGTTCTATTGGTTCCTCTCTGAAGTGACTGGATCAAAACACACTGTACCTGAGATATTATTAATTAAACCAAGAAATCAGTACAAACTAGAGGAAAAAGTTTAAAAGATATTATGCTTTTAACATATTAAGAAAAACAATTCCACAGTTATAAACACCATTAAAATCCGTTATAATATATATTATATATGAAAAATTTATTTTTACTGTAAAAAGAGGTTAAAATTATTTTCCTGACCATAAAGAGTTCTGCTGATGATGCTGATAATGATGAAGATGATGAGATGTTGCTGATATGTCCAAAAGATGGTTCTGCATCAGTACATTTGGTCATTTATCAGACGCTTTTATCTAAAGCGACTTACAAGGTGACGCACAGGGTTAATTTTAACATCCCTGGAGCAATGAGGGTTACGGGGTCTTGCTTAAGGACCCACACTGGTAACTTCAGTGGACCTGGGATTTGAACCCCCAACCTTCAGATTGATAGACCAACGCCCCAACCACCGAGCTACCGTGCCCCTCAGTAACAGTTGATCTTCTGAGTTGAACTAAGAATCAGCTGGAGTCTAATCATCACACTCTGTTTTGGTTCTAGGTGATGTCAGAGTATCAGGATTGTCCCTGTTCTGAGGTGACATCAATGCAGAGATGAGTTGGGTGGAGTCTCTACAGCAGGTGAGTCAGTTCTTTAAACAGAGAGTCAGTTTTTTCAGGTGGGATTCTGAAATCTATGAAGTTGAACTTCTCCATAGTCTGATCCAGATCAAAGAGAGAGCTCAGAATGATAGATTTCAACGATAGATTAGAATTATAGATCCGCTGGATATTGAGATGTGTAGATACATAATCAAACATACAGGTGGATGTTGAATATTCAGTGAGTCGCTTTAGAAGCAAACAAAACTATGCTCTGCTTAATTTGTTCAACAAAACAGCAGGACTGAGCCATGCCCACTTTTATCCTCTTTCAACTGATTCAGAATCAGAACCAGGATCCTCGTTTTTACTGAAATTCTTTTCTGTTACCTGTTAATTTATTGACCTGATCTATATAAAGACAACACGGTGACTTAGTGATTGGCATGTTCTCCACTCTGGGGATCCAGGTTCAAATCCCAATCTGACTGGAGTTTGCATGTTCTCCCCGTGTCCGCATGGGTTTTCTCCAGGTTGTCCAGTTTGCTCTCACAGTTCAAAAACATGAATTTAATGGGAATTAGCTGCTCTAAATTGTCCCAATATAATCAGTGTGTGTGAGCGAGTGCCCAGCAAAATATTGGCACTTTGTCCAGGGTGTAACGTTGTTCCCTGGATGGGCATATTTTTTGATGTTGATGGAACTATTAGTACTGAACACAAATGCCGTTCTTGTATCACAAGGAACTTTAGAGTTCCTGATTAGAACATGTTTAAATCTCCGATGTTTTACCAGTTTTACTGTCAAGCAACAGGGAATTCCAGTCACTATTGTAACAGTTTTCCACCATGGTGATGACATCATGTTCAGCACTTAATGCACCGAGACTGTCAGATATAAGATCCAAGTTTGGTAAAGGAAGTTAAAATTCATCAATTTGTAAGATTAAGGAAGGTTTTTAATTTCATAGTGTTTGGTTCTCAATAGTTAACATTAAATATTATAAGTATGTAAATAGCCCAGCGATGGATTGGCGCCCTGTCCTGGGTCTATCTGCCCAGAGCCCGAGACGTTCTCCCCTGGATGGGCATGGGGAACTCCACCGCGACCCTAATAGAGGATAAGCGGGAGATAATTAATGAATGAATGAAAGTATATAAATATAAACAGTTATGATCAGTTATGAACAGTTTATGTCGCTGTTATTCATGTTCTTGTTTGACTGAGTGAGTTATTGATGTAGAACCATTAACGTGGTTCTATACATCGTTTGATAGAAGGTTCTCAGCTGTAAGTTAATAATAAAGTGGGTGTGGCCTGTCTAAGTGCTGATGCTGATGCTTTATTTAAACATGATTTGATCTGTAGCAGCTCTGTGTTCTGTGATGCACTGTATGAGGTAAGAACACATTAAACACAAGAATAAATGAATCTGGAACTAAATGTTCCTCCACAATCAACTTTTGTTCCTCTAACTGTGTTATGAAACATAATTGTAGTAAAATTAAGAGAATATTAAAAATAACACACAATGAATCATCTGACCCAACACCGGAACCTTCTCCTCCATCAGTTCTGTGGTTCCGAGTTCCACCTGATGCATCATTAGATTCAATTCAGAGAAATGAAACTGAAACTGATAATGTTCTGTTTCAGTAACCTGAGACACCTGCTGTAGAACCCTGCGCTGATATCACCACAGAACAGGAACCACCCTGACACTTCAACTGCAGATATCAGGATCATCTGATATTACAAATAAAATTATTAATTCGATTTATTAGTATATATAGTAATTGTCCATTCTTAAGGTTTGTTAGTGCTAAACTTGAGTCAGACACAATCATCTTGTTGGTTTTGCACTTTTCAACCCATTGTAGTGTTCATCACATTGCTACTTGTTCAGCTGTATATACTGCCAATATATCAACATGGTGATTTTTAGGAAATTCTCTTCTCCTTGTTTTGAATAAGTTGTAACAAAGCATTACTGACATCAACATAAATGAAACGTAATTAGCTCATTAAAATCTGTACCTGATTAGTAATAATTTTAATTAAATTAACATATTGCAGGAAAACATAATTAATTTGCAAAAAATACTCCTTCATCACAGTACAAAGGTCACGTCCTCCATTTGATATAGTGATCATTCCCAAAAAGAGAGTACATATATGGTATGAATTGTTTTTATTGTGTTGTTGAGCATGTTAATGTTAATAAGCGGGATTTAAACAAAAAAAAAAATCAGATAATAACCCACCGTCATCACGACACATGGGTGCCATCTAGTGGACGTAGGAAGCATCGTAACAGAAATAAAAATGAAAACAGTAAAACCTTCAGGCTGTGAGTCAAAAATCAAATCAGCATGTAGAATCTGTTTAATTTATTTGATCAATTTGAGATGATTTATGATCACATGACTTCACTCTTACAGAAAAGGACACTTTGATTTAATGAACATCGTCTGGACGACAGAACCCAGACACTCTGTCATATTTCCTCATTTCCACATTCTTACTTTGTTATAATAAAAACGACTAATAATTATATGTGTTAAAATTTATTAAAAATTTCCATATGCAGTGGTTCATTCATTTATTTCTTCTTTTCAGCTTAATTCTCTATTTGGGTTGCGGTGGGGGGAGAACGTTTCGGGGGCTGGGCAATAATTTATCGCTGGGCACAAACTCACTCACTCACACAGATACACAAACAAACACACTCTATATGGGGCAATTTAGAGCATTTAATTGACCTTGAATCCATGTTTTTGGGCTGTGGGAGGAAATACGGGGAGAACATTAAGGCTCCACCTAGATTGGGACCAGGATCCCCAGCGCTGAGAGGAGACCCATAAGCATGTTTTTCATAAAATGTAATTTGGCCACTAGATGGCAGTAGTATTTTATCATTAGTGAAAAAGGACTACTAGATTACGTCGCGTAAGACCATATTATTCAAAATATTGCTTTAAATAAACGCATTTATGAGTTTATTTTTAATTACAGTGTGTATTATTACACATTTTATTAAAGCAATTCATCATTATTATTGAGAATAAATCACGGAAAAGAGCTGTTACTGTACTTCACTTTGTGATGGGTCTAATAACACCTCTTTACAAGATTTACTTACAATAATGCCATGCCCGCTTGTACCTTACTGCTTTATTAAAATGCATTTCAGCATGGAGTTCGTTTGAAACCAGTGCACGTCTTTATTATTATTTTTCCCATGTCGTCTCGTTTGTTTGTTACCCCTCCGTGTTGATGTCCCTACACCTTTTAATTAATAAATTCCGTTTTTGTTTTATGTCCCAGTGTCTCCTAACTGTCCTTCAGCGCTTACAGACGGTTCGGCGCTGCGCATTTCTCCACGCAGGCTCTCCGAGTTGGCGTTTTCAGGCGTTTCGCCATTGCGCATTACTCCGCGCAGCCGTTCCCTGTGAACGCTTTCAGCCGCTTCGGCGTGCGCATTTGCTCCGCGCAGCTGAGTTCCGGGTAAGACGAGCGGGATGTGACAACTACATATAACTATTCTGCTCGTTTCCTGTCACCTGTAGATTTTATAAGACTTAATAATACTTAATAAGACACTCAAGGTTGTGTATTATTGTGAATAAATCACAGGAAAGAGGTCGAATGTGTATGTGATTTATTAATAATAATGCCACGCCCTCTGCTACCTTACTGCTTTATTAAAATGCATTTCAGCATGGGGTTTGTCTCATACCAGGGTTTATTAAACACACTTATTTTAGCATAGAGTATTTTAAAAACAGCAAAATAACAAATTACTAAATAATATTACACTGGGCGGCCTAGTGGTTAGCACGTTCGCCTCTCAGCGCTAGGAATTCCCGATTCGAATCCCCATCTGGGTAGAGTTTCCATGTTCTCCCTGTGTCCGTGTGGGTTTCCTCCTGGTTCTCCGGTTTCCTCCCACAGTCCAAAAACATGGATCAAGTCAATTGAGTTCTCCAAATAGCCCCATGTAGAGTGTGTGTGTGTGTGAGTAAGTGTGCGCCCAGCGATAGGTTGGCGCCCTGTCCTGGGTGTGTCTGTCCAGCGCCCGACCCGTTCTCCCCTGGATGGGCATGGGGAACCCCACCGCGAATCTAATAGAGGATAAAGCGGAAGATGATGAATAAATGAATATTACACTGAAAACACGACTACGTATAACTATTTTGATCATTTCCTGCCACCTGGAGACTTTAGAGGACTTACTGAATAGCCTTACTGAAAGAGGGCGCTGTTATGCTGGGTTTTAGTCTGGGGCAGTTACAGGGTCTGTCCTCCCGATTGGTGTCGCCATTAACACGGGGGTCTTCAATTCTAACTGTCTGCACAATTGGCTTTCTATCAGCGGTTTATATAGTCTTAATCTAATGCTTCGGTCAATTTGATTTGTCCTCAGTCTGATCAATGAGTTGAATTTCTGTAAGCTCAACCTGTATGCCCCTCATGTCTCCTCATCTAATTAATTCATACACACCATTAACAAACATCACTGTTAATGGTCTGTTTATGATCAAAGTTTTTGTTGTTAACTTAATCGCATTAATTTATCAACTTATTCCTAGTTTCCCACCACCACACAGCAATCCGACTGAAAAACTACTATATCTCTATATTAAAACATGATTTCTGGTTAATAACACAGAAAACTTCACATTCTTTCCTGTCTGAACATTTTCTTTTAAACTTACAAGTTCTCTGCATTCTCTAAGTTTCACATTTAAAGACTTATTGTTAATGTTTTGTAGTTTCTGACCCAACATTCAGCATCTGCCCCACACACTGTTATCTCCCATGTGTTTCATAACGAAGCATCTTTTACATTTTCATTCATTCATTCATTCATTCATTATCTTCCGCTTATCCTCTATTAGGGTCGCGGTGGGGTTCCCCATGCCCATCCAGGGGAGAACGTCTCGGGCGCTGGGCAGATAGACCCAGGACAGGGCGCCAATCCATCGCTGGGCACACACTCACTCACACAAACACACTCTATAGGGGCAATTTTGAGAATTCAATTAACTTGTTTCATGTTTTTGGACTGTGGGAGGAAACCGGAGAACCCGGAGGAAACCCACGCAGACACGGGGAGAACATGGAAACTCCACCCAGATGGGGATTCAAACCGGGAATCCCTAGCGCTGAGAGGCGAACGTGCTAACCACTAAGCCACCGTGCCGCTCTTTTACATTTTAATTTGTTATTTTTATAATTGTAATTAAGCTTGTTCACATTTTGAAAACTATATTAAAATACAATTTTTCTGAGTTCATAAGCCTTTGGCCCTTTCAGGAGTGGTGTCAGTCTCTAAATATCTCTTGACACAGCGCTCCCTCCTGGCTGTGTGAAATCGTTGGTTCCTTAGTCTACACGATGAAGGTAACGTCGAATCATATGTACAAGTTTGTTGAGTGTGTGATTGAAGTATGCCAACTTCTCTGGGTCTGAGCTCTGATCTTCTTCAGGTTTCTGGATCACTACAACAGTCTACAGTTCCAGAATGGGTTTTTTAATAAAAGGGTTCTTTAGGAAGCTGCTTTATCTTTTGAATGTTTTTAAAAGATTATGAATCCATTTTGAGGCCACAGTAAGTATTCTTCTTTGTTATAATCTTGTTTATTCAGATGCTTATCTAATGCTTTATCATTATCATATTTATCATCACAGAAACTCTGTGAATCGATATCTTCCCAAATTAATTTCTTATAATCTTCTAAGGATGGATCATTGTCTTTGTAAGTTTAAATTAGTTTAGAGACAGCATCTCTTGTGAGGTTTCTGGCTATCAGGCATTACATTCTTCAGGATGTAGAGAACAGTCTCTCTCAGGAGGCGATCCTCTAGTTTTGTCTTTAAACAGGTTTGCAGATTAGTCCATTTAGGCTCAAAGGGTTTAAGCTCAGGGTACAGATTTTAGCCGAGCTGTTTGTAAACCACATTCCTAAATGCGTAAACATAACCTTCTCTAGAGTAAGATACTCCACACTAAAATGTAACTATCACCAACTACACAAAAAGTAAAGAGGTTCGGAAGTAAAGTGTTCCCCTTCTTCTTGTTTATATATTTAGGAATATCATTGTATCTGGACTTTAAATATTGAACCATGTGTTTTGTGTACTTTGTAAAATACTCTTTTTGTCATGATTATTGTACACTGATGTGAGTGTGAAGTCCTGTTTTTGGAGTTTACACTTTAATAATATATAACAACCATCCCCATCTTCAACCTGTTCAAGAGCTTCAAACCATAGCTCGTTATGATCTTTTATTAGAATTGCTGCTCCTTTATTGGTTGGATTGCATTTGGTGTAAAAAGCTTTCCAGCCCTTTATATTGATTTCATCATTGGGACCGATGCAGATCTCCTCCAGTAAAATGATGTGAAACTCGAGATTTTGATAAGTTTGAAGTTCTTTTTTTTGATCATCCACAAGTTGCTCTTGATTTTTCTTCCTGTTAATCTTCCAGGTAACAAAGTTTAGTGCTGTTAGTGAGAACCTGAAAAAAAGACAATATAATAAAAATTTTAATGTTTATTATGATCTAATGGCGGCACGGTGGCTTAGTGGTTAGCACATTCGCCTCTCAGCGCTAGGGATTCCTGGTTCGAATCCCCATCTGGGTGGAGTTTCCATGTTCTCCCCGTGTCTGCGTGAGTTTCCTCCGGGTTCTCTGCTTTCCTCCCACAGTCCAAAAACATGGATCAAGTTAATTGAATTCTCAAAATTGCCCCATTTAGAGTGTGTCTGTGTGAGTGAGTGTGTGCCCAGCAATGGATTGGCGCCCTGTCCTGGGTCTATCTGCCCAGCGCCCGAGACGTTCTCCCCTGGATGGGCATGGGGAACCCCACCGCGACCCTAATAGAGGATAAGCGGGAGATAATGAATGAATGAATTATGATCTAATGTGACAGAGCACAAAACATTAAAAGATTCAGCACCCATTTTCCCCTAGATAGACACACACACCCCCGCCGGTGACAGTGCATTATTACCTAGACTGAATATTTTACAGTAAATGTTTACAGTAAATTATGTAACTGTTTGATGAAAGGTTTCCTGATCAGTTTGTGTTTGTGGGTCTGATCAGAGTGCATGTTTCATTTTCACTGACTGGCCTCAGGTTAAACTCTGTTTCTGTTCTGATGTGTTCACTGTTCATTCTGCAGCCCTCCTTTAAGAGCCTGTGTACAATTATTATTTTATAATATTCCACTCAGTGGTGCAGTGGCATAATGGTGAGTAAGTAAGTAAGTAAGTAACTTTTATTTATAGAGCACTCTAAACACAACTTGCATTGACCAAAGTGCTGTAAATTTTTCAAAAAATAACTTAAAATGAACATAAAAGCAAACATTTAACAAACCATGACATTATATACATAAATATATGCATATCTATAAAACAAAAAATAGTTTAAAAACCGCTGCTCAATTATGCAAATACCTGCCTATAAAGGTATGTTTTCAGGTGAGCTTTAAAGAGAGTAACTGAAGATGATGAATAGCGAGAGGTAACCTGTTCCATAACCTTGGAGCATAAACAAAGAAAGCACAGTCACCTTTCTGTATAAGTTGAGTCCTAGGAACAGCCAGTAGGTTCTGTATGGCTTATCTCAAGGAGCGCTGTGAGGTTACAGGCATAAGCATAATCCCTGATATAAGCAGGTGTTTGACCACTGAGACCATTTAAAAACAAATAAAAGCACTTTAAAATGGATCCTATACTGAACAGACAGCCAGTGTAGTGATGCTAGGACAGGTGTAATGTGATCTCTCTTTTTAGTGTTGGTAAGCAACCTTGCTGCTGCATTTTGAACCATCTGTAAACACTGCACTAGAGAATGATTAATCCCAGTGTACAACGAATTACAGTAATAAATTCTGGATGAAATCAAAGCATGAAGAACTTTTTTTCAGTTTTTTTTGGCTTGATTTTTTGCTACATTCCTGAGCAGGAAAAAGCTATTCCTTACAATAAATTGATTTGCTTGTCGAGTCTAATGTTCGAATCGAGAACAACACCGAGGTTTTTAGCAAAGGATTTGACACAGGCTGAAAATTGACCAAGGTTTTTTGGAAACACTTTTTATGTCATGTGGACCACCAAAATTAATAACCTCAGATTTGCATTCATTTAACAGAAGAAAATTGTCAGCCATCCACCTCCTGATATCCTTAAGACAGCTGCTAATAGCCGATAATAAGTCATTGTCATTTGGTCTAATAGGAAGATACAGCTGAATGTCAGCACTTTCGGCTCCCAGTGCTGGTGATCCATGTTCGAATTCCAATCTGAGTGGTTTATGGTTTCCTCCCACAGTTTTTGTTTGTATGTGTGTGTCTGAAATGTTCTTCCCTGGATGGGAATGGGGAACCCCCCACAACCCTAGTAGAAGATTAAGCATAAAATAATAGATAAATGAATATTCTACTCTTTTTGACATTTCATAAAGGACACTTGTCACATCATAAAAACGTTCAGTTCTGATGAGAGTGGATCTGATACATGAGATCGGTTGGAGTGTCACATCTAACTAACTAAACCCAAATTCTATATATATAAAACTACATTTAAAGACGGAAAATGTCTGATTAAATAAACTGTTTGTTACATTAAAAATCCTTTGATCCCTCAGTCTGTCTATGGACTATCATTATGTTGTTAAATTGTTACTGTCTTTAATATTCATGATATAATTATTAATATATAATTGTTAGTTTTATATGACATACTCCCTGGTACGGCACGGTGGCTTAGTGGTTAGCACGTTCGCCTCTCAGCGCTAGAGATTCCCGGTTCGAATCCCCATCTGGGTGGAGTTTCCATGTTCTCCCCGTGTCTGCGTGGGTTTCCTCCGGGTTCTCCGGTTTCCTCCCACAGTCCAAAAACATGGATCAAGTTAATTGAATTCTCAAAAAATTGCCCCCTATAGAGTGTGTCTGTGTGAGTGAGTGTGTGCCCAGCGATGGATTGGCGCCCTGTCCTGGGTCTATCTGCCCGGCGCCCGAGACGTTCTCCCCTGGATGGGCATGGGGAACCCCACCGCGACCCTAATAGAGGATAA
>JAFMOD010000002.1:11088-118864 GCA_019802435.1 Corydoras maculifer
ACATTCAAAGCAACATTGCAGCACAATTTTTATTTCATATCTGCATGTTCAACTTTCAACAGTATGTCCAGCAGAGGGCAATAAATCATTAGAATCAAAAACTGTTAAAATGTATAAACTAAAAACTGGGATGTAATTTGTCAGAACTTTCTATTATTTTATTTTCACATTATACATTTACTTACCTTATTTACCTAATTCCTCAGATTCCTAATGTCTCTGTATATAAAACTATATTAAATTTAAATGAACTAAAGATTAGTCAGCAGATTAGTCAAAGATTGCTTCAGCAATTGTACACTGGAAGCATAGCATGTACATTAGTGTCTGCTACAAATAAACAGACATAAACAGACTAAAACTGAGTATTTGGTAATTGAATCTTATAATATAGGTAATGTAAAAAAAATGGAACACAAAATCTCTTAATCACCATATTTATGTATTTCATTGGGTTCCATCTACACAGGTGTCTAATAGTATTTAAGATCTTGGGCGGGCGGCACGGTGGCTTCGTGGTTAGCACACTAGCCTCTCAGTCCAAAAACATGGATCGAGTCAATTGAGTTCTCCAAATTGCCCCATGTGGAGTGTGTTTGTGTGCGTGTCTGTGTGTAAGTGTATGCCCAGCGATAGATTGGCGCCCTGTCCTGGGTGTATCTGCCCAGCGCCCGAAATGTTCTCCCCTGGATGGGCATGGGGAACCCCCCCCCCCCCCCCGCGAACCTAATATAGGATAAAGCGGAAGATAATGAATGAATGAATGAATGAAAGATCTAGGGCGGCACAGTGGCTTAGTGGTTAGCCTCTCAGCACTAGGGATTTCCGGTTTGAATCCCCATCTGGGTGGAGTTTCCATGTTCCACGTGGGTTTCCTCCGGATTCTCCGGTTTCCTCCCACAGTCCAAAAACATGGATCAAGTCAATTGAATTCTCCAAATTGCCCCATATAGAGTGTGTCTGTGTGAGTGAGTGAGTGTGTGCCCAGTGATGGATTGGCGTCCTGGGTCTATCTGCCCAGCGCCCGAAACGTTCTCCCCTGGATGGGCATGGGAAACGCCCCCGCGACCCTAATATAGGATAGGAAGATAACGAATGAATGAATACTTAAGATCCAAATTATGTTATGTTGAATTCATGTAAAAAAGGGTGATTTGCTCTATATAGGATATATCTATATAAATATTTAGAGTAAAGACTTTGGAAAGTAGACATTACATAATGAAACATTGTTTAAAAGGCTGTTTTTCACTGTTTAGGTTGAACTTCATACTTTTTTTAATTAATTTAATTTTTTATTTCTCTGCATGCTGAAGAACCAACATGATGTAACTTATTATTAAGTTTAATAATCAACAGAGATGTCCATGTACACTGTATTGTTTATTTGAACATCCCTATATAAGTTTCCAAAGACAGTAAACAGATTACAATATTGCATTTATTTAATATTTACTGTATAAGTGGAATTGCTGGTTGTACTCTCACCTGCACACTTCTCTTGTTGATTAACTGGGTGATGTGCACTTTGCCTGTGCTGAGTTCAACACCAGCCAGTGGTACCAGTGTCTCCCCAATTACATCATCACGAGCAAACCGATCAAAGCTCAGCACCAAGAAGTGCAACGTAAGCTCATTGAGTGAGCTGTAGGGCACGCCATAAAATGTAAAGGTTTCATCAAACGAGGGCTCCAGTGTTTTGCGTAGGACCCGAGTCTTCACACGATGTTTCTTCTCCGGTAAAATAGTCATCTTTATGTAGGGGTCAGCGCTGCCGGCCTGGCTATCTACTGCGTGTAACCCTTGTGCCTCCATTATGGTCACAACCAAAGCCTTTTTGGGGAAATTGTAGTCAATGGCTAGGCTGAGGGTACCACGATCAACCTCATCAGTGAATGGTGTGGCACTGTTGGACACAGAGGTGCTGGAGCTTTGGCTGTTGCTGCCCCAGTTCTTCTCCAGGCAGCAGTAGTCTGCACGAACTGGAAGCCCCTTTTCTAGTTGTTGCACTGAGTCTTTCTTTAATCTGTCTGTCTCAAACTGAGGTGTATCTGGTGGACTCTTCTCTGTGCTGGCATCCACCAGCACAACAGGGCACCCTTTGTTTGCTTGCTCAATGTCAGTGTTGCAGGCACCTGCACGACGTACTAGTCGTACTATTTGCTTACTGCTGGTCAGTGTCTCTGGGTAGATGCTAATGCCCTTTAGCATGTGGATGAACTTGTAAGGTGGATCTGTTAATGGTTCACCATACTCTGACTGGACACCATGAAGTTTGTGCGCACCCATCATTCTTTGGTAACGTTTCTGGCAGAATGTCCACACAAATATCAATGCCATCACTGCCACCACCAGCACACCAGCACCAATGAAGCCAGCGAGCACTGGAGACATATCTAAAAAATATTTAAAGAGTGTCAAAACCTACAAACAGTTCTCTTCCTATTACATTTGTAGTAACCTTTATATTTACCTGCAAATTGACACCTTTAACTGACAACACAGTATACCGGTATGAGTATATTAAAAAACATATAGTTCTTAAACTAAAGTTTAAACATAGTTTTAGTAATATTAAGTGACAACTCAGTCATAGCAGCCCCTTTATTTTTTATTTAATAATTAATAAACAAATGCAGTTTTTGATCGTTTTGATATAATACAATAATTAAATTCATTAGTTTCCAGTAAACATGCAGAATAAATGCAATAGCCTATTCTAATGTAAGCAACATAGAATAAAGTCAAACAACATACATGCCAGGCAATGACAGGTCTAGCACATGACAGGATAAGCATGAGCTTGTAAAGTAATCCATTGTTTTGGGAACATAAAGTGCTACATAAGTTCAGACACCCTTGGCAAAATGACATTTTTACTTTAACTGTGACAGTAAACACAGACATATTAATAATTAATAAAAATAAAATGCATTATTAGTTCAAATTCTAATGGACATTTGTTTTTCATAATTAAAAAAGTTATCCATGTGTCCTGTGCAAATATTTGAATCCTGGCAAATCAGGAATGTACATGTGGCCATGTAAAATGAGAAACTGAAACCATTGTTAAGCTTTATAAATTCACTGACTCTTTACACTTCAAGCAATTAGCAACCATTGGTCTTAAACAACTATAAATATATAGTCATTATAGGAGTTCAGTGTGCATGCGTGAGATGTGTATGCAGCCTTTTGCAGTGCTCCTGACCGTGTTTTTTCACTTTTATTTATATTTTCAAAACCTTTATATTTTTCTGCAATTTCCCCCCAGGGATTAATAAAGTATTCTGATTCTGATTCCGTATTAAAATATGGACCATTGAGTTCAAAACAAGCCAAAACTGCTTGTGTGCTCTTAAGAAAACAGAATCATGGATGCAAACTTACCAAGTCTATCAGCTCTTAAGCCCGCCATTACTAATGAAACATTTACATATTACAATATTTTCAGTCTTATCTACATTTGGACAATACTTATAATTTTTGCATTTTCTAAGTTCCAGCAACATAACATATCCTATAGAGGAAGCACACCATTATTTTAATATATTGTTTCACCTCAGATAAAAAAAAACATTTTATATTACTGCTTAAAACTACAGATTAAAATGTATGTGAAAAAAAATTCCTAATTTTCAATTTAAAATCTATTCAAATGTAAGATTTGTGAAATTTAATTTAATACAACTTAATTCCTAATGCCAAAAACTGTACACAGATATTGTTAACATACTAAAGTACTGAAGACAAACTGGTACAGATTAGCCTGTGCAAAATACATAACAACGCCATCAACACTTCAAGGCTGGAAACGAGTAACCTTGTCTGATGAATCATGTTTCCAACTGTTTCGATCTGATAAAAGGATCTATGCATGGAGAAAACCTCATGAAGCCATGGATGCCACATGCAACAGGGGGATTTATTTGGATGCATAATGCTGAGTTCGTTTAGCTGACATTCCAAATTCTCTGATGGGTGGATGCTATCGGTGCCCACACCTGCTTATGTCCTACAAATATTTTAACAGGTTTGGCCTCTTCCAACTGCACAGATATAGCGATGTCAAATTATGAAATTAAAATACCCATTTGAATTTAAGGTTTTTCAATTTCCACCAGATCTTAATATTATTAAACACATCTGGGATGCCATGAAATGTGTTGTGAAACAGAAATACAGAGAAAAAAAATTTAAATTATGGGTTTTTATTGCCTACAAACCTGTGGAGTTTATCGTGTTCTTTTTTTATTTCATTAAAAAAAAAAATCTTATTTTGCGTTCCAAGTTTCGTGTGAAACCTACCAAGTATTAATCTGGAGAAGCAGTTTTTGCAAATCATTATAAGTTCATTTTTTTAATTCAAACTATTAATTATGGGATAAGTTAAAACTACATAATACATATAGGTTTGCCATTAATTTTTTATCTATAGTAGATGAAATGCAATTGCACTTCAAAATATGCAAAAAATGTTTCTATAAAATATATTATATGTATAGGATTATATTTGGTAGAAAATGTCATTGACAACTAAAAATTATACGATAATAATGTAACAATCAGCAAAATAATACCTGAAAAAAATAAGACCGCATACTCTCCTGCATATGGGTAGCCATTGAGCCGAAGAGGCTGCAGTGCTTTGTTGAAAAAAACAGGGTGGGGTGAGAGAGTGTGTGTGTGTGTGTGTATGTGTGTGTGCGCGTGCGTCTAATGGGGCTACTGAGACGGCATGAGATGATCACTGCAGAAAACTGGGTGGGGAAGTGTTTAAATCTTAAACATGAGCTTGAAACATACATTTTAGAGTAAAATGGTATAATATAATGAACTAATATAAAAAACAGGATGAAGTGCTTAAATGTGGTCTGTGTGTCATTGGACAGTAAAAAGTTACTAAATCTTGTCTTATAACACTATTCTGTCTGGAGTAAACTGTTATATATGACCTGCTCTTAATGTGCATTCATCTTAATAGCTGTTATTTGTATTTAAATGAATGTAGAAGAAATCATTAATTCATTCAATATCTTCCTCTTTTATCCTCTAATAGGGTCGTGGGGGGGGGGGGGCGTGCCACTGGGCACACACTCACTCACACAGACAGGCACACAAACACACTCTGTATTGGGCAATTTGGAAAATTCAATTGACTTGATCCATCATCTTGGACTGTGGGAAGAAACCAGAGAACCCGGAGGAAAACCACGCGGACACGGGGAGAACATGGAAATGCCACCCAGATTGGGATTCGAACCGGGAATCCCGGGAATTTGAACAATGTTAGAAAAGAAATTTTGTTTTATTTTATACATATATTGAGTAACTAGCATGTGATATAAGTGGCCAGACAAAGCAGCACAGCAGTGTTACTGTTGGACTGAGAATAACCCACAAACCAAAAATATCCAGTCACCAGCAACCTGTAGGCAGCCTTCTGTGAGCAGTGAATAATGAGTAGAAAAGGACTAAAACAAACTGCGCAGCAAAAAACAAGCTACTGTGAACAGAGTGTTTAAAAATTCCAGCAGCTCTGTAATCTGATCATACTAGCACAACACTCACTAACACACAATTTGTTTTCAATTTTATACACATATGTCTATATGCATATGCAAACTATTTGGAATATATTTTGAACATATCACCCATTTCTTCCAAAAATATGAATGATCTCAATCTTCAAGTATGCTTTATAAGATTTGTTGTCATTTACACCAAGTTTAAAACATCACCAACCAGTAGAAAACCTAAAAGAATGCGGCTGATTGAGAAGCATACATACTTAATCTGCATGATTTAATTTCACATGTTTACTCCCTATTTTCTCTTGATTTACCCAATTACAGACAAAGCCAGTCCTGCGCCCTATTACTGGTCACAGGATTCCAGCATGATGATGTCAGATTTTGGAATACACTCAAAGCCAGCTGCTCCAGTTGTCTGGAAACACCCCCAGGGGAGGGTACACACAAACACACATGAAGTCACATGACATGAAGGACATTACTACTAACACTAAAAATACAAACAGAATCACCGACATAATTTGATTTCTATAGCATACCACTGTTAAATAAATAAAAAAAAAAGTTGATAAAAAAATAATAATAAAACAAGATTAGAACAGAGCAGCACAATTGTTTCAATAATGTAATGGTATATGAATAATAGTAACTGATTTCTAATAGCAAAATAGTTCAAAATTTTCTCATGCATTCAAAGTAATAATTAAGTAATGAATAATACAGAGTATGCTAAACAGATCAAAGTTTCTTTCTGACTAGTGTCTTTTTTGGACCTTAGTGTTGTTCTGCTGTGCTATATAAACAAATCTGAACTCGCTACTGAAACATATCTTCATTTACATTATGACATTTAGCAGATGCTTTTATGTGGGGTTAATTACAAAGAAAACTCTTGTTAAAACACTTGCTTTAGGACATTACAAAAGTGCAAAATTATTAGGGCTGAGAATAGAATGGTAAACCTTCTTGCCTGTAGTTCAACACCTTAAACAAGACATCACTGCTATAATAAAGAAATATTGGGACTTTTTGTAAAATGCAATAAAAAACAAGAACATATAATTTGTTGATTATTATTTTTACTTTCCCACATGTAATTAATAAATTAGTCGATTTAACACAATCTGTACCAACATGTAAGCATCAAATTCCAAAATCTGTGGCTTTCTGTGGCATTGTGCTTTATACCAAGATGCTGTTAATCTTACATGCAGCTGATTGGTAAACCTTGGAAGGAATTTATAGTGCATTCCAAGCCAGGGCCACTTTTTATAACCCCTTGTATGCTGAGATTTAAATCTTCATCTCTGTAACCTTGTGTGGTGTTTCCACTAATTGATTACAGCCCCTTTTATACATTTAACCACTCTTGTAAGCCAGATGTTTGATAAATGGAATAGTTGGAAACCTGCCATCTTTTAACATTGCCATGCTTAAAGTACTTGCCCAGCTAAGTATATTTTACTGTCAACACTAATCTATGAAGACATTGACTAAGTCGACAAACAGAATAACTGAAAGTGGCATTTGTATAAAGTGTGGTAAGTTTTTGATGTGCACAACCACACAGCTTAATTTAAATAATCAAACGCAAAGCTTGTTTCACCCTGCTTATTATTCCTCTCACTTTGAATCTACATTCATTAAGTGTTGCTACAGTCACAAACACAGATTTCTAAAGGATTCCCAATGCTGTTGTGCCTTTGTCATAGCAACAAATCTTTTAGTGTACCCATTATACTAAAAAGGTGAAAATAAAGTCATATTTTTTCAGTATACTGATGATGATCCACTGCACTGAGCAAGCAAACTTCTTCAACAGACTATGTGGGTTATGTGTGAGTCTAACTACAACCCACGCTATGTGATCAACAGTAGCGTGACTAATTCTCTCGGATTTCTGCACTTCCGAGGACTGCACCAGCTGGCACCACACACAGCAGCCTACATTATACGTCAGCAGAGTCCCACAAAAGGAACACTGTAGATACAGCATCAGCACTGTCAGACTACTATTAATAAGTCAGAAGTTTAGTATTTAACATGGTCAACTCAGTCCAAACATGTAAACTAATGCTGGAATTACATTATCTGCAGCCTCACATCTCCGATTCCCTTTATAAAATACATTTCCACCCATGTTACAAAGGACAATGACTACCCAAATTCAGCTTGATGTTTCTGACTTTATCAGAAAATTTGAATATTGATTTTAAGTGATATTCATCTTTGGTGTACGGACCTAACACTTACATTGGGTTTCAAATAGAATTTCCCAGTTTAAAAATTATTTCAATTTACTTTAAAGGCAAAACAGACATTTACTTGTCCTGCCATCTCCAAACCACTGTTTTAAATCATGGCCGGAAGTTAACAAGAGAGCATTGGATATTCTTTTAGGGAAGGTGACATGATACATGATCTTTCCTTATCAATCTTGTGGCACTAGCCATCTATGAGCATGTATGAGCTCATTTATACAGAGGGTGGGGGAAGCACTTTCCTCCGAGTACATTACAAAAACCCCAGATGTAAGGAACAGTAATGTGCCTTAGAACATCAGAAAGAAAAAAAATCCATAGTCGACAGTCATAGTTGACTCAACAGAAACACTGGCATTTCATTTCGGCCAATCAACCATTTACAGATGGGCAACTACTGGAAAAGAAAAATGAGATGTACTTTAGAAAATCACTGCCCTAATTAAACTAACTTAAACAAACTTTAATGTACTGTGCATGTGTATGATGTACATATTTTCACTTGTCCATTCTATATTAGTGCCAAATGCCAAATACAATATAGCAGAGGTGCCCAATATGTTAACTACAAAGGTTGTCTGGGTAGATCGTATGATATCAAAAATGTATTAAATGTTAGTCTATTATCAGTCTTTACAAGGGATTTCGTTACTTGGTTGATGTATAATGGACTGATGCGCAGCCAGGATCTCCCCACGCATGTAAGGTGAAATGTATAAGTTGCTGCAAATTTCTAACTGAGCAACATAATAAATATGGTAGTAATGAGGTAGTGTGTTATATAGTAAGCCTTCCAATTTAAATTGATAAAAGAATGGGGTATAAAAATGAATGGGGGTGCTAGACTAAGTAAGACAATATTTTACCAATTACATGTGGAATAAGGGGAGGACAATGTGTGTTTTCATCATGTTATATTTAAAAGTAAGTAAGATAAATGACCATGAACTTATTAAACTGTATTGTGCCTTAAAAGTTGATGCAGTTGTGTTAGGTGTTTGAAAAAATCTATCTCTCTATCTAATATTTATATCATTTTGAGTTTGTAAAAATTGTAAAAGGCAAACAACTGTCTGCTTTTAACGTTGTGAAAACAGTTTGGGAAATTCCTTTTCTATTCCACCATTACTGTACCCCCATGCACAAAAAGGGGGCCATAAAGACACAGGTGGGTGAATTTAGAATGGAAGAACTTGACCGATTCACACAGAGCACTGACCTGAACTCTGTTGAACATCTCTGGAATGAATTAGAACAGAGATTGTAAGCCAGGCTTTCTTATTCAACATCAGTTTCTGCTTTCACTAATGCTGTCGTGGTATATTTTCAGAGACCATGGAAGTTTTTAATTAATGACCTTTTAAATGATCTGTTTAGTGTTGAATACTAATTCAAAATTTTATTTCATCCACTGCAAATTGGATTTGGACACTCACTTTCCGTTTTAGGACACCATAGCTATGATCTTTTGGTGTTTCTCTTTCTCTCACTCGGCACTCAGTTGAAACATTTAGTTTTAAATTATGCACATCATTATCAAAATTATCTTCTTTAGATTCGGTACTGGGCGGCACGGTGGTTTAGTGGTTTAGCACGTTCGCCTCTCAGCATTAGGGATTCCCAGTTCGAATCCCTATCTGGGTGGAGTTTCCATGTTCTCCCCTTGTCTGCGTGGGTTTCTTCCGGGTTCTCCGGTTTCCTCCCACTGTCCAAAAACATGGATCAAGTGAATTGAATTCTCAAAATTGCCCCATATTGAGTGTGTCTGTGTGAGTGAGTGTGTGCCCAGCGATGGATTGGCGCCCTGTCCTGGGTCTATCTGCCCAGCGCCCGAGACGTTCTCCCCTGGATGGGCATGGGGAAACCCACCGCGACCCTAATAGAGGATAAAGCGGATAAAGATAATGAATTAATGAATGAATAGATTCGGTACTAATCTGTGTTGTGGCCATGTGACATCAACAATCCAAAATCAAGTCTTCAATGTGTGCTCTCCATCTTTTGCTTTCTTATTTAGAAGCGTGCTAACATGGAAGTAAAGTGTACTAACGTGGTTATCTAAATTACATAATAATAGGTAGCATTACGTCAATCCGCATCTGTACCTGTTTGATCAAATTCAGCATATTTACTTTTACTTGAATACAACAATCGTAGTTTTGAATTACCAAATGACTAACGAAAGCACATTGTAAATAGAAAGTATATTGAATAAATGCTATAGACGCTTAGAACAGGCCCGAAGCCACTCACCGTACGCTGCTCGTATGTCGGTGATCTCAGCCATTTTGAGTGCTGGTGGGATGCGTGCGACTCGAAAAAACAAGTGACGAAGTGATAGAACGATGAACAGAGAGAAAGTGCTCCAATTAACTGAAACAGGCCAGATTAATCATGCTGTCTGTTTTCTGTATTCATGTAGCAATACGGCGAAACCAGCAGGGTGGTCGATTGTTAATGGCTGACAGGCGGTGGTTCTGATGCTGCGTACCGGATGCTGCTGCTGTTCTTCTTAAGGATGCTGCTGCTATCGCGCGTGCGCTGCGTTAAGGCATTAAACCACACCCACCTGCTCTCACCCACAATAACATGACGAAACAAACACCTACGTACACATACTAAATAAACAGCTATTAAACTGTTTATCAAAGTACTGTACTTTACTGTGTCCATTCTAGCTAATACCTACTTAATATCTTAATATCCATCCATCCATTATCTTCCGCTTTATCCTCTATTAGGATCGTGGTGGCGTTCCCTATGCCCATCCAGGGAAGAACGTTTCGGCGCTGGGCAGATAGACCCAGGACAGATCGCCAATCTATCGCTGGGCACACACTCATGCACACAGACACACTCTATATGGGGCAATTTGGAGAACTCAATTGACTTGATCAATGTTTTTGGACTGTGGGAGGAAACTGGAGAACCCGGAGGAAACCCACGCGGACAAGGGGAGAACATGGAAACTCCACCCAGATGGGGATTCGAACCGGGAATCCCTAGTCCGGAGAGGCCAACGTGCTAACCACTAAGCCACCGTGCCGCCCCTAATATCTTAATATGTATTCCTGAATGATTATTACATAAACACATTCAATATGAATATAAAAGGACAGCAGAAGTATGGACAGCAGCAATAAAACCACAGCCTATCAGCCACAGTCGACCTTAGGGTTTGTTATAAGCGTTTCACATCTACTTAAAACCTAAGCTAGTAAATGCACACTTAACCCCTCATTTGTCAATTTAATTATTTTCTAATACTAATAATCCGATTATTCTAATAAAAGCCTATGTGCTCCTATGACAAAAAGGGAAATCACACAAAACAGTCAGTCTGGGCTTCCTGAGAAAACTCACTCAGACAGAGGAGAAAGGCAAAAGCGAAAGAAAGACCATCACTTGTTTTGCCATTTATTCTGTAATAAATTTGCCTAATGTACATAAAATGTGTAAAAAAAAAAAAAAAAGAAAAAAAGCCAGAACACCTGTTGAAAACCTTCAGACACGTTGTTAAATATGCTGTTGAAACTCTGTACTGAAAAGATCCAGCCATTCGGTCTTTTTGAATGAAACCCAGGAATTTGTTGTGATTGTGTGAGATAATAATGCTACCCATTTTAATATATGCAATATAATACAGCTAACAGTTGACTGTGAAAATTTAGGATTGAGGAAAGTTCACGACTGGGTTTGTTGCACAGGTGGCATCCTATTACACTTACACACTGGAATTCACTGCGCTCATGAGAGCGACTCATTATTCCACAAATGTTTGTGAAAACAGTCTGCATGCCTAGGTGCTTGATTTTATACACCTGTGGTCATGGAAGTGATTGGAACACCTGATTCTGAAAATTTGGATGGGTGAGTAAATACTTTTGGCAATATATTGTATGTTATATAATGCTTTGCTTTTTATTTAATTACAATCATGTTATTTTTCTGTGGAAATAGGGACAGCAATACAAATAATACTTCATTTTCCAATGCCTTTATTTTGCAGCTTAACTATTTATTTTGCTTTGGTTGTCATATCAAGTGGGCACGAGGGAGAAAAAAACATATTTCTGATTTATAAATTATACAGAGTACATAAGTACTATGTAGAATCATTTATTGACTGCATGATGAAAAATATCAAATAGGATTCAACAAAACTTTTTAACATATTAATGTTTATCATAAAATCTATACATACCAATGGATTTCAGAACCCTGATAATTTAATAACTTAAGCAACTTTGTGACAAATAGGTACATATAAAGTATCATAGACATAAAAGAGTCATGTCCACCAGCAGCAGTGCCATATTCTTGTCTCCAGCAGGTTAAACATCTAAAATGATAAGGCATGAAACTAGATTCCCTGTTGTAGGAAATATTCTGGAGGGTGAATGAAATGCATAAAGAACAGCAACAAAAGCAGCGTTGTACAAAATGAATAAAAATAGCATAGAAAAAGGGAATTGGTATATATAGATTGACAAAAAAGACTACTTTTCAATGAATATAGAAACCTGTAAGAACTTTTCTGAAACACTAATTTAGGCATTTGAAGTTTGCAGGAAGCTGACTTCAATTTTTTGTCAATGTTGTATAGTAATAAAGGGCAACCACTATCTCTTAATCTTACAACGTAGCAATAAATGAGGAATGTGCTGACAAGTTTCGACAACATTTTACTGAGTGTAAATCTATACATGAAGTCAAGGCCTTAACGAACCGACTTGTTTTAAATTTAATGGTAAAAATATAAAGAGAGCATCATTTACTTAAGCCTAAAAATATAAATATAATTTTAATGCCTAAATGTGTCTCGAAATTGCATAGATTTATGATCAAACTACATTTACTGATTTTACGGGAAAAGTGATAGAGAAGATCTACTGCATTCAATTACTTCAGTTACTATCAACAATGATAGCTGGTTAGACTGACATATACTACTTTATTTGTAGTATAATAATTCTGATACTGCAAAATAAATAAAAGGCTATACAACATAAAATGTTGTTTGTTACTAAATTCTTTGGTTATGTCTGTACTGATATGTCTGTAGTCATCATAATTACTAAAGGTATGGTACAATACAAATAAATCAGCTATAAGTAAGTCCATATTATGAATTGCTTTATTTAGCTTTGAGGTTTAATGTTTGATATCACTGCTCTTAAAGACTGAATCAGCAAATTATCATATTGTGGGCCAAGAATCACATGACTCATTACCTACAGTGAGGAAAACTTAAAATAATTTTAGCTTACTTTTAGGAGCCCTTCTGTGTGAATACAACTGATATTAGGATTCAGTTCTGAAGGCCTTCTATACTCCTGATCTTTTAACATCACCTCTCTTTGTGGTCTGTGCTTTAATAGTAAAATAGCCAACAGCCCCATGAGTGGACTAAACAGTGGTCAGTGTAAAGGTCTGCTAAATATGCTGGCCATAGCAATGGAAAGCTTACGTATGTGTCTGACTGCTTTCATGAGTCACTGTCTGTTCACGTGGGCTTGCTGTGTATGTGAGGCAAGCTATAGAGCGTATCATCCTCTCCCTTCTTGCATTTCTGTCCATCCCAGTTTAGGACTCCAGAGAGATGACTTATTCTTCTCAAATCAGTTAGCAGGACTGGGCTCAGAAAGGGGCATAGTATGGAGCACTTCATCCAGCAGCTGCAGAGCTCGGTGAAGATGCACCTCCACCCAACATGGTGTCTGTTTAATACTTTGGCGTGGGTAATCTGGTCCCCAGCCCTTCACAAAGCTGAGGCGCAGTATACACAGACGACGTAAATCATCCACACCAATGCCTGCTGCGGCAGAAAAACCTTAGGAGAGAATGGTGAAAGAAGGCTATCAAATTTTGAAAATAATGATACAGGGATGTGTTTTTTATTACTGAGTATTAATAAAACATTTATTAAGGCTACTTACACTGCCACATATACAAGACAATTATGTTGTTTATGTGACAGCCTGTAATGTAAACCTTTACAAAGTACAAAGTACTGAAGTACAATAAATTACCTTTCAAATTAAATCAACTGCTAACCACCTGTCAATAATAATGCCAGTTATGGGAACCTTGGAATAAAATTGGTTGTCCTCCTATGTATGTATTTCTAACATATGATCAAAACATCTAGATCCATCCATTATCTTCTGCTTTATCCTCTATTAGGGTCGTGCGGGGAGTGAAGACATGAGTGCTGGAGCCTCAGTGCTCTTACAAAAAAAAATTGCGGAAAACATGTGCCTGGTTGGCGGCACGGTGGCTTAGTGGTTAGCACGTTTGCCTCTCAGCGCTAGGTATTTCCGGGTCAAATCCCCATTTGGGTGGAGCTTCCATGTTTTCCCCATGTCCGCGTGGGTTTCCTCCGGGTTCTCCGGTTTCCTCCCACAGTCCAAAAACATGGATCAAGTCAATTGAATTCTCAAAATTGCCCCATATAGAGTGTGTCTGTGTGAGTGAGTGTGTGCCCAGCGATGGATTGGCGCCCTGTCCTGGGTCTATCTGCCCAGCGCCCGAAACGTTCTCCCCTGGATGGGCATGGGGAACCCCACCGCGACCCTAATAGAGGATAAACCGGGAGATAATGAATGAATTAATGAATGTGCCTGGTCAGATCACAAGTATATCACAGGGCATGAGAAAACACATTTTTGTACACATTTGCACAATGAGGCAATTCTGCTTTACCAGTTTACAGAGATGTTTTGGACTGTGAAAATTTCCTCCCACAGTTTAAAAAAACATGAATCAAGTCAATTGAGTTCTCCAGATTGCCCCATGTAGAGTGTGTATGTGTGCGTGTCTGAGTGAGTGTGTGCCCAGCAATAGATTGGTGCCCTGTCCTGGGTGTATCTGCCCAGCCCCTAAAACGTTCTCCCGTGGATGGGCATGGGGGAACCCCCCCCCCGCGACCCTAATATAGGATCAAGTGGAAGATAATGGATGGATGGATAATTTTCTGCAATATAAGTATGGGACATTAGATATTCCTAATAATGGTATCCTTAGTGTTCGTTTTTTTATTATGTATTTATCCCCTCAAATGCACACACAAATGCATATACATATACATAAGACTGCATGTTCAGTTTCTTATTTTTTGTTGTTGTTTTTGCATAATCACACACATACTGGTAAAATGTGCCATAGTACTAAAGTAAATAAACATGAAGGCCTTTTTGCAGAGAAACACACCTCTCAGAACTGAAAATAAAAATAGCATTAGGCTCGGATAAAAAGCCAATTGACTTAAGCTAATATCGAGTTTGCCAAAGTGTGTGTCCAAGTGTGATTTCTCTTTTTTGGTTATTTGCTTTATACACAAAGAAAAAAAACTTTGGCTTACCGATGGCGGGGGCAATGCCTCCTACGCTACCTGGACCTGGAATATTTCCAGCCACAGCTGCAGCCTGTGCAGCTGCAGCAGCCTGTGCAGTTAGTGCCTGTTGCTGCATTTGCCTATGACACTGACGCAAATCAAACACCTGCACAGAAACAGATTGTTCAAGCGGCAAGGAATCTTGATATGTCATCTGGTACACTGCATCATTTGTGTGCTAGTCAGTAATGTGTCACAGATTTAATTAAAGCACAAAACAGTATGTATGAAACAAAAATAACAGTGCATTAGTCAACCTTTGCAATAAGAGGAACAATAACAACAATACTGCACATCAGATCATGTAAGATTTATATAAAGACCAAAAAGTCCATTATTAGTGGTGTAATTAACAATGTAAATTACAATGAGCCTGGAGCCTGGGATTTCTTTGACGAGTGGACTGTTCTTTTTAAAGGATGAATTTATGATTCCAATCCAGTAAACCTTTTGTCAAATATAGTCAATTTGACAGTCAATTCATTCATTGTGTGTTAAACAATATGTGGTGGTATTACAAAGTCCTTACTTTGTGCATATCGCCCCACACAATGGTTTTCCATTTAGTGATGACAATATTTATGCACTTAACAGGGGGCGGGGCAATATAAACAATAAATCAAACACATCTATGGCAAGGTTCTATGATAAGGTTCTAAACCTAGCACTTTTCAAGGAATAAACACAGTGAAAAGGAGAAGCTTAAAGAGTTTAAAATAAAGTAGCATTACATGATAAAGAAAAAGAAACAGCCCAGATTAACACATTTCAAGCAATATTAAACACAATTTCTAAATACACCAGTTTGCAAATTTTAATGACATTGAGCATTAAAAAAAAATTAAAACAAAGCTTGAATGCTTATCTTTTTTCTGAGACCATGTAGTGTGTATGAAAACATATGAAAGTATGAATTTTATCATCTATTTCATCAACAATTCATATAAAAGACATAGCAGATGCTTTTATCCAAAGCAACTTACAAGGTGAACACAGGGTTAATAACAACATCCCTGGAGCAATGAGGGTTAAGGGTCTTGCTCAAGGACCCACATTGGTAACTGCAGTGGACCTGGGATTTGAACCGCCAACTTTCAGATTGATAGCCCAATGCCCCAACCACTGCCGTGCATGGCTGTTAACACTGATTCAACACTGATCTTTTCTACAAATTTATATCAAAATCAAGTTAAATAAGTAGTTGTATTAACATAATACAGCAGACACTCTTAGCAAGGGTGTTTTACATTAAACAGATAATTACAACACTGAAAAAACAGTGCTAAAATATGCTTATCAGTTACTAATCTTAAACAACAATAATGACTTAAGTTTAATGTGTGATTACTTATAGAATTTTAATGTATTTGCATATACAAACAGTTTTTGAATAGAATTAATGAATTGATATAACATTTTACCTTTACATAAGCACCTGGGTAGATTTTATGCACAGCATCTCCAGGTGCTCTTCCTGCTTCCCTGTCTAGGTAGTAGCTCTGCACAAAGACAGCGTGGTCACTGAGACATCGCATCCATACGTCTCCCTCCCCACGACATTCCAACTGGACACCTTTACCTATGTGGAGCCTGGAAGGAATAGTGACTCAGCTTAGGTAAAAAAAAAATTGAGTCATGGCAATTTCAAAACATTAACTTTTTCTTTGTATGTCCGAATTTAAACAACTGAATTGCATCGTCTTGTGGCATTGTTTTGCTGCACCACTAACTTTTTAAAGATTTGGTTTATTTCTTAGAACTTGCCGTTTTTATAATTAAGAGTAATGATGGACCCAAATCATGATAATACCACCACAATGCTTCACAGATTTGCAGAGGTTTATTTTTTCCAAACATGATGCTACTTGTTTGGACCAAAATCTATTTTGTTTTAAATCTTCTAAAAAACATTTGTTCAATATTCCTTGTGCTGCAAACGTCATTATGGAGCGTCTTTCGTGTTTTTCTAATGTGGACTAATGTTATCCATTAATATAAATTGGGTAGTTCCGGTCCTTAAATCCCATTGGCTGAGCCGTTTGTCCAGCTATGACATTAGTGCCAAAAATGCACTCTCTGACCTCTTTACATTTTTATTTAAAACATTTTTCCCCAATGTTTTTAACAAACTGACTTTTGTAATTTGGCCACTAGACGTCAGTATTTTATATTGTTATAGAAATCTGGATCCTGTTAGCCATTGATCACTGTTCACGTTAACCAGACTAGATTATGCTTTCAAAAAACGCATTTATAAACCAATCTTGTTTTTTTTTATCATAGTTTGTTATTAACCATTTTATAAAGGTTGTGCATTATTGTAAATAAATCGAAAAAGTTTTTAGTTACTGTGGGTTTTTCAGTGACCTTGATGATTTTCCCAAACAGGTGTCTTATTTTACAGTTAGCAGTAATCTTTAGCTTTCTGGCTTTCTACATTTATGATTTTTGAAAAAATCTGGTGAAGTTTTTGATCATAATATGCAGAAAACATAAATATTTCGAACCCGTTTACAAACAGTTACAAACACTGCTTTTTTACAATGTACTTGTAATAGCATGTTTTCTATTAGGTTGCAGAAAAATTGATAATAAAACAAACAGGCATATAGACAGACAGCAAAATAGATGCACTTTATCTTAAAAAGAAGCACTCACCGTGCTCGCTCACTGGCCTCGGTACGGTGTACGTTGCTTAGTTGCCCCAAACAAAACCGATCTCCTCCTGACGGGTCCACGTAACCATCTACAGTCACCAATGGGCAGTTTGCCAGAACCTTGAACATCTCTCCCACCTGAATATCCATCTCAAAGTAAGAAATTGAGCACCAGAATTCTGGACCTAGATAAAAACATAAACATTAACATTGTTAGTACCATAAAGTAAATTTACTGAACATTTATATCTATAACTGGGTAAAACCTCCAATTGCTAGTTAAAGGATTCCACAATATGTTGGAAACATTCCTTTGAGAGTCAGTTCTTGTTAATATGACATCATCATCATGCAATCAGTACAGATTTTTTAATTACAGTTCCATTTGTTTTATTACATCCCAAAGATGTTCAAATTAGATTCAATCACTGAATAAACAACTGAAAAGCACTGAACTCACTGTCACAATTTTGCAACCAGTTTAAGACTACTTGATGAATTAATTTTTCCAAAATACTCAGATGTATTTCTCTCTCAGGGCAGACACACATAGCCAACAATAATACTTTTGATGATTCCACCCCATTCTTGGTGGGTCCATGAATTTATGCTGTTGCTGCTCAAGATCACATTTATCCTACTTCTAATCACTGATGTTATCTGCATGTGGGTAAGTTCATCCCTCATACTGCTGCAGCATGATTGGCTAATCACATAACTGTTACATCATGTGTGATTTAGACACAGGTCAGATGTTCTCAATAATTTTCAATCTCAATGCATTTTATTTACCTGGATGGTTGGAGACTGGCTGTGGGTAAGAGGTAGGAGTATGATGGTGAGACCCTAGTGAAGATATTGAAGATCAAATAATTCTTGATGATGTCTGGAAATTATTAAATAAATTTATTTACAATAGTCAAAAAAACATGACATACAGAAATGACCCGTGTGGTGATGAGGGGTTTGCTGATGACTCCGTCCATTCTGCTGGGGACCCACTGGTGTGTAGGAAGCTGTGCTTGTGCCTGTCCAAGTTGTTGCTTAAAACAAATTAGGAATCATATGGTTGGGTGTTTACATACATTTAGACATGTACAGTGATTTAATAAAAGGTTTACCAGTTAAATTAAATCTAATTAATGATGGGACATGACTTACTGTGGTAAGAGTTCTGTGTCTGTTTGGAGGTGCTGTAATCACTCTGACTCACAGCAGGTTGCTGGACTGAGGTCTGACTGTGTGTTGTGTGTGTTGGTGTGTGTGTGGGTGTGGTGGGGGGAGAAGTGGAGGACAAAGACCTGCTCGGAGGTGAGGCAATTTGCAAAAGACCTTCTGTACAACTGGCCTGCAGGGACATTCTAGAGCCACTTGCTACGAAAGAAAAAAAAGGAAAAAAATAAATGTAATAAATGAATTAATAAAAAAAAAAACATTTAACACTAGAGCATTTTATTTATGTATGTCAGCAATATAATTGAGATGATAAGTAAAATAATCAAGAGTGGTTAAAGGTATAGGGCCTATAAGAAACCAAAGCAAAATATATGTTTTTTTTTGTCTACTGCAGCATATTATTCACTTAGTTATATACTTTTAGAGGTGAGTTACAGTGATCTGAGCTATCTTGCTGGTATATGGAAATTGTGGGATTATTAGGTAAAAGAACATATACAGTATAGCTCTATACAAAGAGTAACCATGGTATCATTAATGTGGGGGTGTCATAGACAGTAATGCTAATGACAAATTTTCTATCAAACCAGAAGTGATAGTTATGTGCACAGCCTTGATTCCATTCTGATTGTAGCATCAGACTTCAGATAACACTAAAAATTTAAAATTTCGATAATCTATTTAATCCGATGCCCAGTGATAGATTGGCGCCCTGTCCTGGGTGTATCGGCCCTGCGCACAAGATACCCCCCCGCCCGCCACCCTCATAGAGGATAAAGCGGAAGATAATGGATGGATGGATGGATATTTGAACAGCATCACATTCAGAACTAGAATTAAATGAAACCAAAATAGTACTTAAGTTTATTTGATCACAGATTTTCCTAAACTGCATATGCAAAACAAAACCAAATCACCTTTAAATAACGTCATGATATTTTAAAATATTTTTGCAATAAAAATAAAAATTATTTTAAAATGGTTTATTAAAAAAAAAAACACAGTAACATGTTTAGTTTCCGGTCTTAATTTGACTAATTTTACAACTTAAAGTTTTATAATTATAAATATAATGTATTTTTTATTTTTTTACTTAATTTATTTACAGCTTAAAATACTGCAATGTCACAAAATTATATTTAAAAAAGTTCAAATATATAAAAATATTTTTTAGAAACAATGCTATATTTTCTATTTTCAATGCAATATTTCTTTCAAAAAGTTTTATTATTTATAGATTTAAGAAGGAATTACTGGTGATTAATGTTTCTAGAGTTGTTTTCATATCTTTATTACTATAATAACAGCAAGTGCAGACTAAAGTGCATCGTTTATTTTAAAGACAAGCTAATGTATAGGTAATTGAAAAATGTAATAAACTCATTCACATGTCAGAACATAAGCCCATAATCTTACTCATCCAAAATGGATTCTGTCATTACATATAAGGACTGGCTACTGTGACAGGAATAAAAAACACACATTAACTGAAACACTAAAGCACATTAACCACAACAGCGGTGTAGTTTTAGTTGTCTTACATTTTGCCAGAGAACTGTACAAAATAAGGTATTAAATATCCTACAAACAAGGCAGTAGACGATAATCAATACACTTACTAGGTGGTGAGAGAGACAAGTTGGGGTACAGAGTTACTGAAGGAGGTTGGTGATGATGGGGCTCAGGGGCCAGCTGAAGTGGTGGCAGCTGTTGGCTGTAATGCTCCGGGGTATGATGGTCCTGTTGCAAGGAGTTCCTAGATGGGCCATCAATCTGAATACAATCATGAATGTATTCTTCTTTTATTGGTCTGCCTGAAAGGAGACATGAAACAAGCAGTTCATACAGTATAGATTGACTATCATATATGATGTGTAATTGTATATTTACTTATTTTTTATTTATGCAAAAATAACACCATTACTAAAATAAAATATCTTTATATTCTCACCTGTGGTTTGCAAACTTAGTCCAACTGCAAGAAAAACAGTCACAGAAAACAATTAGTTGCATATGACAAGTGTCTTAACATAATAACAAACATTTAAACACATTTTTTTAAATGACTTAAAAAGAACACAACAAAAAAGCTGATTTTATGTAGAAACTGTTCATTGCAGATTTATTAGCAATTTGTAACTGACTGGTTCCTATAGTATGAGTATATAGTCAGTAGCTAGATGTAGTTTTAAATATTCTATAAAATTGCTGTCAAAAGCATGCACAATTTAAGTCATTTTATATCATTTTGCATGTGTGACATTAAAGTAGTAAAAATTCTACAAATTCTTCAGGTATTAAACTTTAAGTGTCCACTTGCACCTAGACTGATATTATATCAGTTACATTTTGGTATTGCAGGGTCTTCAGCGTGGGCCACACACATACCAATGCCTGGAGACACCACCCTTTCGTAGTGGTAGGGGTTGACACACACATTGTCGTACTTGAGATCGAAGGCATACTGGCAGAACTTGACATGTTTCAACTCATTTTTGTGCAGATCTGGCCAACGCCACAGTCGAGCGTATATTACGTGGGGAAAACCTTTCCGTCCTGCGACCTGCACAGAAACACTGTGAGTTAGTGGTGGCCCTAAATGATGACTTAGGTATATGAAAAGTGAATGGCTCATGACTAAAGCAAGGTACAGATCTTCATCAAAACATCACATCCCACATTGTACATAAAATCAAAGGATGTTGACAGGCTTACAGTAATGTCTGATGCCTTAGGCATAAAATAAAGCTTACATGCCACATGATTCAGCCTGATTCAACCTTTCCAACAGCATTCCAACACACAAGAGAGCACATGGTGGTGTGCAAAGGACAGGTTAAGTGTGACTTTAAGTAAATCATAAGAAGACATAGCACAGGGATAAAATGCTATTATAAAATCAGCAGTTATTATATAACAGTAAACAGGAACTGTATGATTCAACCTCTATTGTAAAGGCTTACAGTCAGCTTTGGGATTCGGTCCAAAACCTAACATGTTTATTAACTTGGATTTTTCTTTTACACTACAAATATCTACTAAAACATGATATTTTACTACAAATAAACTACAGAATAATTAGATCTAAATAAAATGTAAAAAATACTGTGAACACACAACAAAAGTTTGAAGAGATTGTGTACACATACTTCAAATACTGATTCTCAGACACACACACACACACACACACACACACACACACACAGAGGCTCAGAGACAGACAGGCCTTAACTTAACCCTGCCCCTTTCCTGTGTTTCAGACAAAACAACCCTCTCTGTCGTCACCCCTCCTTCTCTCCTGCTCTCTTTCCCTCTTTCTGTCTACAGCTGGGGGAGGGGAATGAACTTCAAATCTCTTCTGTTTTATTTTCTTCATTGGCTAAAAAGTACATCAAACTTACAATTAACACAAAAAACACAGTCACCAGAAAAAAAAAGTTCACAAAACAGTACAGCTGCTGTCCTGCCTATCACCACTACTTGCATTGCTCTGCTGAAGATCAGATCAATAACTTTGTTAAGCATTACAAAATCTGTGTAAGTGTCACTGTGTTCAGAAGAAAACTGCCACACTATCAGTGTCATAGCAATCAGACTAGAACACAGTCTAAACAGAGGGCGGGAAGTTGAATGGCATATCAGTACTACAGTGGAGGACCTCGTTACTATGGCCTTTCCTTAAAGATCTATATTTAGAGCTAGTCAAATCTAAGACAGGTCCGTTTGTAAACTGGAAACTTTAAATAATAGGTCGTGTCATGTATATTTTTTACTGCATCAGTGTTTATACCTGTAGTCTGCCATCTAATGTCCTCTGGATGGTGACACACTTGCTGGGATGGACACCGTTAGTAGTAATGGCGGTTATAAGGGAGTCCAGCTCATCCTTTTTCTCCTTAAGTTTCTTTACAAGGCTCTCAATGGCTCGCTTGGCAAAGCCTTCATTCTCTCCACCCTGCCGGTGGCACATCAGGCTGTGCACAATGCTCAAGCAGGCATCACTGCTACTGGGAGAGTTGACAGACATCCTCCTGACCTAATAAAGAAAGAATACACTCATCATCAGATGTAAAAACATACTATATTTTTTACTATATATTGAATGTTTGTATAATAAATTATAATTGGCTTTATAATCATTAATGGCACCCTCAAATTCAGTGCAAGTTTTCAAACATAACAATGCCGAATTATACATATTGTATACACAGAATCTCTTCAAATCAATTATTTAGCTCTACTGTGGACTGATCTCTTCACCTGTCTCCAAGGGTCTTTAATTGACATTATTCAGAGAAAGATTTCCTTTAAAATGGCTTGTTCTATAGTTTCTTATTTTGGAACTGCTGGGTTTATTACTCTAATTGAAAATCCAGTGCAATCCCATTTGTAGTTTTCTGAGACATGTTAGATCATCACTTTTCTGTTAGTACTCGATTTCCATAATAGCATTTAATACAAAGTTTACAGATACTTATTTGACTTATTACATATGGGATGATGTCATATTTAATCCCTTATAAAGATCACACAAATGAGTGTCACAGCTATTTAAAACGAATAACAATAGCACATAACAAAGCAAAAATGAGATTTAGGAGCAAAAACAGATAAGTATTATTTTAAGGATAATGAATAACAATGCCTATTATATTGACAACTGTTTAATAGGACAAAATGACACGCACTGGGTGTTACTCATGGTGATTATTATTAAAGAAATCTTTCAAACAATACAAGTGTATTCTTTCTGACAAATTTATCACAATTCTGACTGATTTTAAACTAAACAAGAAGTAATGGCCTTCGAGATTTTTTTATTATTTCTTTCTTTGTGGAGTTTGCATCTTCTTCCTGTGTCTAAGTGAACTCACTGTGCACACTTGTATTCAAAGTACCCCTAGTTACAAATGAGTGTGTGAATGTGTCTCTGTGTTTGTCTGCTGTGGACCGATGGTCTGATGGAAGGTGACTGCTGGGATAGGCTCAAGCAACCTTGACAATAGTTAAAATAAGCAACTTAAAAAAAAAAGAATACTCAAATTGGTATTGCTTAACACACTTTGGTCTCAGTTCATGCTTGGAATTTTTAACATTCCACATGTTGATTATGTGTCACCTTACAAAACATGTTTTTACCTCTCAGATGAACTTTCAAAGTTACAATACTTGATTCATTTTAAATGTGTTCATATTACCTTGTTATATATATTTATTTATATAAAATATTTTAATTGTAAATTTTAGGTGGCATGAGGCTTAATATTCAGAAGGGTACTTTGGATCATTTATTTTAATGCTCATTACAGCATAATGGTCATATATTAGGGTCATCCAAACTACATCTCTGATACTGAAGCATTAAAAGGAGTTATTGATCCATGCTTACAGTATGCATGTTTAGTCCAGACCTTGCAAGTCGTTAGGTAATGATAGGTCCTAACATTTCAGAAGAAAACAATGACAAAGTAAAGATAGACTTACGTTTGTTTATGTGAAACATATATAAATAATCCTAAACGTGTTTCTCTGTCTCACTCTCTCTTTGCTGAAGTCCCGTGTGTCTCTGTTTATCTATCTCTCTACTCACCAGCACGTCCTCCTGTTGCCGCTCCCAGGCGTTTCGTGAGAGAGAGAGAGAGCGAGAGAGAGAGAGAGAGAGAAAAAAAGAGAGAGAGAGTGAGTGAGAGAGAGATAGACACCGAGGGAGAGAGAGAGAGAGCGAGAGAGAGAGTGAGAGTGAGAGAGAGATAGAGACCAAGGGAGAGAGAGAGAGAGTGGGTGAGAGAGAGAGAGCGAGGGAGAAAGAGAGAGAGGAGAGGGAGGGTTTGTTTTAAAACTCTAGCCAATCACTCCCTCTGCTTTCGTATCCAGACAGGCGGCAAAGGATCACAGTCAACCATGACGCGGCTGTCTGTGCGAATCTTCATGGGAGGATTATTTGGTTAGCATTGACCACTTAAAAATAAAACTCTCAAATCCAGACAGTACAGCACTAAAAAGTATCAAATGACCTTTCATAGTATGCGGTTTTGATGGACGGCTAGGTTCTAATTTTTTTATCACCTGGTTTGGATTTACTGGACTCATATTATCATTTGACACATGTGCCGGAAATGTTCTTGGTGTCATATTCTGAATATTAGATCATTAAAATATAAGTGTACTTATAATATTATAATATAATATAATATCATTTTAAAACGCATCCTACATAGCATCACTATAAATATCGGAAGCTGATCGATTTAATAGTGTTTATATTGAACAAGTATTGTTTTAAAACAGTTGGTGCCCTTTCCTCAGGACAAGATTGTTCTGGTTTAAATGTACAAGTTTTTTCCGTGTTAGGTTACATATTTTCTGTTTTTGTGTGGACTTCATATCACGGTCCATAAATATCTTAGAAGGTGAATTAAAGAATTGTTGACAAACGTATTATTGCCCAAACAATACTAATTTTGACATACTGTATAGTAGTCAGATTTAACACATTAAGCATGTGTTAATTTGTCTGCTTTCAGATGAACTGATAACCTGTGCAGGGTACATCATGTGAGATGTGCCCTAGGCCCCTCTATATCCAATATTTAAAATAAACACAAAAGGCAAATAGATGAATTAGATTTTTTAATGGGTGTTGCTGAACTACTGTAAAGATTCATGAAAAATACAGATACAACAGAATTAAAATGATTTAATGATTATGTTCACTAAAGAAAAATCAATTCTTGAGAGCATAATTGAATTATTTCAGTTTGTATACACATGAAACAATGTCATTTATATTTTTATAAATCCCTTAAATATTTAATCCCTTATAAAGAACAATTGTCGCAGCGATTTAAAAGAAACTGAAAAATGTGTATTATTATTATTATTATTATTATTAATAATATTATTATTAATAAATTACAAGCTATCACTAATCAGGTAGGTAAGTCCTTGTTGAGTTATTCTGATCAATTAATGTATTATTCAGTGTGTAAAGTAAAATCTTTAAAGTGAATATTAACTAAAACTAAACAAAAAAAATAAGTATGATGAAATGGGGAAATTTACTTAAGATAGGTAATGTTTTTACATCCATAAAATCTTTAGAGGAGGAGAATTGTCTTTACCTAAAAGACTTTTGTTTAAGAACATAATATATATTTAGCCAAGACAAGCACTAGGTTAAACGCTAGAGGGCGACCTTTAATTAGCCTGCTTTGAGCGGTAACGTCTCAAACCATTTAATGTTTTAGGTAAAATATAATGGTACCACCTAGTGCTTAGTGCCAAATTCTATAATATCACCTGGATTTGAGTAGTGTCCACTCACTAGAGCGAAGTTCGGAAAGTTAAAAATGAATGTTTGTGACTTGTAAGTATTTTATTTTTAATCAGGCTAATTCATTTTGCTTTACCATAGTGTTTTAAGATTGTGACCGCTTTAGCCAACGATTTAAATGTATTTAACGATTTGTTGTTACTCTACAAGTACTTGTGTAGCTGTATCTATATCGGTAATTAACACTTCTCACCTGCTCAATTATCAGGATCATCATAAGAACCAGCTTAAGTTCATAAAACAGTTTTTGTTGTCCATGAAACATTTTCTTAATTGCTTGCTTACTTTCAATTGAACTCTTGAGTTGGGCCCTGCAATAAACTATCGTGCAACACGTTGCTTGACAATAGTGGTCCACTGACTGTTAAACGGGGACCGAGAAAATAACAAAGTCAGATGAAATACTAAATAAATTACTTATTTATATACAAGTTAAATACCACCAATGAAGGATGATTAAGTTTAAATTAAGAGATTAGATTTTAAATAAAATAGTTGTTCATGGTTTGGAATATGTGCTAGGAAGCTCAGGTCTTGGTGGTGACCTACTACAACTTTAAACAATCTGCTAATAACAGTGAGTCGCTTTTATAATTTAAATTGTTTCTAATTAAGTGTATACACATGCAGTAAAAGTCATCTTTTCCAGCACTATATATTGTGCATTGTCTAAATAGAATGTTTATATTTTATTATCTTAATTTCACAGTTTGGGGAACACTATGGATACTCCAAATTTTGCGATTTTGCCAGATAGCTCCTCCATTTCATTGCATGACCGGTGAGGATAAAATGCATAGTCAATCTCTTAAGACACATTTTATTTAACCAACATTGGTGAAGTTCTATTAGGCAATACAATGGAATCTTTTTCTGTAAGCTTTACCCTAATGCAGCAGAGTAAGTGGCAGATGAAGACTGACAACAGTGGTACCAAGCCTCAACTACAGGCAGGTTCAGTGGAGAACCAGTGGTTGGCCCAGCAGCTGGCCACAAGCCCCTCGGTTATGGCTGCAATTCAACAAAGACCGGTGACTTTTCTTTCCCCTTAATATTATCATTTAAAACTTGGATTTGTAATATTTTTGGCAACAATGGAAACTAGAGTAGTTTGTGGGAGTTTATTACAGTCACTGCATATAAGGAGGTAGCAGAAATTGTTTCTACTAATTCAAACCTTATTCACTCCCTCAGAGTCCGAAGCTGCGTCTAGGCAAAGCAAATATTAAAGCAAGACTTGGAAGGCCAGGAATGAGAGGAAGTCTCCACAAAGGCCAGAAGTATTGTGTAAGTGCAGAAGACAGAGGGGAATATGTCCTGGAAGTCGAGAAGGGTAAGTTAAAAAACAATCCACAATCCTTTTTTGTAGCTGTCTCCTATTTTTATTGTATTTTTTTAATAATGTAATAATGTTTTGTAATGTAATATATAATATATACATAATGTATTTGTATGTTATTAATCAATTAAAATAAAGTGCATATGAGAGATGCATCCACATGCTTTTTTTACTAATAAATGCCATACATTAACAAAATGTGTGATTTCAGAGGTACATCAGAGCTCATATCAGAATCAGCATCAGCATGTATATTACCCCCACAAAGGAGGTCTAATGATGCACAGAGGAATGAGAAGAGTGCAGAAAAACAGAGGTAAAACTATCTGCAATTAAGTCTATTCGTAGAATTTTAGTGAGAGGAGGGCAAAATAAATATTCTGACAGTGATGACACACTTCGTGAAATTTTTGTTTTATAGAATGGTTGAACAATTCTCTACAAAACTACAAGTAGTTTAGGATTAGTAGTTTAGAATAGTGTAATATATGTCCAACCCTACTTTTTAAGTCTAAATAGATATGTTGCATTGATGACTGATATTGCTACAATATAAGCACAACCTCTTAGCTACCATTGTTGTGGCAACAGTTTAAAAATAATTCATTTGTGCTCATATTAACATGCAACATGAACACATAGTTGGATTTTTGTTTTTCCTCTGATTGTGCACAAATTCTCTCTCCCCCCCCCCAACTCAAATGAGAGTTAATGCTTTTATCAGCCACTTGTGATGACATTTCCTGCAACCGATGTAAACGTTAATTCACACATACTTATATATTATGTATAATATGTTAATGTTTAATTATCTGATATGATAATATTAATTCTAATATTCTAATTTTAAACGGAGATTATTAATTAATCTCCGTTTAAAAAGCGTTTTTTTGCCCACAGACAAACCTTTAACATTATTTTATATGAACAAAATGCATTCTTTTATTACAAATGAAATTTAATCAGATTTAGGAATTCTGGGCTAATGTTTAATATATACATGCACTGACTCAATTCATTCATTCATTCATTATCTCCCGCTTTATCCTCTATTATTGTCGCGGTGGGGTTCCCCATGCCCATCCAGGGGAGAACGTCTCGGGCACTGGGCAGATAGACCCAGGACAGGGCGCCAATCTATCGCTGGGCACACACTCACTCACACAGACCCACTCTATATGGGGCAATTTTGAGAATTCAATTGACTTGATCCATGTTTTTGGACTGTGGGAGGAAACCGGAGAACCCGGAGGAAACCCACGCAGACACGGGGAGAACATGGAAACTTCAGATTGGGATTCGAACCGGGAATCCCTAGTGCTAGGAGGCGAACGTGCTAACCACTTAGCCACTGTGCCGCCCACTGACTCAATTAACTGTATTAAAACTACATTTAATTTCTAGACATGGCTAATGTTGATTTACATTTTATAATATCTATTATCACTTGACACTTAAGTTGCTTGGACAATGTAGGCATTATTTGTTCTTAACTGTTATGCATGTCTATCAGTTTACCATATTTGTATGATCTTTATTAGGTCTGTTCTGGAGTAGAGAGGCAGAGAGTCAGCCTCCTCCCACCCGAGAAGAACTGGACAAGCAGTTAGATGATTACATGTCAATGACCAAGAGTCATCTAGATGCCCAGTTAGATGCATACATGGCTGAAGTCGACACAGACCTGCTGTTGTAAACACTTGAAAAGAAAAAAAAACAAAAGTGAGAAAAAGCCTATATAAAATTATTTTAGTATAAACAGATTTCAGACACATGCTTTTGGGGAAAGAAAAAACCCTAATACCACTATTTTGAATTCAACTTCAGTTTCGTAAATGGTGGGTGGGTATGTGACAATAAGTAGTAAAAACTGTAACTCCAACATCCACCTGGTTGCTAGCAAAGACCTAAACAATTAAAAAATTCATAGTAAACAAGTGCATTGTCATGACCCCACAAAAAAAATTTGACACCTACTTAATTGCTCTCTTATGACCAGTGCACTATGGACTGCTAGAGAAACAGCTCATGTAGATCTTTGACAATGCGTTGGCATGAGGTAATGTTAATTGTTGGTTATTGGAATCCAATTAATGTTCCATCCTTAAACAATTTTGACATGATGCATAGCATGCCACTTGGTAAAATTTTCTACCAGTTCAAAGTCATGCACTGACTTTCTCATTTCAAAAACTAGTTGAATTGTGATGTTTAAGTCATCTTTTTTGGAACAGGTTTTCCCCCTTTTGTCACAGGTCACCTGCTAAAAGTGCTTTACAATATGCACTATTCAAGGTCTCTTACTTAAACTTCATACAAGGCATACTCTGACTAGACCTAGACTTGAAGTGAGAGGTTATTTTCTTTATTCAGAGACATAACTATAAAGGTGTTTACATTTAAAACATTTATAATTATACAAATATTTGTATACAAATTTATACAAAGTGGTATACTTTATTTTAGGCATTATTGATAAACTTTAGCACAAGTCATAATATTCAACTACCAATTACCAAACTCATTTTTTGACTCTTTTACAGTGCATGAAAACCATGCTTGTTAAGAGTTACTCTACTGTATTTCATATAAAAGTTTGTGTTGGCCTCAAATATTAAAATATTATTTGCATTTGATTTTAATAAGCAGCACTTGCTGTACACATTTTGTCAACTTTTGTGTGTTCAGTAACTACATCACTAGAAGAAAGCTTAGTTTGCTGTTTTTGTTTGACTGTTTCAACCGTTTTGTCTTGTTGGACAAAGTTAGTATATGTAATTAAGCTATTTGACTTAGTTCACTTCATATAATAATGGCCAGGGTGAATTGATAAAGTTGTGTGAATGGATCAACTGTATAGATTTTTGTTTTTTAATGTAGTTGAATTTAAAACGTCTTAAAATGTGATTAGGTTGTTGAAAAGTTTAAAGAGTTATTAAAATTATTTCTGTGTATATAGATGTTTACAAAGAATTATTTATTTTTCATTGAAGTTTTATTTTAAGTGCACTCTTAAGGAAGAACTTTGGTGCAGATACTTATTTAAGTATTTACTAATCCAATCATGCACCTCTTTTGCAATTAAAAAAAAACATTAAATTATGCAAATACAGTTTGTTGTCAGAAACATTCGACAGCATGAAAGTTTGGTCACAAAAAGGAAGTGGTATGTTTAGCATAAAACAAACATTTTTATGTTGTTTTCTGTGGGCTAACTTTTAATAGAAGATTCATTTATGTGCCCGGTGGCCATAATTTCCTTAGGTGCTGTATTTAAGTACTAGCTTAATTAATATTTTGAGTTACAGTTCTACAAAGTATCTTCCACTACATGCCCAGCGATAGATTGGCGCCCTGTCCTGGGTGTATCTGCCCAACGCCTGAAACGTTCTCCCCTGGATGGGCATGGGGAACCCCCCCCCTCCCCCGCGACCATAATATAGGATAAAGCAAAAGATGATAGATGGATGGATAGATTTTCCACTATAATCTCTTCATATGGTTTAATTTTGGGACATGTTAGTTACATTTATTAAGTAATAGAACTGTAGGATGTTATGCAAGCGTTTAAATCCACATAGAATATTAAACAAGGGAAATCGTGTTTGCAACAAGTTTGTTATTAGCAGTTTCAAGACATTTTGCGATTTAGCTAACCTTTTCTGTCATGTATGTACCTAATTGATGGTGTGGTTGCTCAGTGGTTAGGGTGTTGGGCTATCAATCTGAAGGTTGTGTATTCAAATCCCAGGTCCACTGAAGTCACCAATTTGGGTCCTTAAGCAAGGCCCTTAACTCTCATTGCTCCAGTGATGCTGTGGCCAAACCCTGTACTCTAACCATGAAGTTGGGATATTTGTAAGTTACTTTAAATAAATAGGTCTGCTAAATGATGAAATGTAATGCAAATATAATGTAATCCCATTAATAAACATAATGACGACAATGTTAATAATGTGGGCAGGAGGTGTCTGGTTTAACAGATCCCGCTGCATCAGCAATACACCCTTGCCCTGATGTGTTAAATATACTGCAGAGTTTATATTTATATATATATATATATATATTTTTATTTATTTATTTATTTATTTTTTTAAACAAAGCCCTAGAGAAATACCATTACCTAAACAGTTCTTGAACCCCATAAACCTCTTCCAAAACGTAAAGGTTGATGAAAGCAGCATGAGAACATATAGCATCTAATATAAAACTTATTAAATGCTGAAAAACCTTTATTAAACCACACAAAATGACAGAATATTCAGATAGTAAAAAAGCTTGAGGCAGTTTTAGCTCATTATATACTCATTGTCTATTAAAAGAATCTTTACCAGCATCACAATTTCTTGGTTTATATTAATGAAATAATAAGTGTTGGTCTTAGGCACACCAAGTTCAAGTAATTTATATAGCGCTTTTTACAACAGTACATTGTTACAAAGCAGCTTTACAGAGTTAAAAGCCTTTAAACCCCCAAAGAGCAAGCTGAAGCGACAGTGGCAAGAAAAAACTCTGTTATGTTGTTTTAAGGATAAAGAAACCTTGGGAGGATCAAGGCTCAGTGGGGGACTCATCCTCCTTGAGTGGCCGGGCAGCATCAACAGTGTAGAACAGCCATGTACATGTGTCGAGATCAGGTGACACCATGGCTTCTAAAAATAAAATGTCTTGGTGTAATGCTGACTGGATAAAGCTCTACTGTTCAATTGTTAATCAGATGCTCATGAAAAGGAATGGCTTTAATCTGTAGGCTAACAACTAAACTTGAAAAATGTCACTTTCTTGTACACAAAACTCAATTTAGTTGCATTTACTGGTTAATTGGGTTTGTTTTATACTATATAACTAATACTGTTCTTGGCCTTGTTTGTATCTTTTAATTTACACATTTAATTGAATATGTCTTGTTTTTCAAACAACATGTAAAACACTTATCTATAGATAATGGATGGACATGGAAAAAACCTCCCACCACCCCCTGGTGATTTAGGAGTGGATTTAGTTAAAGATAATGAATAAAATTTATCTATGGCGCCTTTTCAGTTTACAATTGCAGTAGTCTTTAGCAGCCAGAAGAGGCGACTGTTGTCCAGGCAGTTGAGAAATAACCTTACAAATCGGCGCATTTATCACATGGTTTGCTAAAGCACCCATTTTGACATGTTGAACACACAATTTGTTTTAATTGTAACTAATGATTTATAGAGGTGCATTTTTCTAGTTGTCAGTCAGTGAACTCGTGCACTCTTATGTTTTACTCATGATATTGACAAATCATAGATGTTTTTACAAGTGGTGGAATTACTCAATATATCTAAATAAATAAAATAAGAGTCTTATTTAGAATAAATAGAGTATGTTACCTGGATAATAAATCACTTTTAGAGACCTAGCATTGTGGCCTGAAGGTCCAGAATTCGATTCATAGTCCCACAAAGTGCTATGGCTAAAGTGCCTTTGCTGCCCACTCCAGGCATGTGTGCTTACTTCACTCAATGTGCGTATATGTGTGTATTTCACTGCACTGATGGCTTAAATCCATCCATACATCCATTAACTTCCACTTTATCCTCTACTAGGGTTGCGGTGGCGTTCCCTATGCCCATCCAGAGGAGAACGTTTCGGGCGCTGTGCAGATACACCCTGGACAGGGCGCCAATCTATTGCTGGGCACACACTCACTCACACAGACACACTTTATATGGGACAATTTGGAGAACTCGAATTCACCTTGATCCATGTTTTTGGACTGTGGGAGAAAACTGGAGAACCCGGAGGAGCGGACACAGGGAGAACATGGAAACTCCACCCAGATTGTGATTCGAACCGGGAATCCCTAGTGCTCAGAGGTGAACGTGCTAACCACTAAGCCCTGATGGCTTAAATGTGGAGGACAAATTCTTTTGAGCGTAAACACAGTAGATCACTTTATCATGATTCGAATACTCACTGTAAATCTACACTGCCTTGATAGATTTTCAAAGATTAAGGAAACATTAGATAACTGCAACCTATACAAGTTCCAAATGACTACTATGAAAAAGTAATGCTTCTGAGCTGATTTTTGTTGTAGGGAGATAATTGGAAAACATGTACTGTAAGATTGATAAGCTTGTTTTGCTTTTCAATGCTTTTGTTCACATTCAACAATCAGTAGCAAATTAAAAGATACGTTATTTATTTTCTTTACATAATCAACCTATTTTATATTTATTATTCCACATTCAGTTGTAATAAAAGTTCCTCAGTGACAATGTATTTACATATTTACACACATTGGAAGCCAAATAGCAAAAAAACGTGTCTGCATACATATATTAATGTATTCTGACAAATCTTGCTCTTATCTTTATTTTTTTTGTTGTTAGAGGAAATATCTGTTGGTTGATATTACTACATAAATCACTATATTAATTTGTGTAATTGTACAGGTAAATTTTCACTTTCTGCAGTTACTCATTTTAATCAGTTATGTACTGTGATTACTTTTGTTTGCTAATGCAATAGTTCATCAGGAGATTTTTAGCCTGCCTTTGATGTTTAGGCACAAGCATATATAATTAAAGTATGCTGACATATGAAGGCTCAGGTAAACAGAGACATTCCTCCCACTTAGTTTCATATGACAAACTGAAGAAGTCTTTAACGTTTTTGCCAGTTAAGAAGACACATGGGTTAAAAAATGAATGGCTTTGTTAATTATAGCCTTAAAAGAACTGCTTTGCTGATGTTAAGGAGTTGCTGGGAAACTAATTTAGGGGGCTTTAACAAAAAAAAAAAAAAAGACTAATAGCTGTATGTTTAATGTGTAGGTGGCTGATGTTTTGAATTTAATTACATGAATAAATGGATTTTTAATGCAAACTATGATAAAAGTAAAGTAAATGTTATATCAATAACTTTTACTTTAGTGTTGGAATTAATTATTATTTCATGAATAGAATAGCCTACATTTTAAATGCTTCTTTATCAAACTTGGCCATTATGTTTTCATAAATTGACAAAAAATATTGTCTTTATTATTAGTCATTTATAATTTTTTTTGCACAGGTCATCCTGATTACAGTTCCAATGCTTATAGAAGATAAGCAGAAAAATACATTTTCTTTTTGTGGTCAATGATGCTTTATTATTATTATTGTTGTTGTTGTTTTAACAATGTAAAACTGCCTTGTGACAAATGTAGGCGCTATATAAGTTAATTGTTTCAACTTAAACTTAAACTTACTTGATCCCACATTTATGTGACACATGTACACCGAAGTCCTAGTGGGGTCAGGGTATAAATATATAGAACAAATAATGATACAGAAATAGCTTGGAGTTTAGAGAGTTAAAGATTGATGGTAATGTGCCACACACACAAAAGCAAAGTTTTCATGAATATCCCCTGCTGCTCCTGGACATGCTCACATTGTCAGCTAAAGGTCAGATATGCATTTCTGTGACAAAGCATTGTCCAATTTTTAATGCAACTGTGTGTAATTCTACTTCGCTGTGGCAGGGACACAAAACCAACTATCCTAATTAGTTTTTATTTTGTGGACAGTGATTAATGCTTTCACCACACACATGCAATATTTTCGATCAGTTTAAATAAAGTTTCCAACACTGTATTTTGCTGTACTGTTGAGCAATTATGATTGATTCCTTAGAAAGCCATAGAAGTGGTCAGTGGTTGGTTGTAATGCAGCATGTTAAATCAGAAGTAGGGTCAGTAATTAGATCATTCTCTAGTGAAATTACTGGCATTTTACTTTAAATAAGTGCATGTGATTTTAGCTCAGTTCTACCTCTGTATATCTTTTTTATTTCACAACCAAAGAACCAAGTGCTTTCAATGACACTGTTAATTGTCTGTAGTCTTGCTGGTGTGTCAAAATACAATATATGGACTCAACCAATTTGAGACAACAATATCGCCAGACAGTCATAGCCTATTTAATCTGTCATATTCAAACAAAACAAGACATTAAATCTAAAGATAACAGTTGGTTAAGTAGTCTTTTACGTCACATCACCCTAGAGAGTGGATCCCAAAGGTTTTGACTAATAAACCATTTCCTGTCTATATCTATTTCATATCAGTACATAACATTTGTTTAATTCTTTTTTTATTTTATTTGTGTAACTGATACAGTTTACATATGACTGTATTTTTTTAGTAAACAAAACTGTACTTTAATGAAAACTGAAAAACGGAGAGCAAATGCCCTGGAACAGCAATAGAGATGGAACAATTGTGTTGCTTCCTGTTTTAGTAACCTTATCTATCAGATTCTCTGCCACTCTCTCTGCAGGGTCGAAAGGACAAATCAAAACCCAATTATAAACAAAACACGAGAACAATCTAGTTTTAGTTGATGGTGATGGTTCTTTGTGTTTCATGTTTGTCTTTTTAAACAATGCAAATTATAAGACACAAAGACACTCATTATACATTAATAGCAACCACCTTGGATTTTCTATATGTTTGCAAAAATTAAATAAAATGCATTATATGATGAAGATATGAGACTAAATGAGACCTAACTAATCATTTTTATTGAAGGGCATGTAGTCACTTTTTGGTGTGACTGATATATATTGTAACAACTGCAACTTTTGATTTGTCCTGTACATTGGCCTGGGGAGATCTCCAGAAAATTCCCCCCTAAAACAGCTTTAGACATAATATGTTGAACTTAAACATAAAAATGAGCAAATATAAGAGATGCTTGTAGCTGTTTAAGTTAATCTGGTAACATTTACAGTCCTGCAATTGCAGTACTTGACGCTTATTATGATACCCTAATAACACTTTTATATATATACTGTGGTATAAACAGTGATGTTAAGCTACTGAATAAAATCCTATACATATACAAAGTGAACTAAAACAACTAAAAAGAAAACCAGTTTAGGAAGCATTAGCAATAGCATTTATTTATTTTATTTTTTATCTACCAAGAAATAGCATTATGACTTACTAATTATGACTTTTTCTGAGATTATTGATTTGGATTTTGGACTAGCAGAAGAAGGGCTCTGTGAAAATAATGACTTGTAATGACAGCATAATTTATTGTTTTTTTTAAAGGCAAGACAGATGCCTACCCTACATAAATATATAGGTTCTTGAAACTGCTCTTAATGTGAGTTTGCATAAAGTTTCATATTGCCTGCAATTATATCACATGCCAGAACCTACATTAAACCTACAGATAAATACACTAAACACAGTAAAGAGAATACAGCAGCAAAATAAACATTGTGTTGATGAATATAATGCACATTCATCATTCTCATTCACAAGCTCAGTCCGTTTCCCCCCTCCTCTCAGTTTAAAGACTGAGAGCACATTACAGTAAAATGCAAGTCCATTAAGGTGAACTCTCTCTCTCTCTCTCTCTCTCTCTCTCTCTCTCTCCCACACACACACACAGTCAGTGCATAAAGCCATCTCCTGTGCAGGGCTTCTATTCAGTCGGTATTCTCCAGTTTAAAGTATATCGATCCAGCATTACACAGCAGCCTTTCAGACTTGAGGGATGCTATGAGTCTTTACAGTTTGATTTCTGCCTCCTGGACATTCTTTCACTGCAGGTGATGAATATTTTAAAACTGCAGCTATTGGAAAACACATTTTGCACAGCTGTTTTGGACTGAGATGCCACCCTTACATGTGGCCCAGTATGTTTGCGTTTGGTGGATTTATGGGTTTGGTGACTGTGAAGGATTTGTAATCTAGCTAGTACAATCAACATGTTTGGCTTGGTCAAAGTTAAAGGAAGGGATTGACCTAAATTATAGACTTAGCTTCTCCGCTTCCTTAGTTTATTCAGTGATTTACTGATTGGACTGTTTGCATGGATATGCCCTCTCTTCCTCTTTCTTGCTCTCTCTCTTTATCACCAGATGTAAAGACAGCTACAGCAGAGGAGAGAGAGGCACAATCCCTCTAGTTAATGCACAGGGCTTTGCTTGACATGGATATAACCAGTGTTATTTTAGAAAATGTGATTTAGGCAATTTTCTGCTGTTCAGAACATCATCTGGATCATATTCACCTGGAGAATACTCTATACTTCTGTGAACTCAGATAAAAGCTGTAATGTTAGTACAAAGCTCTGAGGACCCATATCAAAGCTACCCACGTGGGTGTGTGGTGAGTACACTATAATTTAATTATTGAACCAATAATGCTGATGAACATGTAGAGAGTAAAACCTATAATTTCTGTGAACTGTTTTTTAAGTTTTCATCAGAAAAAATAACAAATCCAACAAGCAAAATAAAATAAGAATTGAATTTGAATTGAATTGTTATTATGTTAATATTTTTACCCCTAACAGTGCGTATTTGCATTATCTACTTAACAATTATAAGAAAGTAATTAAATAATCATTTTCATTGCTGTTTTGAAAGTAAATTTTCCGTTATAGATTATTACTTTATTTTAATGATGCATTGACTCTGCAACCCGAAATAAATTCAAATGTTTTTGTTCACTGCAAAACTGCACTCAATGTGTTCATTGAGTGCAGTTTTACTTATTTTGAATAATTCATATATCATTTAATGCTGAATTAATGAACATAGTTTAAGTAATACACATATTTCTGTTTTGTTCTTTTAAAATAATGAACTGTATATGTTTAAAGTTTCTTTTTATTAACACCACATGTGATGCATTTGTACACCCGGTCTTTTTCTACTATCCCTTCTAATATCCGTTACTACCAATCATCTCTATTTGTATTTGTATCAGGCACAATAATTAATATGGTATACTTATATAAACTTATATAAACTAAGCCAAAACCCTGTTCATAGTTATTGTAACAATAAAACGATTACTGAGAAACAACCTCAGTTATGTCATCTTACATGTTGATAAATCCACAATAGGTACACATGTATTTTTGTGCATGAAGCATATAAAAATGTTTCATTAATTCTGTTTATTTTATGCAAAATTATATGAACACAATTTTAGAGGTACTTGCCAAAACAATATTGTGTCTTTAATGAATACTGTTTATTTATGTGATTGTTATTAATGTAGATTTATAGTTTGTTATTATATTTTGTATTATACTATTTTTGTGTGAGAATATATTAATTATCAGGATTAAATTGTGTTTGTGTTTGTGTGTGTTTGTGTGTGCAGATTGTTAGAATCTTTGGTAAGGAAAGTGTACTGCCATGAATATGCTGCGCTTGTTAGAAGAACCACAACAATCACTGGGCCTCCTGCTGCTGTTTCTTTTCTGCAGTTCATCTTTTTGTATTCGGTTCAAGTCGTCTACTTTGCAAGAGCCACACAAACACAACCACAAACTGGAAAATATTACACTAGCCATCATTCTTCCACAGCACAACACTTCATACCCATGGGCCTGGCCACGTGTTGGACCTGCTATGATGCGTGCAATATCACTTATAAATGCAGACCCTTCACTCCTACCTGGGTATAGTCTGAGCTATGTTTTTGAAAACAGTGAAAATACTGAGGGTATCTGCTCTGATTCTATAGCTCCACTCATGGCTGTAGACCTGAAGTTTACTTACGAGCCATGGGCTTTTATTGGTCCAGGTTGTGATTACACATCATCTCCAGTAGGTCTCTTCACCACACACTGGGGTCTCCCTATGATCACAGCAGGTGCACCAGCAGTGGGATTCTTACTCCGTGCAGGGGTCTATACTTCCATCACTAACACGGGCCCCACACACAAAAAATTAGGGGAATTTGGGCTTCATGTGTGCAAACACTTTGGCTGGGCTCATCGTCCCCTGCTAATGTTTGGTGACAGCAAGATGAGTGAACGCGAATGGTATTTCACTATTGAGGGCCTTTACATAGAGCTACTTGAAGCTAACATCACTACAGGGGAGCTTGTGTTTGAGGAGGACAACAGGCCAATCAACTACTCTGAACAATTACACAGGATAAAAGAGGAGGGCAGAGGTAAGTGAGCTCAGCTCAGCTTTTCTTCCTCTGAAACAGTGATGGAATCTCAATGTACACAAACAAAATATCATCTAGCCTGCTTAGGTTATCTTAGTTAAAATCTAATGTTTAGGAAGATTTCAATGTTTGAAAGTAGACTTGTATGTTTATGCAGCTGGAGTTATGTAATGTGTAATGTCCAGTCTAAATTACCCAACATGTATACCACAAACTTCAGTTAAATTGCTTTCAAAATCATACACCTCACTCACTGGTCCCATTATTAGGTAAAATCCTTTTAAATTTTAAATTTATTTTAGCAGCTTTTCTCATTATGTAAAAGGACTTTCCATTTTAAAAATTAGACTTTGATCCATTGTTCATAACTTATGGTTATGCTCAACCATAAGCATAACTTATTAAAGATAAACTTATTAATTTATTGATTCGACATCTTGTGCATTGTGTTAATATAAAATGTAGACACTATGTCTTTTGATTGCAAATTAAAAGTATAACAATGTATGTAATAGTTTATTTGGTTGATGCTTTTTGAGGAATCATTGCCCACAAAATGCCCTCCAACTTTCAAGAAAATCTTGAATTATAAGTCTTTTAGCTTGAGGCAGTCTGGCTTGTTAATATCAATGTGATTTATGGTATGATTTATGTTTTTAGTTTATAAACTAAGATCTTTCAGTTTTTGTTTTTACTCATTGTTTCCTGTATATCTGTGAGTTTCTATAAACTGCTGGCAATCTAGCTTGTTTTATATACTTTCTTTGCTTTACTAACCTTAGTCAATATTTTACCTTTTTGTAGCTTTTGTACCTGACACCCCTTTTCTTACCTCAGAAATTTGGGTGTTTAATTTAACAAATTGTCAGGCTAAATGCTACAGTGTACTAACATATGCACATATGTAAACAAAACTATTGTACCAAACTGTTCTATACTAACTTCAACAGAATCAGATCAGAATGTTTATTTTTATGTTTTTTTAATTAGCACATATATATATTTTATAATATCTTTTAAAATATAAACATAAAATTATAAATTATGGAAGCCCAGAGAGAACATGTCTAATTTGCTATTTATTACATGTGTAATGTTGTGATAACAAGAAAAATTATTTGTTATCACAAGAAAGCATGATCTTGTGACTTAAAAAAAAAAAAAACACGTGGGGCTTCTGTAATATATTGTGTACATATATTGCATATATATATATTTTAGCTGTCTCTGTCATATTGTTCAATACATTATTACAGAAATGCTTCTTCTACTTCTTCTTCTTCTTCTTCTTCTTATTATTATTATTATTATTATTATTATTATTATTATTATTATAACAAATTTTGAGATCTTTCTGCTAGGAAAGATTGCACTACAAACTATTCAAATTATTCACTACAATATAAGTGTGTATGAATATGTAAATAAACAGAAAGTAACATATGTTTTTAAAAATATTTAGTAGTTAGGGCAGTAATGTAAAACAATCTTGTAATTAAAATTAAGGAACACTTGCGACACCTGTGAGTAGCTGGGTCTTGTAAAGACTATGTTAAAAGCATCGATTGACAAACCCAGCCTGTGTGATCTTATATAGGTTAGGCCAGATTGTAGAAGCACTTTTTATTATGAATGCTAATGGCCATATATCAGCAGGAGCTTATCATCTACATATACATTTATATACACATTGATAAAAGCTGCTCCTTTGATGATTGCCAACTGTTTATTTTTATGTAACTGATTATTTATACATATATTTTTCATTATTTTTGTTTACAATTACCTTGTTCTGCTTAATACAATACAGGATTTTTTTTTACTTTCATAGATCAATGTTAGTAGTTGTCTTGAAATAAGGTTTGCATGGCAATTTAGAAAACTCATGTTTTCATGTTTTAAAGTGTAAATCATGTTTTAAAGAGTACACATTGAAATGGGTTTAAGAAAAACTAAAGGAAAAGGTTTATTGGGTCTATTAACCTGGGCTTTCTGGAAGTCACGTAGCTACAGATGACAATGTGTGTTTGCCTTTAGATCCTGCCATCACCATAGTTTCAGGACTACAGGGCAATCATGCTGAACTAAACTAGCTGAGAGTCGTGCTAAGCATTCCATTGGTTATACCTTACATACATCCTATTTAGCTGGCCATGGTTAAAATTTAACCTAAGGTATAAATGACTAAAGCAACACAAATGAGGAAACCAATATACAGCTTTATCACCAAAGCTTGTTGCTCTAGCTGATAGAAGATTAAAAAGGGGGAGGATGACAAGCATGAATAGTCATGAAAATAAATCCTTGGGAAGGAATGTGCTGATAAAAAACGAAAAATCTGAACCATTAGAATAGTTCAAGTTCAAGTTATTTATTTATATAGCGCTTTTTACAACAGTACATTGTCACAAAGCAGCTTTACAGAATGAAAAGCCTTTAAACCCCCAAAGAGCTTTTATGTTGTTATTCAAGGAAGAAACCTTGGGAGGACCAAGACTCAATGGGGGACTCATCCTCCTTGAGCGGCCAGGCAGCAACAACAATGTAGGACAGCCATGTACAGATATTAAATGAATGGAAAACTCTAACAACTGGAAAACTATATGTGAGTCCATTAAAGGTGTCCTGCAGGACCGCCAGTCCAATTAATATTCAGGTTCCATCCAGTATTCGTCAGCAGAGCCAAGGATGAAGATCTCCAGGAAGCCGGTCACACCTCAAAAGAAACAGACAAAGGAAGGCAGTTAGAGCTGATAATAAAGCACGGCATTTAATTAATAATTAATTTATTGACACAGTGCAGTATGTGACTCTGGCATCACTGACTAGAGCAGCATAAATAAAAGAGGCAGATACTGCAGACTCTACATAGTTTAGATGGCGCCCCGGAACAGCATCATTTCAGCGCCACACCCCCCCATTAATGATGAGGTGGGTGAAGCGGTGAAACGCAAGCATACACTGATCACAGATTAACACCCCAACACAGTCAAGCCTGAGATCTACATCTTTAACTACAGGGGATTAATTAAACGCAAGATTAAATAAATGTGTTTTTAATTTATTTTTAAGATTTAAGATTAATAGTGATTCAGAATCACGAACAGTAACTGGAAGGCTATTCCAAAGTTGAGGAGCCTTGTGGGAGAACGCTCTTCCACCAGCAGTAATTTTATTTATTCTAGGAGCTAAGAGTAGTCCAGCACCTTGAGAATAGTTGCTTTGTTTATTAGACCAAATTACCTTTGGATTTTCCGTTTGCCTTTTATCCAGTGTGATTTTGTGAGTAATTTTAAGTGGTGAATAGAATTTTGTTCTGCCTTAATGAAGACCAAGCTGCAATTAGAGAACAAATATTTGCAATGCTACACTATCTCACAATACAATGCATTTTTAGTGTTGCGGTATGTAACAACTAAGTCAACCACGACAGTTCTACAAGACATGGCATTGCAAAGTAATGTGAACTCATAAGACTACCTTTCTGTGGACTAGCTAAATGGGATAATTGGTGGATGAGTGGGAAAAGTGGATGGGGGATAGCATTTTTCCATTTTATTGTCTGTAGTTCGTGTTAAAAATAAATAAAATAAAAAGAAAACACGGAAATTGGCTGCTGTTGTTTATATTCACTTTATGTTACTTTATTTGCTAGATTGTCACCATACAAATAGTCAAAAATTTTAGGAAAAATCTCAAGTGAAAAGCAGCTCAGGGTTAAGTGAGTCTGGAAGTGAGCAGTAATCCCTAAATAGAAATAGAAGCATTTTCAGCTGGCTTTGGAAATCATTATCATTTTCATTATCTTCCGCTTTGTCCTATATTAGGGTCGCGGGGGGGGGTTCCCCATGCCCATCCAGGGGAGAACGTTTTGGGCGCTTGGCAGATACACCCAGGACAGGGCGCCAATCTATCGCTGGGCACACACTCACACAGACACACACACATACACACACTATATGGGGCAATTTGGAGAACTCAATTGACTTGAACCATGTTTTTGGACTGTGGGAGGAAACCGGAGAACCCAGAGGAAACTCACGCGGACACGGGGAGAACATGGAAACTCCACCCAGATGGGAATTCGAACCGGGAATCCCTAGTGCTGAGAGGCGAACGTGCTAACCACTAAACCACCGTGCCGTCCGGCTTTGTAAATAAATAAAGAAATACAATTTAACAGTGCAATTGAAAATTAGGTTGAGATCTGAAGAAGATCTCATATCTGAAGATATGAAGAAAAACATTTTGTTCATATGATTTCTGGAAAAAATATTTTTTATAAGAATCTTTTACCAGAAAGATTTAAGTTCAAATTTACAAATTTATAAAGCTCTTTTAATAAATAATTTATTGTCTCAAATCAGCTTTACAGTGTTCTGAGCCTGACACCCATAAGAAGCAAGCTGAAGCGACAGTGGTAAAGTAAATCTCACTTGGGTTTTTGAAAAATAAAAACTTGGGAGGACTGAGATTCAGTATGGGGCATAATCCTCCTTAAGTGCCTGGACATCATCAACAGTGCAGGATATAGATATACAGGGTTTGACTTTAAAAAAAAAATGCCAGAAGCTTCACATTTCTGTGATCTATATAGCACTGGAATTGAGTGGGGCAAGAAGTACCCAGGAAACCTGCAAAAGTTTAATCCTTTTATCCTTTTGTGAGAAAGAAATTAAATGTATAAATAAAAAAATTACTAAATTGAAAGACAAAATACAAACAATTACATAGTATGCTACTTTGGGTGTGATTTAAATTATCACAATGTTTCTTTTCTCAAGTGGTCCTTATTAAAAGCCAATGCTATTAGCCAATAGCCAATTAATAGCCAAATAGCTGATAGCCAATGCTATTGAAAAAGGTCATGATGACCTACCGAAACAAGACTTGGGTGATAAAGTAGTGCAGTGATCAAATTTCAGTGCTTTACTGTAGTATTCTGCACTCAGTAAAGGAGTTTGAATACTGAACTTTTGCATGGTTATTTGGATGTATACTTGTGTGTAAATGTGTGAGATAATTGAGATTTGGCTCTTTGTCTGGAATAGCTGAGGTAATGTTTGATTAGCATGCATGTTGTGTGACTCATGTCTGCTTTTTGTAATGAGTACTAGACAGTAATGGAAACTTAGGAGAGAACCGATGAGTTGTAGTCAATATTATTTATGGTTCAATAAGGATTTTTTTCCTCAGCATTTTTTTTTACCAAAAAAGGGCTAGAAAACTTTGCATTGCTGGCCCCATTTTTTAAAAGTATTGTTTTTATAATTCTATTAATGCTTTACAAAAAAAATAGAAATATTGCTTGCATACTTGTGTTTTCTGTTTATCATAACAATGTTTCTGTTCTTTCTGTTATCATCTAAGCCTTTGAATAAATTTGTTCAAGTTTAAGAGCAGAAGTAAAATGCAGGCCTCTTTCACTGTCAGGTCAATAACAGTTGACTGAGAGAGTGAAGCTCAAACTCAAATTCATCACAATACTCCTTAGTTTTACTATGTGACTAGATATATCAAATTGTCCTTTTTATTGGATTGCTTTTTGTATCTTTGTATTTTGTGTTTTTGTTATTATTCTATTATTTTTTCCCTTTCAACTGTAAACATCTAATATATGTTTGGTTTTCTTGTCCCTTAAAATAGCCTTTTTTTTGGTGAGGCCCTTTTGTTTTATTAGGCAAATCATCTTCCTTTGGAAAAGCTTTATTGATTTAGACAAAAATTTGTTATAAATAACAATTGTTGCTTGGTTTATGCTGTGTACATTTTATTACTCTACTTGCATCAGGATACAATAATCAAACATGGTACCACAAAAAACCTACAGGAGGGGCTCATCTATGACAAATAATATGCCAGGCTAAAAGGGTATAATTCAGAAAGGCAGTACAGAGACCAAGCTGTGGTGCTTGGCTTTATGGAAGAGTGGCCAGAAAAAAAGGCCCTTATTTAGAGATCAAATTAGGAAATGACATTTGCCTCCTCCAATGTATGAACAAAGGTACTTGTGACTGTTGCGCAGTAAGGGTGGAAAGACTGCATTGACGCTGCTCCACCTGATGACCGTGTGCAGCCTTCATAAGCGGTTACATCACATAAATCCTGTTCCTGTTGGAAAGAACAAGTCAGAACAAGTTGGTTCAAATTTTTTGAAAGAACTAAATGCTGTAGCTTTGGATACCCTGTTCTGCATCTTACATCTGCACATTGGGACCTTTAGAGTCACGGTAATACCCATATTTTTTTTCATAACCGTTCTTGATTGCATTTTTTTGGGTGATTCCTTCTTAGATATTAAAATTAATGTCGGTTAGTGAGAGCACCTTGCATTCAACATGTTAGTGTTAGGGGGTGTGTCCTGGTGGTAAGCCAAATTAAAAGTTCGCCAGTTTACACTAGCTTTCTTCTATCTTTCTATCTTTTCAAAATACACTAAATACTAAATGACTAAATGTATAATATAAATGGAGATGGAAGAAATCTTGTCTCGGGTCCTCATTCTATATCTGATGTTACAGCTTATAATGGATGCAGACGTTTATCAGCACTAATTCCTCTGCCTTTCCTCCCCCCAGCACCACCACATTATGGTCACAGTGGTCTTGTCAGATGAGACTAAAATTAAACATTTTGGCCACCATGGCAACATCACCATTTCTGCGGGGATCGAAGGAAAGATGAAGGAAGATGTAATTCTAATTACATCTTCAAAGCTGTAAATTAATACAAACCCTCAGACAATCCATGTTAATTACAGTTAAAAGAGTCAATAAAGTATGGGAAAATCACTGGGGGGAGGGGGAATGTTTACTTGCATGGCACTGTAACATAGCAAATTTTTGATAGCCAATTGGTAATGATCATATAGGCTTCAACAGTTGCACCAACATTTATCTTTGATCTCATTTCAAAATTGCTTATCTCTTTAGGAGTGTTTTCACAGACCCTACCTTAATAAAGGTGTGGTCTAATGCATTTTAATTTCTATTCAAGGTATGAACGATAAGCTGCATTATAGTTTGACACCAGAGGTTATTTACTGCCAAGACATTAAAGGACCTTCTTTATTGTCTGTGTATCTCTGTGTGAGCTCAGAGAGCTTTTAAAGCAAAACTTTTGTGTGTCAGAATAAATTTAAAAAAAATTTTTAAACACTTTTCAACCCGATACACCCACATGTACTATTTTTTTCAATAAACCTTGACCAGTTCAATTTATTCACAGTAAACAATAACATTTATTGCTGTATCACTTTTTATTAACTGCCACTAACGAGCAATTATCCACAATGGATAAGCAGTATATTAATATCTAACTACTAATCTATGATTTGGATATTTATTTATATATGGTTACAAAGAAGGTATTTGCGGATAATTGGCTTAAAAGCCCATAAACATACCTGAGGTAAACAAAATGACAAAGAATCCTCCTATGTTGTTATGTCTACTTAACTAGATTTTTGTACCTTTTGAGGAAAAACAGGATCAGCACCAGAAAATTACAGGTTTAATTTCAAGGAAAAATGTAATATTTTCAAGACATTTTAACAATTCTTAGATATCTGAAATGTAAAGCAAGCTGCCAGACAAAGCACCAGTCCAACACTATAATAAAGTTTGCACTTTATGACACAATTGTGGTAGGACAAATTAGCAACTATGATAAAACAGCCAAAAGAAACAAATTCCTGCAATTTACAGTTTGCTGCTCTTTATCTCATTCTCAATATAAATAAAGGAACTGATTGTGGATTTTAAGAAGTCTAAAATCAGCCATTAACCCATCTAAATTAATAGGATCAAAGTGAAGCTTGTCTATGCTTTAAATTTCTTGTTGTACACATTAGTTTAGGTAAGGTTTATGTAGATTAGGTAATGTGTTTATAAAAACCATGCCACTTTTAACTGTTTATGTTTTATTGATTTTAGAGACATTATCTATAAAGAAACTGCTAAAGATCATGAAAATACAGACTATAGATAGTTACTACAACAATTTTCTTGTTGCCAAAACTTCCTTCTGACCTTCTGCCTGACTTCTGTTTGTCAGTAGGGTTTTGTAGACAGTCAGACTACAAATTCTTGTCTAATTCTCTTTAGCTGACATTTTCTTCTTGTTGTATTCTGTAATCTTGTTAGTTTATTGATTTCCCAGTCAGTCCTAGAATACTGGAGCTAATGGATAGGGTAAAACATCTATATTTAACTACTGACTCAAACAGAGATAGGTTTATGAATGAAATTACAGAATTTAACTTTAAACACGTTATGCTTTGAGGGCTCTATTTTTGCTGATGCCTCCAAAATCGCTAACCATGTTCATCATTTATTACACCAGGATTAAATGCTTTCCGTGTGATTTTCCAAGATCCCACCAGCAGCTCTTTAAACTGATTGTCACTGATTGCCAGCCAGATTTGTTTACTGATATGGCTTCCTTAATTTTGGCATCAATTACTCTTGGAAACATTCATTCATTCATTCATTATCTTCCGCTTATCCTCTATTAGGGTCGCGGTGGGGTTCCCCATGCCCATCCAGGGGAGAACATCTCGGGCGCTGGGCAGATAGACCCAGGACAGGGCGCCAATCCATCGCTGGGCACACACCCACCCACACATACACACTCTAAATTGGGCAATTTTGAGAATTCAATTAACTTGATCCATGTTTTTGGACTGTGGGAGGAAACCGGAGAACCTGGAAGAAACCCACGCGGACACGGGGAGAACATGGAAACTCCAGGGATTCGAACCGGGAATCCCTAGCGCTGAGAGGCGAACATGCTAACCACTAAGCCACCGTTCCGCCCTATATATATATATATATATATATATATATATATATATATATATATATATATATATATATATATATATATCAGCCTGAATGGTATGTGAAGTGAAACCAAAAATAACTTCAGAAGCCACAATTTTGTACTCTGGAGTTGGTTGGTCAGTTTTGAGTAATGTGACTCGTTAACATGAATCACAAATTGTCAAGTGATTTGCATTATAAGCAGTTTAAAATTATCTCTACAGATTGTAGTAATAAAATATGTTAGTCTAAACTCATTCTGAAAGCTTAAAATAGCTAAGATGAAGGTTAAATCTTAATAATAAAAAAAAAATTAAACAGAATTTGATAAAGCAAAAAGATTTAACTTTGGATGCATTATTATACAGTTTACTTTTTCAGTTTTATTAAATAAGTGTTGTGTTGACATTTTCCCTCTCTTGCTGTGCTTTTTTTCAGTGGTATTTATGTGCTGTACTCCTGATATTTAAAAGTAGTTGCAGGAATGTAATTGTATTTAAATTAATGATTTCATTGAGAACATAACAATGCAGTTTTCTGCTTCACCTGTGGTCTAATAATTTATAAGTCTTGTGCAATAAAAATGATCTGAGTCCTAATCTCATTGGGAATTATTTTAAGTAGGCTCAAATTGAACAGGTACTAAAAAGGGCGCATAAGCTAGTAAAAAGTGAAAAAGCATTAAGAAACCTTAAAACATTAAGATTTAACTTTGGATGTATTATTATACAGTTTACTTATTAGTTTTATTAAATAAGTGTTGTGTTGACATTTTTCCTCTCTGTGTGTGTGTTTTATCCAGTGGTGTTTGTGTGCTGTACTCCTGATATTTTTCGGCAATTTATGGTGCATTTCCAAAAAGCAGATCTTCCACGAGAAGAGTTTGTATTTATTTACATAGATGTATTTGGGAGGACTGTGGCCTCAAAACCAGCCAGGCCCTGGGCTAGGGGAGATGCTGATGATGAGTTTGCAAGAGAAGCTTTCCAGGTAAGCCTGAGTAATATCTTTATGTCAGCTGAAGAGTGATATAGCATAATGCTGAAAAATATATCTCATACTCATTACAGTAAGGAATGTTTATTGAATGTGTAACTATGTTCAAAAGATAACAATAAGTTTGATTTCTGATAGAGCTACTAATCAAATGGATTAAGAATTTAGAAAGGATTTAGTCATTTATCCTTTATATCTGTTATTGCATTCTCATTGTTTTTTTCCAAAATTTAAGAGGGATTAAATGAAATTCAGACTGATGTTCAATGTGAATGCTGTTTGTAATTAGAGCAAAACATTTATGCAGCATTATACATAATGCATGTGTTTTCATTTTTCATTTATTTAGAAATACTTCTGCATCTATGCAATTAGTTTTTTTTTTTATTTTATGCATTGCATTTAACATTTGTGTACAGTAGATACAGTCGAAATTCACCATCAGGCATTGCCAAAATTATTGTTTTCATTGGCTTTTTAACATCTTCTTGAAAACAAATTTCAGTTCCGTTGTAATTTTGTTTTTATTTGTTTTTATGAAACATTCAACATTAGTAGTAAAACTGTGGATTTTAGGTTGCATGAATGTAATTGTATTTAAATTAATGATTTAATTGAGAACCTAACAATGCAGTTTTCTGCTTTATCTGTGGTCATGTCCTGTGTGATAAAAATGATCTGAGCCCTAATCTCAGTGGGAATTATTTTAAGTAGGCTCAGATTGAACAGGTACTAAAAAGGTCATATAAGCTAGTAAAAAGGGAAAAAGGCAAAAATCTCCTGCAATGTTAATTCAGTTTTTCTTCCAATTCTTATATTTTGTATGTTAATTTCTGCAAGTTATTTCTGGTCGATTTGTTTGCATTTGCATTTTGCATTGTAATAGAGCTTATTCATTTGTGTGTAAGTGTGTATAAGGATTTTACAGATGTGTATAAAGATGTGTGTTTAAAGTCTTAACTTGCCTTTTACCATGTGAATGCTGTATGGTTTTAGCATGCTTATAAACCTAATAAGTGGTTTAGAAATTGGGTGATGGTATAAGGTGATAATGAATAATATTTAAGATTCTATTTAATGGGATAATGTGGCAAAGCTAAAAATTTTTTTATCATTTTATCGTTATGCAATATTGTATGTACAGAATGTGAAGATCCTGACATACAGAGAGCCACAAAACCCTGAGTACAAAGACTTTGTTTCTGATTTGAAAAAGGATGCCAAGAGAATGTTCAACTTTACAATGAAAGACTCTCTAGTAGGTTGCATCTTATTACTTTTAAGAAATAGCTATTACAAATGCCAAAATAAGAAATGTAATTCAAATATAACAATAACATCTAATTTTAATTACATGCATTTTGGTATTATGTAGGTATATGCACAACTGGGGTACAAAGTGGTATAGTACTTACATGCAGTTTGTAATACATACAAAAAAAAAAAAAATATATATATATATATATATATATATATATATATATATTTTTTTTTTTTAATCCAGACTTTTACTGACCAACCTGTTACAGATCATTTCTGATGTTGATGATCAATTATTCAAAGACATTCTAACTAATATTAAGTATCTCAGTATTGGAATTGTATTTTTTATAAATTTTAGATTTTTATACATAATTTAATATGATATATTTTTTCCGGATGCTGTTACACTTTATTGTTGATTCTATCTATGATTATATGATTATAATTGCCTAATTTATATTTTTAAGGATGGCTCATTAAATCACATTTGTTATCAGACAACACACACACACACACACACACACACACACACACTTAATTATAATTGATTTTCCATGACTTTGGGCTCAAGTGTCCATTAGGTCACTCTTACTGTATCTTATCAACCTCTAAAGAGAAAAGAAAACTCTGCACACTTTAGCTTCAATGTGATATTTAGTTAAAACAGATTTATGACTTCAGAATGTTTGTTTAAATCTCCTAAAACAAGCAGTAAAATTCTAAAGTAGTCTGAAGAGATATTGCAGTACATCCACTATGCTATTAAATACTTAAGCTTTTAGTGCTTTTATCTAATTTGACAAATGTCTGATTTAAGTGTTCTCTGCTTTACTCTTCAAACAAAAAAATTGGCAATATATATTTTGAAATAGAAATGTCACTGCAAATAACATTTTTATCTGTACAAAACATCTTATGTAAACAAAAAATAATGTTAAACCATAATAACTATCAAAATCAATAAAAGAAACATTAAAATGCATCATCTCATATGATTCATTATTTAGTGATTTTAAATTTTTGTGCGCAGATGAACATTATCTCTGGAGGCTTTTATGATGGTTTGATGTTGTATGTCCACGCACTAAATGAGAGCTTAGCTGAAAGCCAAGGCAGACTGTCTCGAGAGAGTGTTACTAAAAGGATGTGGAACCGAACATACTACGGTGAGCTCATACTGCATATCTATCCTCAAGTGTACCATTTTTCCTTTTCTTCTGTATAATGCATACTACTAGATTTAGTCCTAAACTTACTGGTTTGCATTAAAACAAAAATTCTGAAAGACATTGTTATGGTTTCATATAGTACGTCAGTGATTATTCTGACTTTATAAGTCAGAGCATTACAAATCACATAACAAAAAACATAAAGGAACTGTCGAATCAAAATCATCAGATTGTTTCATCTCTCACTTCATGGTATTCTACTTATAAATGCATCTGAAGTGAACCCAAGATTTTCTGTTTATTTTCTGAATTTCTTAGCTATTAGTGGGGTAGATGCAAATACTAGTATAAGCTTGTATTTGTTTTTACAGAATAATTAGGTTTGGCCATCCCAAGTAATAAATATATAGTGGTGGAAAACAGGCTGTTAGCTTAGATATTAGAATTATGCATTGTTTTTGTTTTCTTTACAGTGAACAATTTTCTTTCTGAATAGTAATAAAAATCTAGGCAGCTAAAAATGTGGTGTCTCTTATTACTGCATTAATAATTTATGTCATTCAGCCTTATCAGTGAAGTTCTATCAGACACTGTCAGAAAGGTAGGGGTGAACAAAACATAAATACAAACATTTCATATATTTTTTAAACACCACTTTATTTAAAATGTGCTTTTTGAAGGTTTTGTTTGATATACATAAAAGATAGAATGCTTTAGTTAGGCTTTAGACAATCAGACTTGCTTAGTAGTAGAGTATGTGGGCTTGTGTGCATGACTCTTTAAATTATATTTTGCAGTGGCTAAGCAGTGCAGTGGTATGAGACATAACAGTACTATTTATCTGTGTCTATTGGGTTAAATGCATGTCATGATGTCAAGTCCATCCATCCATCCATCCATCCATCCATCCATCCATCCATCCATCCATCAATTCATCCATCCATCAGAGAGGAACTTGCATATAATAAATAATACAGTATATTAAGTAACTAAACTAGCTCAACAACGCCATCTAAGGGAATTTCACCATTAAGACATATGTTCAGGCTCAATGGAACAGAATAATGAAAAAGGTACTCAGGTTTGTTGGCACTCAAAGACCAGAGTCACACTTCCAACAATTAACATTATTAAGCAGGATAATAAGTAGCATCAATAATGATAAAAGAATTTTACCAAGAAGATTTATATATCTAAAACCTCCCAGGCCAATAATAAACAGAGTTGCTTACCTTGGAGACAAAACCTGAAGGGTTGAGGAAATCCTTTACTCTACCACAAATGCATGATCACATCCCACACACACCCCAGACCATCACACACAGAGATCACTAGTGCCCTGAACTGCAAGGTGAGTAATACCCTCCATGACTCGATCCACAGCTCCTGTTTGAATGAGGAGAGAAAATAACACAATAACAAAAACTGCAGCTACTAGCGCACAACAACAAAACAAAAAAAAACCACAAAAAGTGAAAGTCAATCTCAAAATACAGGATATATACAAAATTGAAAATTCTAACACTTTTCATTACATAAAACACAAACACAAAATAATCACCTAAATTAATAATTTACATACTTAGCAAATATTCAAAATAATCATATAATTAGACACAAATAAAGTCAAAAGTCAACACAAAAAGCAAGGCTTATGCATAAACAAACCACAATAAAATTTACAAAAAAAAACCCCACAGTCATAGAAACAAAACAAAATGACAGCAACAGCCGTAGTAAACAGTAGCACTGTTATAAAATCAATACAGCAGTATTGCTCTAACAACAAAATGGTAAAAGTGGCTGCAGACAAAAAAGCAGTATTGCTATAACAGCTAAAACGGTAGAAGCAGGTGAAGAAAAAACAGCAGCATTGCTGGGGAACTGGAACAGCTGACACCAACACAGCTATAGACCACGGCACGAATGGGCAATTACTTTCTTCCAATATCAGCCTCAGAAAGATTTACCTCCACTAACAATCATGATGTCATGATGCCATAACAATTATGATGTCAACCAGTGTAAAAAGAATGTAGCCATGGTCACGCTAACAAGCTTAGAATCAATAGCAGTGCTGGTTTATCAATTCGGAAGTCCAATCAATCCCTTGGTGACCATGTTCCTGATCCAAATACTGCAAAGTCCACTGTTTAAAACCGGCAGGAGAAGTTGAAAATCCTCTTCATCATCAGAATGAAACACCTGGCCAAACTATCCCACTTGCACAACAGCACCCTAGCAGGGCTAGAAACCTGATGTCTCTCTACAGGAGAAGCCCGGGATTGCATGCTCTGCTAAATTTGAACTGTGAAATATTGATGAGACAGTGTCAGCATTCTTATTACTATGATCGGAACTATACTTTATTTCGAAATCAAATACTGCAAGTTGTACCACCCACCAATGCTCGGTGGCTCCCAACTTTGCAGACTGAATATAACTTACCGGGTTATTATCCTTGAACACCACACACTTCTGCCCTAATATGTAGTCACAAAACTTTTCGGTCATTGCCCGCTTAAGTACAAGAAATTCTAATTTCATAAAACTACAGTATAATTGTTCATGTTCTCCTCTGAAGAGCAAAGACACCAACTGGCCTCCCCACACATTCCTGAGAGAGCACAGCTCCAAGACCACTCATCAATCTTGAGAATAATGGGTCATGAAAAGTCTGCATAAGCCAAAACTGTGGCTGATGCCAGCCTTGCCTTTAATGACTTAAAACTCTGCTCACATTGAAGTGTCCAAGCAACCTCCAGTACCTGCCCAGAACCCTTCTTCCTCTTAGTACCTGCAAGCACTGCCACTAGCTTATGCAATGGGCCAGCTAATTAAGCAAAATCCACAAAGCGGCAAACCCTAAAAAGGAGCACAGTTAAGATACACTGTGGGGCCACTGCCACTGAACTACTGCCTCAGTTTTGGCAGTGTCAGTGGATACTCCCTTACTAGAAATAACATGACCCAAGTAACTAACTTCCTGTTGGAAGAAGGCACATTTATTCAACTTAGCTTTTAAACCCTCTTTCTGGTAACGCCCCAGTACCAATTCTAGTGGCTTTCTATGCTGCAACACAGAAGAAGAAAACACAATATCATCTAGATAAATAAGGAGCAACTGATACTGCTGATCCCCAAACATCCGTTGTATCAGCCTCTGGAATGTGCTGGGAGCATTACAAAATCCGAATGGCATGCGGTTTCATTCAAACAGGCCAAATGGTGTACAAAAAGCGGTCTGTGGCTTGTCCGGTTCCGCCACTGGACCTGGTTATACACACTGGTCAGATCTAAAGTGGAAAACCAGTATGCCCCAGAAAGGGCATCCAGACTTTCCTTAATACAGGGAAAAGGGAAAGCATCTTTGCGTGTCTTGCTATTAAGTAATCAATAGTCCACACACGTACGCAAATTTCCACCCTTCTTCATAACCAGAACGATGGGAGAAGCATAAGGGATACTACTTTCCTTCAGTACTTGAGCCTCCAGGATATGAGTCTTTACCAAGTCATATTCTGATGAAGGAATGTGTCTATGCTGCTGTCGCACAGGAACCTCATCTAATAAGGGAATTTCATGAACACTGAACTGAGAAGACTGAACTATACTTCTGTGAAAGGGCTCTAACCTTCTTTTGTACTTTATCCGTCAAACTGGATAAATCCACAGCCTCTATTTCACTCAGCACTAGGCTTGGGGCTACTTGGCGTGACACAGTAGAAGCTGTTGGCCATACCTCCATAACCCCACAAGGTAAACTAACAACATGAATCCCACACAAAGAGTCAAGACAGGTGTATGAAAACAGCAGACCCATGGTCATTCCTACATTGACAATAAGATCATAAACCTGAATACTCTGAATGGGGCAAGGGGATGCCAGCATGCCTGCAGGCAACCCAGCCTCGGAGTGTTCAAAAAGCACAAAATGGCTTGGTGATGAATTTGGACAAGTACTAGGCACAATTTCATCACACCCCCAGGTATACGCACTGCCGGAGGACCTTCTACACTTGAGAGAGGCTTTGATAACATCAGCAGAGGTCTGTGAAGGTAAATCAAACAGAGACAGAGCATGAGTTTCTATTGGCACCAGCTAATAATATTCATCCCTAAAACACCTAGGACTGCAGATCAAGTTCAAGTAATTTATTTGTATATCACTTTTTACAATAGCACATTGTCACAAAGCAGCTCTATACAGTAAGTGTTATAAGCCTGTAAACCTCCAAAGAGCAAGCCAAAGTGACAATGGCAAAAAAAAAAACCTTCCTGTTATATTGATATTTTAAGAAAGAAATCTTGGGACGGCAGAGTGGGAGACTCCTTGAGTGGCCGGGCAGCATCAACAGCAGAGGACAGCCATGTACAGATTGTGTGATGATCAGTTGCCCATATTTAACAATTGGAAAACTATATTAGTCCATTGAGGGTGTCCTACAGGACTGCCATTACAATAAAAATTCAGGTTCCATGGCAGACAAAACCGTAGCATTGCTGGGGAACTATAGGGCAATTACTTTCTTCCAATATCAGCATCAGAATGATTCACCGCCACAGTCCCATCAAACAGTTGCCCTTATGATGTCAACCGGTGTAAGATGAATGTAGCCATGGTCATGCTAACAAGCTTAGAATCGTTGGAAGCGATTTATCCCAAGCAAATTTAGCCACGCTAACATGCCATCCTACACTAAGCAATTTCGGCCACGCTGGAAGCCACTGAACAAGATTAGTTGCCCTGGATCGAAAACAGGAAGTGCCACACCAGCTAACCAGCTGCTTCCTCCCGATATAGTTCCCTGAAGACCCACCCCCAATTTGAATTGAGCTCCCCATAATTTGTAAAAGGAGCAGAACCTAAAGTCAGTGTGACTTTACATATAGAAAAGCCAAAAATACAACCTCTATCCTTGACTACCTTAGTTTACAGGTATTCTACTTTAGTATACACAACATTTTGCCACCAATACAATGATTGCCAGTTACTCAGGTCTTGTGGCTGCAAAACTAGTCCAAATTATCACCCCTTCACCACCATTTAACAGCTTATTTTGCTTATTTGTTTTGTTTGATTTAAGCCAATTTTGACATAGTGTATGGCATTTTTTGCTTTACCTGGTATACAAAATACAAATAATTTCATATAAAGTAAAATAAATGTCTAGTTCTAGAGTTTTATCCCAGGTTAAGTATTGTATATAGATAGAAGTATAGATTGAAGGTTAGAGGGGGCAGATCCAGAGATTTTCCTGTAGTCCAGGGTCAGTGCCTTGTACTGAATGTGAGCAGCTACAGGGATCCTATGGATGGAGAGGAGTAGTGGAGTAACATGAGTTTGGGTTGGTTGAGCACAAGTCGGGCTGCAGAGTTTTGAATCATTTGTAGAGGCCTGATTGTGCAAGCTGGGAGACTGGCAAGCAATGCAGTAATCAAGCTGGGATAGGATGAGGGCTTGAACAAACAGCTTAGTAGAATGTTCAGTCAAGAAAGGTCTGATATTCACTTATGAAACCAAGGTTACAGATAGATAGGTTGGATAGATTGTGGAGCCATCAATTTGGAAGGTCAGGTCATGTAAAACCACCTTAGAGAATTTTGATTATTATCCAGTCAAACTTGATTAGTATCCAAGCTGGCTTCAATGTATATATATATATATATATATATATATATATATATATATATATATATATATATATATATATATATATATATATATATATATATATATACACAAAGGGTTTTTTACTACATAAAAAAGCATTCAAAAGGCTACATGTGGGCACTACCAGCCACCATTGAGTTTTATTTCTCTCTTTTGCCTCTCCATTTTCTAAACTTCTGCTACTATCATTGACAGGTGCTTGTTTCAGAGCATTCAAAACATTATTTTACATTTGAGTGGATCTTTCATCATTGCTGATATGTTGATTTATTGTTGTATTTTGAGTTTAGCTGTTTTAATTATAAGATCCAGAGATCTTATACTTTCAATAAATAACTTTTTAAAATTAACTTTCAATTCATTTTCAACAGACATTGCAACTGTCAACTGACTAATATACTGAGCTTTCTCTCTCTCTCTCGCTCCCTCGTTGTGTATATATCCATAAAATGTTTCTAACTTGAAAGAAATGCATTACAAATATTTATATTTTTTAATACATACATTACACCTTTAATGCACAGTAAATACACCTTTCTTGTGACAGTGTGTAAAAAATTAATCTGTACAGTAAATAGCATCTGTGCATACCATACTCTATGGAACCATGATTTTTGTCTACATATTTCTTCATCGGGTGGCACGGTGGCTTAGTGGTTAGCACGTTTGCCTCTCAGTGCTAGGGATTCCCGGTTCAAATCCCAATCTGGGTGAAGTTTCCATGTTCTCCCCGTGTCCACGTGGGTTTCCTCTGGGTTCTGCGGTTTCTTCCCATAGTTCAAAAACATGGATCAAGGTGACCTGAATTCGCCAAAAATTGTCCCATATAGATTGTGTTTTTGTGTGTGTGTGTGTGTGTATGTCTGTGTGAGTGAGTGTGTGCACAGCAATAGATTGGTGCCCTGTCCTGGGTGTATCTGCGGGACCCTAGTAGACAATTAGTTTTTCATCAGCCTTCTGTTCCTACCTCTTTGTCTACTCTGCATGTATAATTGTCTTTCTGTTGATGTTAATCCACTGATATTTTTACTGTTTCTCATGTCTTTGTGAATATTTGTGTGCCTGATGATGGCTGACCAAATCCAAAAGGTCACCAAATCCAAAAGGTCACAAGTGTTTAGTGTTATAATAAATTCTGTCTTAAAGTTAACACATTGATGCAGAAAACCTAGTCCCAGGTTTTTGTTGGAACTATCCATTTGATAAATACTCTTTTTAAAATCTTTATTAATATTATGTATGTTCCTGACAGTTATGTCATATTATTTATGACACCAGCATTATTAAAAATGGCAATAAACACTGTGATATCTATTCAGTAAAGTTTAAGGCACTGTCATAACCTTTAAGAGAAAATTCTCAAATAAATACAAATAAATAAAAAAAAACAATGATTTTAATCAGATTTAAATTATGAATTATGTCTTGTAAGTCATCATATTTTCTAATCATCATTAAGAAACAAGCTTTCTTCTTTCGTTCTTTTTTTTGTTTTTTTCCTTCTATGTAAACAAATAAGCAAGAAAGGTATCAGGGGATATATCACCATTAGTCTTTTGTAAATTTTGTATAGGGGTCAGGTGTAAGATTGTGCTTTTTAATCAGATTCATCCATTGAAATCACAGAGGGGAAATTACATTATTTGTCTCTTGCATAAAAGAGAGATGAAACAGATAAGTAAATTGCTCTTCATGGTTTTTGTTTAATTATGTCCTCTGGAACACAACAAATGTCTGAGGTTGTGCAGTTTTTACAGTGTGAATATATTTTAACCTGGCATCGAAAATCAAAATGCTAAATGTTATTAGTTTAATTAGTTAAATAAAGAAAAATATAAATATCAAATAGATTAATATATTTCACAGATGTTGTACAACATTACTTGTGTTCATGTATCTAAAACATATTTCTAGCAAGACTGTGTGATATAATACAGTTTTGTCTAAGGGTTTTATTCTTTTTCTAAATCATTTAATAATAGCTAAATTTGGCATGAAGCCAACTAACTAAAGTAAGTTTCCCCCGAAAATTAATGTTGTAAATATTAACATTTTTTTTACTTATTAACATTTGTAAAAACTGTTCATAACTCTTTATTCCTCATCATATTTTTATTTTATTTTATTTTATTTAATTTTTTTTCATATGCTGTTACACATTCATTAGGTAAGAGTTAAGGTATAGAGAAATTGATGTAACTTAAGACTGATATATTCTATTCTGCTTCATGTAAAACTCTTGTTATCGACCCTCACCTTTTTTTGCCATCCATCTATATGAGTTTGACATTTAGAAACTGATAATGGCCAAGCTGTTCAAATCTGTTAAATGTCAGTGCCTGTTTCAGGTGAGTGCCTAGCTCCTTCCTGCTCATGCTTAAATGTGCTGGGACTATTCAAGCAGGAAATGAGAGGGCTGCCCTGTGGCCTGCAAGTCTCACCCACAACTAGGAGAGATCACACAGGAGTTGGGGTGAAAACAAAAAATCTTGAGATCAGAAAGTTATTTTCACACTGATGAGAATTGGTGGAAATTGGTAAATGCCAATTTATATTGCACTTCATAAGCTTACCTTGCTGGTTGTAGGCACAATGCAGTAGTATGTTACCAGTAGTTGTTAAAAATGTCCTCCATGGCTTTTTATCACAATTTACAGTTCACATATCACAACTTGGTATTGTTTACAAAATAATAACTTTCTTTTGAATCTGATCTTAGACCAGCATTTTTTACAGAGTTACCCCTGTAAGAAAACTATAATGTTGTAGTCAATAGTATATGGGACCTAACAAGCTAAAAATATCTGTAACATCCTATATCCATTCTACTTTGTTTGTGAATCTGCAGGTGTGACAGGACTTGTGCAGATAGATGAGAAGGGAGACAGGGAGACAGACTTTGCTATATGGGACATGACTGATACCAGCACTGGCATCTTTCAGGTAGTAAAAAGGCCATAAGTTTTTCCACTGGCTAACCATCTATCCATCCATTTGCTACTAGGGTGGGGGGTGCCCCATGCTCATCCAGGGGAGAACGTTTCCGGCACTGATCAGATACACCCAGGACAGGGCGCCAATCTGTCCCTGGGCACACACTCACTCAAATAGACACACAAACACACTCTATGTTCAATGTACCTTGATCCATGTTTTAGGACTGTGGGAGGAAACCAGAGAACCTGGAGGAAACCCGCACAGACACAGGGAAAACATGGAAACTCCACCCAGGTGGATACATGCTAACCACTAAACCACTAGCCCACTGACTAACCAGTCCTAGCTTATTTTTGATTTGATTACACCTAAAGGAAGTTTGAGCAATCAAAAACAAATAATAGTAAATATAAAAGTAAAGCCCTTCTCTGATCAAAAGTACCTAAATATCAAATGTACTTTAAAGCACAGATTCTATTAAATATATATACATCTCTCAGGCTCTCTTGGGTATAGTTAAATTGTTTTATTTCACACTTCTGTTACATCTCAGATCTCGTCAGTGTATTATAATTTTTCAGCACACAGCAACGCAAATGCAATAAAAATCATTCTGTGAACACAAACGCCATTATTTAAAATCACAATAATTATCTCAGTGCATTCAAGCGATTGCCAGGCCAACCAATTAAAGGTTAATTACAGCTTGTGAATGTGCAGAGACATGATATGCTGTTTTTAGGGTTGGGAAAATAGCACAAATACAACTATAGCCATGACAACATTTAAGCAACAGCTGGCGGTATTACAATTAGTGTATATTGTATCTCCATGTGTTTAATGGTACTCAGTCATTTTCTTTATCTTCTTGTCCAGATTGTTGCAGTGTACAATGGAACCAAAAAGCAGATGGAGACTTTGCCTAATATGGCCTTCCAGTGGCCTGGAGGTACTGTTCCTCTTGATATGCCCATTTGTGGCTTTAAAAATGATAACCCGGCATGTATTGCACGTAAGTATAACTGACAGCCTCGGCTTACACTTGCCAGTAATTCTTATTTTTATCATGCTTCTGAATTAAAGGCCTGTATATATATGTGAATGTTCTAGACATATAAACATTAATGATTTAATATTCATAAATAATGATTTCTACATCTTTTGTAATGGAACACATAAATCCAGTTAGGAAATATTTTTTACATTTTAGGGACGATTACAATGCACCAGATGGTCTCTATTGTGGTTTTTTTTATTCTCATCATCATCTTTACTATCACAATATTTATTTACAGGTAAGTAACTCAAATTTAACAGTAGCTATGTGCTAAAATGTATAGTGGTCTCATCAGTACTAACTTGGAGTAGTAGATTCAGCATTGACCTGGTGGATATGCTCTCTTTTTAGAAAAATTGTGCTTTCATTTTGTCTCTTACACTTACAGGAAGCTGAAGTTAGAAAAGGAGCTGGCTGCCCAGCTTTGGAGGATTTTCTGGGAGGACTTGCAGATGAGCAATCTAGAAAAGGTGTTGCGTAGTGCAGGCAGCAAACTGACTCTCTCACTTGTGAGTGTAAAAGTGGTGCTTAATAATATGTCTGAAAAGAAAAATGTTACAGCCACCTCTAAAGGTGCTTCTTTCTATGCAGCGAGGTTCAAACTATGGCTCTCTGCCAACTGCTGATGGCAACTACCAAATGTTTGCTAAAACAGCTTACTTTAAGGTACAAATGTTCTTTACATTAATGGTATTATCTAATGATTTGAGATAAACGTAATGTATAATTTATACATAATCTCCTCAGGGAAACATTGTGGCTATTAAGTTTGTCAACAGAAGACGCATCGAACTTACAAGAAAAGTTCTGTTCGAACTAAAGCATGTGAGTCAAAAAGCTGCTTTTTACTTGTAAATAACTGAATTTGATTGAACTGATTTTATAATGAAAATGTATATTAAAAAACTAATCATTGAACCTAAAAAATAAAAGTCAAACTATTTTACTTCATCATCTTTCAGTAGCTCTGTTGTCCACATTCGTTCGTAATATGTCAACACTTGCACTTTTATAGATGAGGGATGTGCAGAACGATCATTTAACCCGCTTTATTGGAGCATGCATAGACCCTCCAAATATCTGTATTGTCACAGAGTATTGTTCCCGAGGCAGTCTGCAGGTAAATCTTCCCAGTACAGGCCAAACACTCTTAATACTCATAATAATACTTTGTTATTTAGAAAAAAATGCTTTGAATTGTGGATTGCATAAGTAATACTTAAAAGTTAATTAATACTATATTTTTATATATTGTTATTTTATTAACTAAAAACCTTTTCTTTCATCCCAAACAAAGTATGTATTATTGTGTATTTATTTTTATATCATCATAAACATCATACTACATTTGGGAATAAGCCACTATTCACTGTGTCTGTGTCTGTGTGTGTGTGTGTGTGTGTGTGTGTGTGTGTGTGTGTGTGTGTGTGTGTGTTTGTGTGTTTAGGACATTCTGGAAAATGAAAGCATTACACTTGATTGGATGTTCAAATATTCTTTGATCAATGACATTGTGAAGGTACATTTGTAGCCTTGGTTTTTGTTTAATAAAAGCTTACTATTAATAATTAATAAAAGTAATTTAACATTTTTCTGTTTACCAGAATTAGCATTTGCACTTATTATCAACACCTGGTCTTTTTTCACTTTTAGGGTATGTCTTTCCTTCATAATAGTGTAATTGCCTCCCATGGCAACTTGAAATCCTCAAACTGTGTTGTGGATAATCGCTTTGTCCTAAAGATCACAGACTATGGACTGTCAAGCTTTAGAACTGACTCTGACAATGAGGACGCTCATTCCCACTCTGCAAGTGAGTGCACATGGTGACACAACATGACAGTAGCGCGTTCAACACCTCAACAGGGATGCTTATTTACATTTTCATCACATAACCTATATGACAAAAAGGTTTGTGATTGTATTTTTCTAAGCATAAAATTATTTTATCACCAAAAAACTTTTTCACTTTTATTAATCACTGCACAGCTGGTGCATTCAAGTGATAAAGTAATAAAGTGATTTATTTTGCATACTGTGCATACACACAGAGGAATTTGTCCTCCACATTGAACCCATCTGTGCAGTGAAACACACACACTGGTGAAGTGAGCCCTTGTGCCCGGAGCGGTGGGCAGCCTTGAATATGGCGCCCGTGGAGCAATTGGGGGTTAGGTGCCTTGCCCAAGAGCACTTCAGCCATAGTACTTGGTGGGACTGGGAATTGGATCGGAGACCTTCAGGTCACAAGGCTGGTTCCTTAACCAGAAGCCAATGACTGCCCAAGTGGGTATTGAAACTGGTCTGGCAGCTGAACTCGAGAGCAAAAGAGTATAAATTAACACCCTACCCTTCAACAGTCCTGAGATTGCAACAACCAGACTTTGACCAGATTTTGGTCCAAATCTTGCCGACATTCGTGTGACATTGAATTGACAGTCTCTTGGGAGAACACAGTCGATGAGGCATATGAATGCAAGAGCCTGCGATACTTTAACCTGGCAGCCATAGCAGAAGACTGAGACCGGACAGTGAAGTTGCGCACAGTGGAGATGAAGTGCAGGAGCTCTGTAACAAAGCTCAACATCAAAGCTATTTCAAAAAATGAAACAAATTTATGGAAAGGGGACAAGCTTAAAGGAAAGCAGTCAAAGACTTGGCTGAGACAGTGGAAAAGTGCAAAAAGAAAAGATGTATAAATAATCACAAGACACACACCCAGACTTGATCAATCTGTCTACCTTTGTGATGGGTGTCTTGTAACAAAGGGCCGAATCACCCTGTGATGCTAAGGTACACATCTGAGGTGTCTTTAACATAACATTGTTATGTGACAGCTGACTCCAAGCACCCCCAAAAGTTGAGATGCAAAAAAACATTGATTGTAACATTCAGTCCTACCAAGAAACATTAGACCATATTGTTATTTAAAGATGAAAAAGCACCTTAATACATTTTAAATCATGCTAAGAAGGGAAGTTTGTGTAACCTAGCCTGTGCTTTGTATAGGGAAATTGTGGATGGCCCCTGAATTGTTGAGAATGGGCAGCCCTCCTGCAGGTGGTAGTCAGAAAGGAGATGTTTACAGCTTTGGCATTATTCTCCAAGAGGTGGCTCTACGCAAAGGGGTCTTCTACATAGATGGAGAAGCATTAAGCCCTAAAGGTAAATCAGACATAAATATATAAGCCTTAAATCTACAAACTCTATTTTCAGACATTCCAGACAGTCCAGTCAGTCACACATACTTATGCAACAGGGGGCCTGACATTGTTAAGTAGACATGAATTTTCTTGGGAAAAACATGTCTTGATAGCAGCATATGTCTTTTCATAATACTATTATAAGCTTTGACATCAACTATACATTCACATATATGTAGATTAACCGTGTGTTAGGCTATAGTTAAAATTAAAATTAAATTAAAATTAGGAACAGGCAGTTAATTGTATAGGCTAAGAACTAGAAGATAAAGAACACTTCAAGTAAGTTCAAACTCAAGTTATTTATTTATATAGTGCTTTTTACAATAGTACAAAGCAATTTTACAGTGTTATAAGCCTTTGAACCCTCAAAGAGCAAGACGGAGTGACAGTGGCAAGAAAAACACTCCCTGTTATGTTGTAATTTTAAGGAAGATACCTTGGGAGGACCAAGTGGGAGACTCATCCTCCTTAAGTGTCCAAAAGAATTGGTTACTGCTCACAATTATTGCTTCAGTTTATCCCTAAGGTCTTCAGTGGGTTTCAGGTCTGAGGTCTTCTCAACAAATCCAAATATTCATTTTTGGATATTGTCTTGGGCACAAAAAACTTGTGTAAAAATTTACAATTGCTAAACTATTCCCACAGAATCAGAAGGATACAAATATACAAATGTCCTTAATTCAGGCCTGTGTTTCTAATTTATATATATATATATATATATATATATATATATATATATATATATATATATATATATATATATATATATATATATATATATATAATATTATATGTTTTGCCTTTTTACCTGAATAATTTAATTTACCATAATTAGTTATTACCTATTTTTATCTAATGAATTTGAACTGATTTATAAATATGAAGGTAAGAATATGGTAATATCAGTATGTTGTCTTTGTTTTAAAAGAATGGCTGGTCCTTCACTAGTCACTTTTTAAAAAAATAAATAAATAAACCACAGGACCTAATTTTGCCCTTCACTTTGACTGACTTGGGGTTTGTGTGTAGAGATATTAAACCGTGTGGCACTTGGTGAGTGGCCCTACCTACGGCCAGTTATCAACACCCAATCACACAGTGAGGACCTTGGGCTGCTAATGGAGCGCTGTTGGGCTGAGGAGCCTGTAGAGAGGCCAGAGTTCAGCCATATTAAAGTTTTTCTGCACAAACAGAACAGGTATTATTCCATATATGCACACACAATACTATAAGATTGTAGTATTTGCATGTTACATGTCTCTCTATTTTTTATAACAGTGTTGTTCAATAGTGGCCATCATCACAGCACACAACAAACAACCATAGAATAAAAAACTCAATTTCTCCTCTATTGCTGTCTTTTGTCTATTGTTTGTGGGTTGGCTGTTTTAGAGAGCACAGCAGGGACATCCTGGATAATCTGCTTTCTCGGATGGAGCAGTATGCTAATAATTTGGAGGAGCTGGTGGAGGAAAGGACACAGGCTTACCTGGAAGAGAAACGCAAGGCAGAAGCATTACTCTACCAGATATTGCCACAGTTAGTCATTATCACACGTATTAGATTTTTGAGTAAACCGAGCTTCAGAAATATTTATGTGAATGTCGGTTAAGTTTAGAATGTTTGTAATAAATTCCATTAATAATAATAAAAAACACACTGAAAATGTAATACGTTAGCATTGGCAAATGTTTATTATCGAATTGTTATTATGTATGCATAATGCAATAATTACAATAATTTAACTTTGATAGGTGGTGCATTTTCTACTTTACATTGGGGGGGGGGTGCCAAACTGAGTTGATTGGCTTATTATTATTAAAATCGCAATTTCTACTATAGCTCAGTTGCAGAACAGCTGAAAAAAGGAGAGACCGTGCAAGCTGAGGCCTTTGACTCAGTCACCATCTATTTTAGTGACATTGTGGGTTTTACAGCACTGTCAGCTGAGAGCACACCAATGCAGGTATAGAAATTAACAGTTTATTTTAATTGTGATAAATAGGCTTCATCTCTTTCTTATTGTGGTTTATATAAAGTGGCTAAACAATTTTAATACTAAAATAAATAAACATGTATAGAATTATTTAACTGCATCGTTTGTTTCTTTACATTTGAACTATATGAATCATAATTTCTGATAGTAATTCATTTTTAGAAAGCAGCAAATCTAGTTATGATGTGATTTTTTTTTGTGTAGGTTGTGGCTCTCCTCAATGATCTCTACACTTGTTTTGATGCTATTATTGACAATTTTGATGTTTACAAGGTAATTCTAAAATTTTCAATAATGTTTTAAGTGTTTATGTTTACTAAAGATTAATAAATATGATATTATGATTGATATTGCTATTATCTTTTTTGTCCTCCATTGTATGTCCTGTAGGTAGAGACAATCGGTGATGCATACATGGTAGTGTCTGGTCTACCAGTACGTAATGGTAAACAGCACGCATGTGAGATTGCTCGCATGTCCCTTGCCCTTCTGGAGGCTGTCAAAACCTTCAAGATTCACCACAGACCACACCAGCAGCTAAAATTACGCATTGGCATTCACAGTGGTAGGCACTTAATAAGATGCATATATTGATATAAAGACTCTAGTGCTTAGGATGGCCTTAAGAATAAACAGTTTGGGGTACAGCTACAAATCCTTTAAATGTATGTCTCTATGTGTAAATATCCTCTGTGTGTTCAGGTCCAGTCTGTGCAGGTGTAGTAGGACTAAAGATGCCACGTTACTGTTTATTTGGAGATACTGTGAACACATCATCACGTATGGAGTCCAGTGGCGAACGTAAGTGAACTAATTCTAAATAAATTTTAAAAAAAGTTTGTTAGTTCTAATCAGGAACTTTCACAAATTATGGCTCCAAAATTGGAAGTATATTATAATATTGCTATGTCTTTGTCTGATGTATTGACAGTACATTTCACCAAAAACTTTTACAGTTACATTACATTTAGTCATGTATCAGGTGTTTTTATCCAAAGTGTCTTATAACTTGCGTTGTATAATATTTTGTTACAGACATATTTCATGTAAGACTGATGTGCAAATGCTTCTAATTATATTGTATATTGTGTTTTCAATAATGTATTGTCAAATGTTTTATGGAATTATTGTATTTTCTGGCAGCCCTGAAAATCCATGTGTCATTGGCCACTACTGATGTGCTGCAGGAGTTTAACTACTTTCAACTGGAACTGAGAGGAGATGTGGAGATGAAAGGCAAAGGAAAAATGAGGACCTATTGGCTTCTAGGAGAGAATGACATTAGTGATCGAGTGGAAACATGTTGTGTTGGACCCAGATAAAGAAGTTAAACAATTAAATATCTGCTTCCAGGACTTCACCTGAAAAACACAATACAATATTAGAGTTGAATGCTGGCTTTTGTTTTAATCAAAATAAATTGTTTTGTACAATATGATTACCACTTATTTATAAAATAATATTCATTATGAATGTAAAAAAAAACGTGTATCAAAGAAGAACTATGATTTATTCCTATGACTTAGAGCAAGCTGATTCTTTCTGTCTGATTTTCACATAATGGTTTTGATGTAATTTTAATATTCTAAAACATTTTAAAAGATATATTCCAACTGTGATTACTAACGTTGTCAGTTGTTGCACAGATACATCTGTATTATTCAGATTTTTAAAGTGAAAATTGTCTAGACATACTTTTAACCTTTCATTAACAATACAATGCAATCATAAACCTTGCCCTGCACCGTGATTTTACACCTACTATAGTACAAATCTTTATTCATCTGCTGCTTAATATTTTGTCCACTTATTATATAGTTTAAGGATAATCCCCATGACAGCACATTACTTATGTCATATCTATTAGGCCAGGTTTTGGATTTATAGATTATAATTATCTAAAATGCATATAAAATAAGTATTGAAGTTTAGGAGTCACATTTTAATGACATTTTTGTAAAGAACACCAGCTATCACACGCTATGCTACAACTAATCTAAAATCTAATATCCAGACATTGTTAAACAGATAAATTAAAATTATTTTTATATGCTGAATCTTTATAATGCTTGGAAACACAATGTAGCACAATGATCAGAATTAGATCTGGATTATAATGCAAATGCATATCTGATTCTAAATGTTATTGTAATTTTTAAGCTTTATAAACATATATTGATAAAATTTCTGAAAAAACACTATTTTTGTCAGTTTTTCTAAATTAAAAGTTCGATGATAATAAACTATGTGTGTTCACAGTTCATATAAAAGTTTTCTGCTATTTTAAAATGAAAAACATCCATCCATCTATTATCTTCCGCTTTATCCTCTACTAGTGTCACATGGGGGGGGGGGGGGTTCCCCATGCCCATCCAGGGGAGAATGTTTCGGGCACTGGGCAGATACACCCAGGACAGGGCACCAATCTATTGCTGGGCAAAGCGAAAAACATTTATAACTTAATGATGATATCAATAATGAAAAATATTTTGTCATCTGTTATATATATTTTTTAAATAAAATATTCCTTACATTCAAAAGAAATCTAATTTATGTGGCAGCTTATATGAGATAAATTAAACAATGGAAAAATAATAAACTAAACTAACAGATAAGTGATATATAATATAGTGAGATCAGTCATTGTGGGCTAATGGAAAAATGTGTTAGGCTCTTAATATAAAAGTTGTTGGTTCAAATTTCAGGTCCACTGAAATTACCATTGTGGGTCCTTCAGCAAGGCCCTTAACTCTAATTGGTCCAGGGATGCAGTGGCCAACCCTGTGCTCATTTTGGATCAAAGTTGTCTGCTAAATGACCAAATGTAAATTTCATGATAAATAAACATTTCCCCTGTATACATAATAAAATGCTACTTTATAGAACTAATTTTGTACAAATTTTAACTATTCAACTTAAAAAAGTAGTTTGTACTGTTAAAAATTGGTAAAATAAAAACAAGGTGGAATGTTTTTATTAAGAAAAACTGCNAGTGGCCAACCCTGTGCTCATTTTGGATCAAAGTTGTCTGCTAAATGACCAAATGTAAATTTCATGATAAATAAACATTTCCCCTGTATACATAATAAAATGCTACTTTATAGAACTAATTTTGTACAAATTTTAACTATTCAACTTAAAAAAGTAGTTTGTACTGTTAAAAATTGGTAAAATAAAAACAAGGTGGAATGTTTTTATTAAGAAAAACTGCAATTTGGACAATTTTAAACTAAGGTAATTTTATTTTGTATTTTTTTTTTTTTATTATTTTTTTAAATTTTGTGTGAAATTAATTACATCACATTAGTTATATGTAGTAGTTTTCATTATGCAGAACTTATCATTTAAATTTCAAATATTCTTTTTGATATACATCCATTTCAATTATTACACTTAGCTTGTTTCTGTCTGAAATTATTTCTAAAAAAAATTATAAAATTTATCTTTTTAACCTAAAAATTATGGAGACTTGTAAATAGATTTCGTATTAGCAATACGTATGATAGCACTAATAACATGGGGATTAAAAGAAATGTGTCTTAAAATGTTATGAATTAGTTACAGAAAGCAAATATTAAGATTTTTTAAAGATCTAATCTAATTAATTAAAGTATTTATTAATTAATTATTATTAATTATTTTTGATAAATTGTAATAAAAATATGCAGCTTGTGACATTTTTTACTATTTTTAATTACTCTAATTTTTTAGTTAACTAAAACATGCCATTTTGGGCGTTTTACCAAACGTGCCAAAATTGTGACTATTGGTAATCCCTTTATTAACTTTTAAAAAGAAATGAGTCTAAAACCTTTGAATTTTTTAGTGAGATATCCTTTGGGTATTTGTAGTAGTCAATGTAAATAAATAATTAAATATACAGCACCATCTTCTGTTTATGTGCTTCTTTATAGCTTTTATTTATAGTGACCAGTGACATAAAACGTGTCACATCAGAGCCTTTAATGTTCGAGGAGGTGTCTTTGAAAACAACCACCCAGAGAGGTGTAATGGTTAGCACTTTGAATCCAGTGATCCGAGGTCAAATCTCGGTGGGACCTGTCTGCATTTCTTCATGGGGTGAATCTCATCAGACTACGTCGTGCACATTATCGATTATCACTCATACATAGTTTATAGATACATGAAAAACGACACCACCATCTCAAATCAAATTAAATTTAGAAAAAACAGAGCTTCTCATTATCCCAGCTAAACCCTCAATCCATCACGACCTGACCTTCGAAATTGACGGCTCCACAATCTCCCCAACCGATTCGGTCCGGAGCCTTGGTTTTACAATAGACTCCCATCTTAAAATCTCTGATCATGTTATAAAAACTGCCTATCAAAACCGTTCCTGCAGATTCCTTCTTTACAACATCAGGAAGATCAGACCCTTCTTGACTGAACATGCTATCCAACTGCTTGTTCAAGCCCTAGTCCTATCCCAGCTTGATTATTGTAATGTGCTACTTGCCGGTATCCCAGCTTCCACAATCAGACCTCTTCAACTAATACAAAACTCTGCAGCCCGACTTGTGTTTAACCAGCTCAAGCGAACTCATGTCACTCTACTACTCATTTCCCTCCATTGGCTCCCTGTAGCTGCTCACATTCAGTACAAGTCACTTACTCTGGCATACAGAACCATTTCTGGATCTTCCCTCTCCTACCTTCTCTCTATCTTTTCAAAATACACTCCGACTCGTTCACTTCGCTCCAGTGATGATTGCGGCCTAGTGATTCCACCTCACAGAGGAGCTAATTCTCACTCCGTGGCGTTCACCACTGCAAAATGGTGAAACGATCTTCCCAACTCTGTCCGTAAGGCAGAATCGCTAAACAGTTTTAAGAAACTACTGAAGACGCATCTCTTTAACAAATACCTGTTGTGGAGAAAGAAAAAAAAGGGGGGGGGGGTGCAGCATCAAATAACAATCAGGTTTGATGAATTTACAGTATAGTTGGATTTCACAATGACTTCTGACTTGTAATGTTCTCATTTGTAAGTCGCTTTGGATAAAAGCGTCTGCTAAATGACTAAATGTAAATGTAATGTAAATGTAAATTAAAAACATATTAAAATGTTAAATGCCCTTTTTTAAAAACATGCAATCGCACTATCCCTAACACAGAAGAGATTCTAAATATTACGCTTAAGTCTGAAAAACAGAGGACTGTGGGACTTTATAACAAACCACATTCCTGTGTATAACTTTAAATGGCAAATTTAAATGTATCCTCTCCTTTCGTATTTTGTTGTAAATGTTATAAATTGTATAATTTTTTTACCTGTGTATTTTTCTCTTGTACACCACTAAATATTCTCAAATACACTTATATTACTACATGCAAATTAAACACCTGTCATGTGTCAGTAGACTTTAAATGAACGCAGGCCAAGGAATAGTCCATCCATCCATTATCTTCCGATTTATCCTATATTAGGGTCACGGGGGGGTTCCACATGCCCATTCAGGGGAGAACGTTTCGGGCGCTGGGCGGATACACCCAGGACAGGGCGCCAATACATTGCTGGGCACACAAACACACTCTATATGGGGCAATTTGGAGAACTCAATTGACTTGATCCATGTTTTTGGACTGTGGAAGGAAACCGAAGAACCCGGACACGGGGAGAACATGGAAACTCCACCCAGATGGGGATTCAAACCGGGAATCCCTAGTGCTGAGAGGCGAACGTGCTAACCACTAAGCCACCGTGCCGCCCCTAAAAGGAAGACAAAACACATAATTAGTTATTAAATGTAATTAAAGCGTGAAAGTGTATAATATTTCTGCTTTGTTTTGTTCGTGTTTTGTGATGACTGTTCACATGGGTCTATGGGTCACTAAATGTTGCGAGTCTCATACAGTTTTTTTGAAAACGGTTTCAATATCCACAAGGAATACATTTAAGAACAACATAGATTTAACTGAATCTGACAATTAAAATGAGCGGTCTGTGAGGACTTGGCTTCTGGGCCCGGTCAACGCAGGGACAGATGCGGTGATGTAGATATAAGCGACATACAGGGGGCGCTGCTGCGCACCAATAATGTCTGCAACACCCGCCAAACGTCATTTTGTTGTGGAATGGCTGGCTAGTTTCTGAGCTAGCTCATTAACTACTGATGGCTACGGATAGCATATTGACGGTAAGCATTGTCATGGGCCGTCTAGGATAAACGATTGTTAGCTATATTTAGGGGGAACGGAACCGAGTGTTTGAACAAAACAATAAGCTTGGACTTTCAGACTGATCTGGTAGCTGGTTGTGTTTACTAAGCTGCCTTAATGCTAACTGTAGCATTTAGCAACAAAGGCAATTACCGTAAAGGCTTTTTAAACTGATGATGCAGGCAGCATACTTGTTGTAGCGATAAAAATACAGAATTCTGTTGTAAATTAAGGTGTGCATTTATTAAGTATTTTTTTTAGTACACGATATGCGTAAGTTACAGGTGTTTTTAATTTGATGGAAGTCACGTTTAATATTTTATTGTATTATGTAGTGGTTGTTTATGTCAATTAGAACGCTGTTGAAATAGGGAAATATACTACATATTTAATACTTACACCGAACTTATTCTGCAAGAGTTTAGTACTAGACTCCTTTCTCTGTCATCTCTAATGTTATAAAAACATTTTTTATTATTATTTATTGTAAAATAGTCACTAGAAGAAACCTTATATTAAAAAAACGTCACTACTTTGTGCTCTACTTTCATTCATTCATTCATTATCTCCCGCTTTATCCTTTAGTAGGGTCGCGGTGGGGTTCCCCATGCCCATCCAGGGGAGAACGTCTCGGGCGCTGGGCAGATAGACCCAGGACAGGGCGCCAATCCATCGCTGGGCACACACTCACTCACACACACACAGTGCTCTACTTTCTGCATGAATTTATTTTTGAAGTTTGACAGCTGACAGAAAAAAACTACTTGGTATCATCATGTTTAAAACATTTACATTTGATCATTTAGCAGACACTTTTATCCAGAACGACTTACAAATTTCTCAACTTGGTTGGGGTCAGAATACAGGGTTGATACAGCCCCCTAGAGCAATGAGGGTTAAGGGGCTTGTTTGAGGACGCACAAGCAAGTTTAGTCTAGTGTGATTTGTTTTTCAGTCCTTGGGGAAGCTGTAAAATGGTCCTTTTACCCTGAGTTTTTTATTGCATGGGATGACAATCATTTTGTAAAAAATTGATGAGTATTTTGCAATGAAAGCTGTTATATTTTGACCATTCAGAGTCCAACAATAAAGTGAAAATGAAATGCACTGAATTGTACTAAATGTAATACATCATTTGAACAAAATTTTTGTAACTCACTTGTTCAGACTGAATTTTGGTATTGTATTTAGTCTCATTTTTACGTGTGTATGATATCATTTATCTAGTCATGTTTTTTTTTCTCACAATGATATGATTCTAACTTGGTGGGAACAGCTTGAGCAAGGCCCTTTTCTTGTTTCAGCATGACTGTACCTGAGTGTGCCATGCAAGGTCCATAAAAGGGCAGAGTTACGTTCGTAACCCTATCTGGGTTGATTTAAATAGAAAATGTGAAGCACGTTGTTACATTCAGCATCAATGTTTCACCTCACAAATGCTTTTCGAAATTGGCGAAATTTCCTACAAAATTGTTCGTACAAAGAATTTTTAGAAATGTGGAAGCTTTTATAGCTGCAAATAGAAGATCAATTTAGAATCTTTGAATGTAATAAGCTCCTGTAGATGACCCAATATTTTTATGCATAACAAGTGTATTTTACAAGGCTGAAAACAGTTGTTCATTTTTTTTTGCTTTCTCCTAAGTTGCAGACAAGATTGGAACTAGAAATCAGATATGTGTAATGAACTGGTATTTATGTAATCAATTTTTTTGTCACCATCAGAAGAGAGATGAAAGCAGGCGTAAAACGCAAATTGTGCTCTTCGGAGTCTGCACATGCAAAAGTTGTAAAGGGGGATTCAAGGTCTTCTGCTGGCACCACAGTGATGGCAAGTCCAGCAAAGAGAATTTCTACACCCAACAAAAAAAATCCCCAGAACATGGATTCTCTTAGAAGGCATTCATTTCAGTTGAGAACTTATGAAGCAGGTACAGTATAAAGAAGAGCATGGTAACTTACTGGGTGGTATAATGGGTATTATATGTCATTTGTTATACTGACTTGAATTCCCTTGTGTGTGGTATTAATTTTACTTGTGCTGTCATAATGTATTATGGTAAATACAACAGCTCTAAAACTTTTTAGGCTTTTAGGCTTCAATTAATTTGTTGTTAGAAGTGCTGTTCAGAGTTTGTACAGCTCACTTGGTAACCAAGTAGCATTAGCAAACCAATATGTTAACAACTGAAAGAGGATTCATTGCTAAGGTAATAAAAAAAACTAATAATAGACGAAGGATCGAGAGAGAGAGAGAGAGAGAGACCAGAGATCAACAAGGGGTGAAGTGACTTCTGTTTTCACTAGATATTTTTACTTATTGGTTCAGAGCACCTCTGGTTGTTGTAAACTGTTTTTCAGTTCAGGTAGAAAAAACATCCATCCAATATCTTCCGCTTTTTCCTCTACTAGGGACGTGGGGGGGTTCTCCATGCCCATCCAGGGGAGAACGTTTCGGGCGCTGGGCAGATACACACAGGTCAGGGCGCCAATTTATCGCTGGGCACACACTCATTCACACAGACACACAAACACACTATATGGGGTAATGTGGAGAATTAACTTGACCTTGATCCATGTTTTTGGACTGTGGGAGGAAACTGTGAGAGGAAACTGGAGAACCCAAGGAAAACCCACGCGGACACGGGGAGAACAACCCAGATTGGGATTCGAACCGGAAATCCCTAGTGCTGAGAGGCGAACATGCTAACCACTAAGCCACCATGAAGCGGTACAAAAACTAGACAAAAACTACAAAAGAAAAAAGTTTCTTTAATATTGTACAGTAAATAGTTATATTTACAATATTTTAAATGTAAATAGATATAATTTCGCAGGATGTATAGTGCAAGCTAGTTGATAGCCTCTTAATGCTGGTTATTTGTTTTTATGTATATAGATTGTCCCAGTCATGAAGCAGAGGTATTGCACAGCCCCATATCGTCACCCTTTCAATCAGACATTGACACAGAACTTGGGCTAATCATCACTCTGGGTCAGTTAACCTTTTAACATCAATTCGTAGAAGCTTCAACTTGCAAAATGTAGGTACTGTGTAATGAGTTGCTTTTTATGGGACAACGCAGATGAAGAAAATGATGAGAAACCAGAGCAAGCAAGAAAAAAGTGTGAAGAAAAGGTAAAGAATGGAAAACGAAAAACTGAATATGAAATTAGCTCTGCTGATGAGTCCAATCTGGATGAAGACACTGAGGAAGAGTTCAGAAAACTAGATCGAGATTTAGCGATCAAGTCCAAACAGCACAACCTGACATCAGTTCATGTGCGCAGCATCATTCATGTATGTCTAATGCAGCTTTATTCACCACACAAATGTTTCTACTTTCAACTTTTTAAATTCAGTGGTGGTTTTTTTTTCCCCCCAATATGGATGGTTTTCTTTCTACAGGAGGTCATCACCAATGAACATGTAGTGGCCATGATGAAAGCAGCTATTAAAGAAACTCAAAACATGCCCATGTTTGTAAGTTAGTCTAGTTATTTAAAAAAAGTTAATACAGAAACGTTGCTAGTTTCCAGAGGATTTTTATGGGGCTGTAATGTTTATTTTTATTTACTCATAGGAACCCAAAATGACACGGTCAAAGCTCAAAGAGGTTTTTGAAAAAGGGGTTGTAAGTTTTTTTTTTTTCTTTTTCTTTTCTTTTTTTTTTATTAACCTGAGTTTAACATCTTTAGGTGCTTTGTTGATTAATTTTATTCTATTCTGTGTTTCAGGGAATTCCAAACTGGAATATCTCGCCTATAAAAACATCAAAAGAAATAAAGGTATCAATCTGCTGGATGATTCAGAATCATACTCTTGTACTAATTATCAGCTAGTTAGCAAAACTGCATTTGATAAAGGCACAATGTATTTGTCTTTAGCCTCCTCAGTTTGTGGACATTCCACTTGAGGAAGAAGAAGACTCCTCGGATGAAGAGTATTATCCAAATGAGGATGAAGATGATGAGACTGCAGAGGAGGTGCTTTTTTATGGCTTTTAATCTTGTGAATCTTAATCATTTTCTCAGCAATAAGAACTGTTCAAATCATTTAATGCTTATTTTTTGCAGTTTTGAAATTGTCTCTCCATTTCGATTTTTTTTAAAATCTTTTGAAAAACCTAGTTAAATTCTGTTCAATCTTCTGCAGAGCAAAATTCATTTTATCACATCCACTACTGGAACAAATGTATAGAATGTCACATATAATGTTTTATGTTATATGATTTAATAGGGTATATGTTCAGCAAACAAAAAAAGAAAGCAATATAAACATAAAATATGCGGAGATGCTCTATAGTGTAGTTCTTAGGTTATTAATACTTAAACTTCTATAAATGTGATTTAAACAACTTTGATATTTTATTTAAAACCAAAAATTAAAATAATGTATGTTTTGCACACAGACTATTCCAGAGAGTGATATGGAAAGCATTGAATCATCACCACGCATTGGTAAGCGAGCGCGATCCTGCACACCTGTACAGCTCTCAGAATGTGAAGAAGAAAAGATCAGTCTTCAAATGGTATCTACTGATTTTTATATATATATATATATATATATATATATATATATATATATATATATATATATATACACACTTCTTTCTTTTCTTCATAGTATGACATCATAACATTTTGGGACATTTTATTTTTTTGTATTTTAGAAGTTTAATTTGCCAAGGCATTTGAGAGTAGAGGCAGTTCCTATGGGCCCTCCTGCTCCCCCTTCCCAGTCTTGTGGCCCTTCTCGTCCCACAAAAGCAATCGATTCTTTTATAGAGAAGCTGCATGCTGTCGATGAGGAGTTGGACTTAAACCGCATCTGCATGGAGTCATACCAGGTACAGCAGACTATAAACTTATACTGTTTTAAAAGGATGCTTGCTCTCCAGATACCATATCAATGATCTGTAAAATTGTCCAGAAAACAGTGACCATGTCGGTGTCTATGTTGTTATATATGCTTTGCGTAAGGTGTTTTTTTTTCTTTTTTGGGTTCCCAAAATGTGCTCGTATATTATCATAGTTTGGGGAGGGTTTTTTTCACCTGTCTCTTTCTTTCCCAATGTTTTGCATCTGATCTTTCTCACTTTTTGAATTTCCCTATTGTGTGACTAATAAGGGTATATCACTCAATCAATCAAAACAGTTCAATTATGATAAATGAAATTACTTTAAAGCATGGGAATGGTAACATCAGAACATTGAAGATGGTTGTCATATACTTTTGGCATAAATATGATTCACTGACAGAAACAAAAATCAAAATTTGAATTTACTGCTATTAACTATTAACCTCAATTAGTCTGCAAGAAACAGTAATGAATTTTTTAACTTCAAGCTTTATATTTATGCTTAAATCTAGTTTTAATTTATTTTTTAATTTATCTTTCTTAGTAAGACACATCTTGTTAAAAAAAATATATATATATGCATTAAAAAAAGAAAAAGTTTTGTGTTTCAGTGATGTGTTGTCAATCACTGCTTTTTTTTGCAGGCTAGTGGTGAGGATTCAGAGGTAAGCCTGGTGGCATGTCGGACTCGGTCCAAACGTCCTTTAAGAGATGTTCCATTAGACCAGTTAGAGGCCAAGCTCCAGGCTCCGGACATCACACCGGATATGTATGACTGTGGCTTAGCCCTGGAGGATAAAGAGTGGAGCCAGTGGCTACATGGCCTCATGACCTCACACCCAGACAATGAAGGTTAGTAATCACAGTGCAAACTAAAAGTGCAACAAATATTTGTGAACAATAAATCGTACTTTTTTTTTTTGTGCCCCATCATGGCTGTCCCTGTGTTCTGAAGCATTTAATAAAAGCATCTGTAAAATTACATAATGTGAATAATTATATAGATTTTATATTATATATAAAAAAATTTATCTTATTTTTGTTTTATCCTTTATCCTAACCTTTTGACAGAGGAAAGTGATGACGATGATGATCCTGAATATAACTTCCTCGATGACCTCGATGAGCCAGATTTAGAAGATTATCGCAATGACAGAGCTGTTCGCATCACAAGTGAGTTAAGCCAGAAATCTATTTTTGTCTACTTCAGTGTTTATTTTATTTGTTTAATTTATCTCACTATTTATTCAGAGAAGGAAGCTAATGAGCTTATGGAGGAGCTATTTGAGACAGTAAGTGTTTTTTTTTTTTTGATTGGTGTTAAAAAAATATATAATCAGATTTTATACCACAATATCTAGTTTTCTTTTTGTTCTTTTATTTCCAGTTACAGGTCGAAACAGAAATGAATGAAAATGGAGAAAGTGTTGAGGAATCCAAGTCTTCACAGAATGTTGCCAAATTCAATATCCCTCAAGCTATTAGGTATAAAACATTTGCATTTCCAACATACATCTTTACTTATGGGTTGAATGCAAATATTTATCTTTAACATTTCCTTTGTTAGTGGTTTGAAACAATTCTCTTAAAGTTCCTGCCAAACCACAGATATTTATAAGGAAGCATTTTATTATATATATTATTATATATATTGCACACAAAATAGATTATGTTGTGGTGTTATTTATCCTCCTATTCTCCTTTAGATGTATTACTCTTATTGATTAAGGCAAAGACTGTAATGTAGCTATTACATTTAACTTAAATTCCCATATAATACACATACCAGTAAAACAAAGCATGAGGTAGGCAGAAAATATTTGTAGTTATTAAAAGTTAAAAATGCTAAATACTGGCATGACCAAATTAGAAACACTTTTGACATACTGTGAGCCACTTATTGACCTCCCCAAACCTGGAAAAGACCCTAGCACATAATCCAACTAGAGGCCCAGCCCTAACCAGAAAAAAGAAGAGCACAACAGATAACCTTGTAAGACTGGAGGCTTTCATCCTTGTCGCCTTTATTAAGAGACAGCATTCTGTCCTCATATTCTTTGACATTGAGAAAGCCTATGACATGACTAGGAGATACGGCATAATGACAGATCTTTACCAAGCTGAGTTCAGAAGTCGTTTGCAAATAAATATATTTTAACTATAATTTTATTCACTCTTTATCCTAAAATATTAACAGTGTGGCTAAGGAAATCAGCCTAGGTACTTTCTGCAGTATTTACGTTGACTTTAATACACCTGATACAAAACCTTCACTCTAAATCCCAAGAACCATCCCTTGAATACAGAAGAACATTGCAATATATTATAAAACCCAAGGACAACCCACAAAAGCCTACCGAACTGTCTTCTCCACACCTCTACTCCCTTCATATGAGTCAAAACCCACCTTTGTCAGGCCCGTTGGAACAAGAATGAAACAACATCTGGGGAAAAAATGACCTGAACATGAACTCCATCTATAGCACATATACAAAATATATAGAAGGTTATCAAACAAAATATCATCATGGAACTGGCAAAAAATAGGAAAACAACCACTCACCCAAATAACTATCTGACAGACTTCCTGAACATAAGAGACCGATATCCAGCACATTTAACCCTATATATAGACGGTTCTAGTCGGGCGGCATGGTGGCTCATTGGTTAACACGTTTACCTCTCAGCGCTAGGGATATCCGGTTCGAATCCCGGTCTGGGTGGAGTTTCCATGTCAGTGTGGGTTTTCTTTGGTTTCCCCCTACAAATGAATTTTCCAAATTGCCCCATATAGAGTGTATTTGTGTAAGTGAGTGTTCCCAGCGATATATTGGCGCCCTGTCCTGTGTGTATCTGCCCAGCGTCCAATACGTTCACCCTTGGATGGGCATGGGGAACCCACACCATGACCCTAGTAGAGGATAAAGCGTAAGATAATGGATGGATGGATAGATGGTCCTAAATCCATAAACCAAGTTATTGCAGAAGTGGTAACAATGGAAATGTCTACCAGCACCAGCCTATACCCACACAGTTCAGTTTTTAAGCCCTGTGAACCCTCAAAACACCCACTAATAATAAATATAGCTCTAAACAAAATACAATCAATACAAAGTAAAGGCTGGGATATCCGACCATGTTGGGTTCTAGGTCACTGTGAAATCAACACAAATCAGCAAGAAATAGACCAACAACACAACTACTAAGCCCAAAACTATTACCAATTGAAGCTATCCACCTAATCCCACCATACATCAAAAAACTGAATGGAGTGCACAAACCAGAAACAAGCTACAGGAAATATGTCCCAACATACACCTAGATGTCGTATCAGACACACCAGGCTCCCCCATGCTCACCTAATAAAGAGGGGGAACCACCACCCTCCTGTCATACATGCCACAAACTCTCAACTGTGAAACATATACTAAAAGAATGTTCCAAATATATACACAACATCGACATCAACAAGGTACTCGGTACACAAAGTAATACCTCAATAGTAAGTAAGACAAAAAAACAAAAAACATACCTGGGTGAGTTTAATGTGAAAAAACACTATTTGGGAAAAAAAACTGCCCCACACAGATTTCTGACTTTAACCCCACTGAACACCTTTGAGATTAATTAGAATGGTGCTGGGGGCTCTGATACAGCATCAATTGATGACCTCTCAAATATTCATTTGGATGAATGGGAAAATTTCCATTCACACTGCAGAAACAAGATAGAAAGCTGCTATACCTACAAAGGGGTGGGAAGAAGTATGTTAGAATGGGACGGCAAAAATTGTGTAGTTGTCTCTATGCCTTTGTCCATATTGTGTATAAGGAATTGCACACTTTCTCGGGGAATTGTAGATGATCACTGGCAACCTAATTTTTTTTTAGTAATCACAAAGTCCTCCCTTTGGGACAGTGCAGCAGAGGAGTGCTGTGTTCTGTTTGGGTAGGGAGGCAGAGAGAGATGCTCAATGTGATATCTGCCTTATTTCAGAATAAGAGCAGGTGTTAACATCATAGAGCTACAAAGCATTTATGCTCACATACCAAGCAAAGTGGGCTTGGTAAAAGACTGCAAAACATCATTCTCTGGTATCTGGCAAAAATAGTTTGCCAAACTGTGTTTGAGCACATTTGACTTAATTAAAAAACAGCAAGGTAAATTTTATTTTGCAGTGCCGTCTGGAAATGCTTCTACACTTCCGCATTGTATCTAGCATCAAATGGAGTTGATTAGATTAATAATATAATTGATTTGTTAGCTATGTTCCTGACTTGTGTTCTTAGATTTGAGGAGCCACTCGCATTCATGTTGACCGCATGCAGGCAAACGGTCCGAGAACAGCTAGATGCTTTGCAGCAGCGGCGGGAAAATGTAGTCCGACTTAATCAACATACTCCGCAGCCAGCCATGCTGCTCCTGTCTTCACCCTGTACCCTAGTGGTGACTCCCACACAAAAACAGCAACTCAAGCAGCAGGTTCAACAGGTGAGAAGAGTAAAGTCTGCTGCTAGAAAAGTAGTCTGCTCTCTATATAACCTGCATGTTAATATGAACTGTCTCTTGCCTTTTTCTTGATTGATATTTTTTTATTTACATGTATTGCAGCATATCCAGTTGTTGACACAGATGAACATGTTGTCTAGCAATGTGGAAACACTTCAAAGCTATGCCAGGACTACCAAACACTTTTTGGTACATATCAATATAATTATAGTTTTTTTTTTATATCTATGTACTGTACACTGGAGATGTACAAACAATGTATGAACAGTGATTTCTTTTCAGAAACAATGTAATTTACATTGATCAATATTTAAAGGATTTTTTTATAAGGGGAATACATGCTACTAGAACAGTGTTTCACAAAATAACCAAAGTATTTCAACATAAAACCTTCATTTTGCAAGAAACGTGATTATCATAATTTGAGAACAGCAATGACTGTAGCACAGAGAAAGATTACAACAAATTTGCTGTGTGACCGTGGGAATTGTCCTGCATGGAAATTGCTGGCTGATTGAGTGATGGATGTAAGAAAGTAACCATGTGTTGTTGAGGGTTCTGATTCACGTTTGCATTCACTCTGCCATGTAGCTGTATGAGAGTTCCAACTCCTGCTGTCAAACATTCGCAAAACTATGACACTTCCTCCTTCACCGTTTACTGACTTCTTTACACACTTTGGGTTTTCCCTAGTTTGTCCACGAACATGTTTCTCATCCGACCCAAACAGTCGTTCATCACTAAAATTAACTCTGGACCACCTCTCCTCTGTCTAAACAACATGCTCCTCAGGAAAGTTGTAGCGAATGCTTTCGAAGCAGGAGTTGGACCTCATATACAAGAGTGAATGCAAATGTGAATCAGAACCTTCTTCAACAACACGTGGTTCCTCCCTTGCGTTCATTTTATTTATATATATATATATATATATATATATATATATATATATATATATATATATATATATATATATATATATATATATATATATATATATATATATATATATATATATATATATAGCTCAGTCAGCACAGCACTAAAACACTTCTAATGGCATGATGTATTCCTCTAAAAATACATTTACAAAAACATTTTTTATTATTTTTATTTCTTCAAATGTTTATCAATGTAAAAAAATAAGCATTCATATGTTGTTCTCTAATTGTAATCTCCAGCGTATATATTTGTTCAAGGTACAAAATAATTTGGAAACATGTGGAAACATTCTAGTAGCATGTGTAATGATGGGACTTTATTTGTTTTTATGCTTTTGCTTTTAGACGGAGTTGCAGTCTTTTGCAGAACGAGCGGAACAAGTGAGAGCAGTGGTTGACAGTGGGTTCAAAAGTGCATTCCGAGTGTGGAATTTACAGCCATCTCTGAATCTGTTGATAGAACTGGAAAAAACACTCCCTCCTACCATCACTTTAGCCAAAGGGAAACAACCACACACAGGTGAGATGTCTTACAGAAATGCACTAATTCAAGTTTGGCCTTTAGATAAGACCTAATACTAGTATATACTTATTTAAATTTAATTGACTATTTGGACAGTTGTTTTATCTATTCTCACATATGTATATCAAGCTTCCATGACTGTATTTGGGAACAGTGGAGAAGGTACTTTTTCTCTTGAGCAATGTCCATGTCTATTCTCCCAAATACCGAACATCAAGTTATTTTAAAATCTTCAGGTGATTTAAAACAATTCATTCATTCATTATCTTCCGCTTATCCTCTATTAGGGTCGCGGTGGGGTTCCCCATGCCCATCCAGGGGAGAACATCTCGGGCGCTGGGCAGATAGACCCAGGACAGGGCGCCAATCCATCGCTGGGCAGATTTAAAACAAGTTCAATCAATAAACTACAACAAACTAGCATGCTGCAAAAAAATGTCTTATATATTTTTTTCTATCCATCATATATCATAAGTATTCATAAGCATGATTGTGCTCTATTTCTGCAGTGAATCCATACCCACTTCTTTCACCTCATCTGGCCTGGTTGTTTGCAACTCGATCCGTATTCCTTTACCCAGAATTGCTGCCCCACTGCAGTTTGGACCCCCGTCTGCAACCTTCACGCATCAAAAAGATCTTCACTAAAGGAGAAGATGGGTACTGAGTCTTGCCTTTAATTCTTATAATTAAAATTCTGAAGGAAATATAATAATGTAATAAACTGTTCTGGTTTTAAATCCTTTATTGTTACACCCATCTTTGTGTAGTCTTATAGTTCTTGGCCTGAAACACTTCAGTGAAACAGAGTTCCCATATCATCTTATGAGTCAGTACCTGATTCAACCTAAGAGACTAGAACAGCTTCGAGCGCGTGTTAAAGACATGTGCTCGAGCAGAGCTTCAGAGAACATCATTAAGGTCTTTTTTCATTAATGTTTTGTTACACTGTACATGTATTACACCTCATTTTAATAATTAAAAAAACTCTAGTAATATCTTTTTTTTTTTATATCTCTTAATGTTTTGTCTTCAGTTCTTCTGCAAGCACCATATTGTTCCTCCTTTACCAGTGGCCTGTTGTCCAGTAAAGACAGGTGAGGAGCGTCCTCCTGTAGAGCGAGAAGTGAATCTTATGCCAAACTGGCTCCAGGTATCATCATCATATTCACTTAAAATATTTATATATGAAAATGTTTTTTTTTTCTTCATTAAGTCTATTCTTAATCTTCACTATAATTCTTCCAGTGTTCCTGTTAAATGTTAACTATTTCATTTTTTCTTGTTAACAGAAAAGTTTGCCATATATACATAATGCAGTGTTTGGGAACCAAACAGTGGAGAGCACATTATCTGATACAGGGACCAATGCAGCTTCAAGTACTCCCATCTTTCCAGAGAGAACACAGTACCCACAATCTCTCCCTAAAGGTTTAATCCTTCAACTTCATCCCTCAGCTAGACGTCCCAGCACTGTCAGAGTTCCCAAACCACGCCCCCTGCATGGTTTCACCTGTACTGCTTCTACACCATTAGCAAAAGCCCCTGTTTGTTCTGCAGGTACTGTTAACTTGCTGCCAACTGTTACAGCTCCAATTTCTACTCAAGGAGTCATTTTGTTAACACAGAGTCCATTCACACCCGTAAGTGAACATCTTGCATCAGCCCAACTTACTGCCACACCTTCCCATGGAATTGTTCCGTCAGACGGTATTGGTCCAATTAATTTCCAGTATGTTGTTCCCCAACTTGGGTGTGTTAACCCTGTAGAACCTTCAGCTAGTTTGCCCACTGCGGCAGTAAAAATAGCCTCAACTCCAAATTTAGTCTGTAATTCATCCATCCCTGCTACTGGGGTAGGTTCCAAGTGTGAAATGCAATCTGTGCAAAAAAAAGTAGAGGTGCCCAAGAAACAAATCATGCCTAGAAAGTTGCTACCTATTCAGCCTATCCTAGCCCAGCTTACTTCACCGACTCCTATAAACATGATCAGCAGAGAACCAGCCATGGAAACACTTGCATCTGACAAAGAACATGCCTCAAATACATCTGCCTCTGTTCTTGTCATTCAGCCCTCAACTTTACTAAGTACCTCTTATGTTCATCCACAAGGTTTTTTTAATTCCTCGATCACCCCACCATGTCGGAATTTAGTTCAAACAGTCAGTGGTCTCCCTTATGTTCAAACCTTATTAAACTCCTCTCTCTGTGGCATTGTTTCAATGGAAAAGACTAACAAGGGAGAAGCAGAGAAGGAACTAAAGGCCAATCCTGTCCATTATGTCCACACTAATTCTCCCCCACATGTTATTCCAATAACTAAATTAAGCCACTCTGCAGAACTTGTGAAACCCAAGAATAAATGTGATGCACCAATTTCAAGTCAGCAAAATACCTCTTCAAACAGTGCACCATTAGAAAATAGGCCAAGTTCTGTAAACCAGCATATTGGTTTATTAGCACATGGATGCCACACTAAAGCAGCTTTACCACATACAGGCAGTTCTTACAGCTGCTCAGCTCTTATTGATCCGCTAGTAGACAATTCCAAGTATGTACTGGTTCAGACAGCTTTACAAAGCAGTGCTCCACAGTTATTTCTCATGTCCAAAAGCTCAGTGACCCAACAGTCTGTGTTGCATTCTGAGGTACCTGGTCAGAAAACTACACTTTCTAAACCTGACACCTCTCAAACCTTGAGTGTGGCCGACGTCAGAAAGGGAAAAATAACATTTAAAGTTGGACTTCCCTCAAATATTTCTAAAAAACAAGTCACATCTTTGAGCACAGAAATTCATAATGAGCCGTGCAATGAAGGGGATAAGACAGGTGCAAATGTAGATGGAGAGGAGATGGCAAGTGCACTTTTTGGAAGCCCACTACTTGTGCTGTCAGAGTCTTCATGCAGCCCACACTCCATTTTGAGCGATAGCAGCTGTGCAGATTGTAGCCACCACAGTGCAAGCACTCATAATTCACCTAGCCATATAGCAGGACAGTGCAATAGCGATGGTGACCAACAAGAAATACCAGGGATATTTACCCTTACCTCTGGAGCTGAGAACCAAAAAATGACAGGTGGTGGAGAGGAGAATGGAGGAGGAGGGAAGGAGGAGGGATCAGGGCATCAGAACCGAGAGCATGGAAAAGGTGATGAGAAGGATTTTGGTAAAGATGGTCAAAAACAGGGTGATGGTGAGAGCAATGGAGAGAGAGATGGATGGAAAGAAAGAGATGGCAAAGGGGAAAAGGATCGAAACAATGAAGAGAAGGATGGAGATGGGGAGCGAGAAGAAGAAGAGGAGGACTTCGATGAGCTTACCCAAGATGAGGATGAGGAGGAGGTCATGTCATCAGCATCAGAGGACTCTGTTCTCTCAGTGCCTGAACTGCAGGTTTGTAACGTGGTTGTTGAGGTTAATTAATATAAAGGTACTGAAACTATTATTTCTTTAGTCACGATCAATTTAGTACATACTGGCTAATACAACAACTGAAAGCTATTCATTCATAAAGTTATTAGCCAGCCATGTCAAAGCATTGTAGAATCGCTTTAGCTGTTCACATTAGCTATCAGAATTGGAATTGTATGATTTCTTTAAATTTGATTGTAGTATGATTCTTGGTTCCAGACCGACTGCTAAAAATATTACTTTAACAGTTGCTAGGATTAGCTCATATCAGGATTCAGTTTACTCTGGTGGAATGAAGCAAAACATCTTCAGTAAATTTTGTAAATGAAAAGATCACAGTAAAGAGATTTGTGTGTGAAACAATAAGTTTGACCTTACAAACAGAATGTATGACTACTAGGATGAAAGGCATCTCTGAACTTGAAATTATAAATTATTCTAAAAGATTAGGGATAAACGTGTTAGTATGTTGCTGCTTATAAATGTTTAGAAAGTAATAAGGTTACTTACACTTAAATATAATGAGGAAAGTATAGAAATTTTAAATGCTTTAAATAGATCTGTATAATCATAGTTTACTTACATGGAATAAAAGTTTTATAAGCTTTTTTTTGTTTCCATGATCATACATGTTCCAGCTTTAAAGATGGGATTGTATTTTCTTTACTGGATAACCAGGTTCAATTGTTTAGATGTATCTCCCTGCTGTAGGAAACGATGGAGAAATTGACGTGGTTGGCATCAGAACGGAGGTTATGCACAGAAGGAGAATCAGAGGAGGACAACTCTCCAGCCTCCCCGACCTCTCCAATCTCCCAAAACTCCCAAGAGGAGAATTCTGAAGATGAAGATGATGGTGCAATAAAGGGTGAAGAAATGGAACCCGTGGATGGGGAGGTAGAAAAACTACATGAAGATGTACCACAGGAAGATGATCCTCCACAGATCAGTGGGAAAGGAGCAGGACGTGGTAGAGGTGCAGTCAAAATATTAATATAATTATTTTTTTATTTTTTTCACAATTTAAGTTTCTTCATGTCAAAGCCATAACTAGCACAACACAATGTTTTTTTTTTTTTTTTTCATTATTGCATCCAAAACTGATATATAGACTGTAGACAGGTGTGCTCATTATAAACATGGATTTGTGATTTTTAGGTCGTGGTCGCCCTCCGCCTCGCAGTCTGAGAAAAAGCAAACGTCAGGAAAGAGGAAGCAAAGACACTTCAAAACTGCTGCTGCTCTACGATGATCACATCCTGGAAAATGACCCTCTTAGAGAAAGTAAAGACATTGCCTTTGCCCAGGCCTATCTGAACAGGGTAAGTAGACTTTGCTTAAGTTTCCCAGACTCTATTCAAGTTTTACATTTTCCTTGTTTTTACTCTTAGGTGCGTGAAGCCCTGCAGGATACCCCTAGTAAAATTGAAGAGTTCCTGAGTTTACTCTATGAGTTTGAGCAGGGAGGGGAGGGCCAAAGCGCTGTGGAACTCTTCTTACAGCTCAAACCACTCCTCAAAGAATGGCCAGACCTTCTAAGAGACTTTGCTGCATTTCTGCTTCCAGAGCAGGCTTTGGAGTGTGGACTGGTATGCAATATTTCTTTTTATGTTATATTTTCACATTAAAAAAATGTCTGTACATAAACAATGCTTTACGGAAAGGTCATGATTAATTTTTGCTTTCTGTAGTTTGAGGAGCAACAAGCATTTGAGCGTAGCAGACGCTTCCTTCGCCAGCTGGAGATCAGTTTTGGGGAAAATCCTTCACACTACCAGAGGATTGTAAAAGCACTTCAGAGTGCAACTTCTTTTACTCCTACAAGTATAGAGGAGGTAAGAAAACCATTAGTCAGTTCTTGGTAACACGACAAAATACAACTCTTATAAATATTATAGTGGTACTGTGGTGTAACAGTTAGAACTAGGGTTTGACTCCCGATTGGGGTGAAAATAGGTCCTTGTGTATAGAGTCTACATGTCCTCTCTGAGTGAGTTTGATTTAGGTATTCCAGCTTTCCTCTGATATTTTAAAGACACTGATGTTAACCAAGAAGGTCTGGTTTCCCAGTTAAGGAGGAATGTCCTCCTTGTGTCTGTGTGGATTTACTCTGGGGAATCCAGTCTCATCTCACATACCAAAGACCTGGGTATAGGTAAATTGGAGATAGTAAATCACCCCTGTAAAATTATTGTTTGAAAGAGTTTCTGATAAGAAAATAGTTTTCTATTACAACTGGACTGGCTACAAAATACACAATCAGTTGCTGCTTTTATATATATATATATATATATATATATATATATATATATATATATATATATATATATATATATATATATATATATATTGAACAGCGGCTAGTTGTTCTGAATTTCCCTTTCAGATCAATAAAGTATCTATTCTGCCACAATACGACCAAGATTTTATAATTCCACTGAAGGAATTAGCTAAAAAAAATCTAAAAAATTAAAAATCATGTCATCACTGATTCAAATTAAATTTTGTTGTTTTTTGTTTTTATTTATTGACCCATTTTTTCTTTTCCTTGTGTCAAATTTTTACTACTGGCAGAATTAGTACGTAGAAACCAGCAACCACAAAATTATTCAAGTTAGAACAAATAAGTTGTTCGATTTTACAACTGACAATTATAATGTTGTGCGTTGACATCGAAACTTTTATGCAATTAATGGAGGGGTAAATTCTAGTTTTTATTTATTAGTGTTGCAAGGTAACATTCTAAACTACTGGCAAACTTAAAACCAGAGTAAAAGCATGCTAATTCTTATTTTTTTGCTTATATATTTACAGTAAGAACTAAATCAAATATACTGAGTATAAACTACAGAACTTAAATACTAAAAAGTATCTGCAGCAGGATAAAAGCAGATCAACCTAAATCAACTTGCTAGTCATAATTCTTGGAAATGTATAGAGATTTTTAAAAAATGGTACTCTGTGTATTCATCATCTTTTTAACATATTTTGGAATCTTTTTTTTAAACTAATTAAATCAGTCATTAAAAAATATGTAAGCAAATCACCGTGTGCCTGCGGTTTATTTAGATTTCTTATTTAATATTTTTTACTGTTTTGTAGCTTAAAGCACAGATGGCCACACTTCTCAAAGGTCACACACATTTGCAAGGAGAATTCTCAGTATTTTTTGATGAACTCAGACCACCACCAGCACGGCCAGGACAGTTTGAGGAGGCTGTTTGGCCTGAAGATGGAGGAAGCACACCAGAGGGAGGGGATGTAATCAATTTGGCAGGTGGTGGAGGACTGAGTAGTGGGTTTGAGGAAGTTACACTACCTGATCTGGAGGAGGAAGATGAATTATCTAAAATACCTCAGATAACAGGAAAGAGTAGAAAAAGAAAAAAGAGGGGTACACACAGGAACTACAAGGTTAGCAAACTGGCAAAGATTTCATTGATTGTGATTATTTGTGTAGGCAAAGATGATCTTGTATAATTTTCTTTGATTTCCATCTCTTGATATGAACAACCAGCGTGTTAATAGTTATTGTGGTTTTGATCAGCAGGATTGTGACTGGCCAGAGAAGGACTGTCTCTGCCACTGTCATTTCTCCAGTCATGATGCTAAACATCGTCGTCACAAAAGAAAAGGCTGCCCTAGCTGCAGTGTCATGAAGGTCTGTCATTAGATCGGTTGTATGGTATCTGTCAATATCCCTCATAACACACATAGTTGAGGTGCAGATAAGACTCTGTGGTTGGTCAATTGTGTTATAGCTTCCTTTGGGTTAACAAATTAGCACCCTCCTTCTTAGGTGTTTCGCTGATTGACCCATGACACCTCCAGGGTGTTTAGTAGTGAATCCTTGCATCCCAGGTTCACTTCTTAGATGCCATCACTTCACTAATGGCCCAAATGGAATCCTTCCTATTCATCCATAACCACTGATTCCCCATTTCTGTGGCCTTGGAGAGGTCTTTGAATGCCAGCTGATGGGCCTTCCTTGCACTATTGTCCCCCTGAGTAACCTAGATGTAAATGTGGCTACAAACCCTCTACCCTCCACCGAGCGTACCATCGCTTTCCAGCCTTGTTGTTGCACATGGGCTGCAGGTTCAGCGTACAGCGTAATTTTCTCGCTCATAGGCCGCCTCCACTGATCTCTCCAAGGGTACAGTGAGCTTGATAATGAAGGCCAGCTTCAGAGAGGCTGACCATTGCACAAGATCTGGTTGAAGGTTGGTAGATACAATCTTACCTGGAAAGCAAAACTTCTAGCCTACATCTGCCAGCATCTTCAAGTCCCGTGCACCACCTAACTGTCCAGTATTTGGTCTCATAATTATAAGGCATGCCTGACCCTCACCCTCCCTGACAAATGTTATTGCCTGTCGGCAGGATTATGATGGTTAAAGGGCGTTGGCACTTGGCCTTCTACTTTCCAGCATAGCTGCAAGACATTTCAACACCTGGATGTGTCTCCAGGTGTATCAGCCTGTATAAAGCAATCATTCATTTATTTATTCATCATCTCCCGCTTTATCCTCTATTAGGGTCGCGGTGGGGATCCCCATGCCCATCCAAGGGAGAGCATCTCGGTCGCTGGGCAGATAAACCCAGGACAGGGCGCCAATCCATCGCTGGGCACACACTCACTCACACAGACACACTCTATATGGGGCAATTTTGAGAATTTAATTGACTTGATCCATGTTTTTGGACTGTGGGAGAAAACCGGAGAACCCGGAGGAAACCCACGCAGATACGGGGAGAACATGGAAACTCCACCCAGATGGGGATTCGAATCGGGAATCCCTAGCGCTGAGAGGCGAACGTGATAAAGCAATCATTGTTTTATAATAATTATTTACATATCAATCATATACTTCTAAATAATGGAAAACTTCTGGGTATAGTAGAGTTTAAGGTAGGTTAAAAGTCTGTTATCTTTAAATTATTTTTTGTTTTTCTTTTTAGGAAATCACTGAAGTCTCTAAATCATTTAAAAATGCTGATCGCTCATTTTCACAAGTAGACACACTGCCTGAAAGAGGAGAAGAAAAAGATGACTCTGAAAAGGGAGGAGACGATGGAGAGGAAGTCAAAAATGAGTCTGGCAGCAGAGCAAGCAGTCCAAATCATGGTACATGTCAAAGTTTCATAACTGTAGCTTTTAGAGGTACATCATTTGATAATGATAACTGAATATAGCCTTTTACATTAAAAGTCCTTTTTTTTGTTTATATACATAGCCTGAGAAAGTTTGACGAATAAATATAAAACCTTTATAAAGCAACATCATGAACAAGATACTTGTGCTCTTTACACTACAGCTATTTAAAAAAATAAACAAACAGTGTTGCATTTTAAAACTTTTTTTTTGGTGATTTGTAGGGTATACCATATATTGTGTAATCTGTAATATTGTAATATCTAAATTTATAATGTAGTCTAAAATAAGTTCCTTTCTAGAAGAACCTGAAAGCCAAATGTGGGAGGGCAGTGAAGGAGAACCCCCTACCAACCTTGAGGAACTGGATGAGGAAGAGGTGGAGTGGAAGAAGGGGGATAAAGAACACTGTTCCACACCCAGCCGGGATGAAGAGGGGCTGACGGGTGTACATGTTGAAATGACTTTTCTACCTCCGCCATCAGAGAGAGAGATGAGACAGGAAAGCCGACAAAGCCCCTCCACTGAAGCACCTGTCTGTGCCAAAAACATTTCACTCACTCCCAGTGGGGAAAGAGTTGTTCTTTGGACCAGGTCAGCTCAGCCACAACATACGTTAGGCCCAATTTAACCAGAGCTACAGTTACAACTGGGAGCATACTGGTTAATATTCTGCATAATTATCTTACATTTGAAATGGAATCTGTTATTTTATGTTATGGGTCTTTAATATTCTGGTTCCAGAGAGGCAGATCGAGTCATTCTAACAGCCTGCCAGCAGCAAGGGGCCAATCAGAGCACTTTCCAGTCAGTCTCAGCACAGCTGGGTAACAAAACTGCCAGTGAAGTGAGTAAAACATTTGTGACTGTTGGTGTAACTTGGAGTTAATAAAGTAAATAACTTGTATAGATTATTAACAAGCACAGTTCTCTCAGCATTTAATGTTTTCTGACCTTAATAGGTTTCTAAAAGATTTCGGGATCTGATGCGTCTGTTTCACACTTCGGCTCGGCAAACAAGCTCAGAGGATGAGGCTACCGAACAACAATCGGCTACTGATGATGAGCAAGACTGACAAGTCTGATGACACAACGATGTACGCTATATAACCTGATTCATCACATCATAACTTGAAATGCACAAGAAAGTCATGGACATATGACTAAGTATAAATAAAACCTAAAACCAGCTTCTTGTTTTATGGAACTGAGGGACTTTCATACCACAGTTGCCACAACGTGAACAAATGTATATATTCTTACAATAGGGAGCTAGTTTCCTCTATGTACAGTATTTTTATATCTCTTGTTTCCCCCATGTTGTAACTTTTCATCAATTTGTCTGAATAAACATTGTTCATAATTATTTGAATGTATGAAGCTACTTTCACATACCAACTATAAATGTGTCCTAATGATTGATTTGTATTTGTCAGCTTACTGTCAGCATTAATACCTGACATCACAGTGAAGTAGAAGTACTTGGTAGTGATCAGCTACAAGTTGAGCTTGAGTGAACCTTTGGAAAATAAAGTTGTTCTTGTACTGGATGCGGGCAAATACTGTAAGACAATAGAAAGATATTGGTTTTAGCCGAAGAGACTTGATCATAAAAGAGAACAGTACAGCATGTTATGCACTGCAGTAATCAATCTGTGAAAGGATTGGATTAATGGTTGAGCTGCTCAGCCAAATACAGTGGGTTGCAAAAGTATTCATACCCCTTGAACTTTTCCATATTTTGTCACATTACAACCACAAACATAAATATATTTCACTGGAATTTAATGTGAAAGACCAACACAAAGTGGTATACAATTGTGAAGTGGAATGAAAGTTATACATGAATCAACAATTTTTTTACAAATAAAAAACTGAAAAGTGCGATGTGCAAAATTATTCAGCCCCCCTGAGTCAATACTTTGTGGNTGGACCCTTTTAAGTCATTAGCAGTCATCAGGCAACTTCTGAATGCAATTGGTTGCACTCAGGGAAAAGGGGGCTGAATAATTTTGCACATCGCACTTTTCAGTTTTTTATTTGTAAAAAAATTGTTGATTCATGTATAACTTTCATTCCACTTCACAATTGTACACCACTTTGTGTTGGTCTTTCACATTAAATTCCAGTGAAATATATTTATGTTTGTAGTTGTAATGTGACAAAATATGGCAAAGTTCAAGGGGTATGAATACTTTTGCAACCCACTGTATGTTCTTGATGTCTAAGACAAATTTGCTGTTTTAGTGATCGGTTCAGTTGGGTGTGACTGCAGGGTGTAATATTTCTATTTACTGTATTTAAAGCTGAGAATATATATTTTCCTATAGGAAAAACAAAATGAGGATAGAATATTAAATGACTGGCTGCTTTGGTGTATTTTGGAGTAGTAAAAATAGAAGAGATGTCTTGGTGGAATGACCACATTTGAAGTCAGACTAGTATGGATCCAAAGGGTTGTTCTGTGTAAGGAAGTTTGAGACCTGGGTAGATACTATACATCTCAGAGTTAAAGAGTCCTGAGAGGGCAGGTGGTTGGCTTTCTAGTAAGGAGAATCTTCAAGATCATCACCCTTAATTGTTAAAGCATTGATACGCAGTAAGTGTGGTAAAACATTGCTTTAATGCTTACTTCTTGTCAACGTCTTCTCGTTTGCATGGAGCTCTGATAATGCGAGCCAAGATCAAATAAATCATGTCAGTTTGATCAGTCAGATTCGATGACGCAGTTATCAAAACCAAGAGAATGGATTTTACACGTGGCTGTTTTTTTCCACGTGTCAGCAAACCAGATTTAAAAACAATGATTTTACAAATGACCTGTTTTTAGTTATTTAAAATCCGTAAATGTTGCGGTCATTAATACTACATAATGATGTATTATTCTTATATACACATAAAAAGGGTTTTCTAATATCTGTTCTTTCTATTCCGAACAATTTAATGTTTCTTCGCATTGGTCGTTTGTTTTTCTTGGTAAAATTTCCTTTTATCTAGGAGAAGAACACAACTAATAAATGATTTCTGAGTCTTAAAAATCAATATGCGTATATACTAAATTACTAACGCCTTTACTAAGTGGATTTTTTTTTAATGAGTGCACTATGTAGTGCTCGTAGCGGGATTCTGGACACAGCACCTTTGCCGCTCGTGATGACACTGTAACCGAACCCGACCTTGATGCGGTTGTGTGTTAAGGCTCTCGTCCAATCGGCGGCATCTTCTCCGCTTTGTAACGCTGCGTTAACTTTGAACTCCGCCTGAGCTGGTCGTTTGTTATTTTTATTCATTGAAGGAGCTAGCTACATTTTTTGTTCTCTTGCACATTTTAACATGTATGTATTGTCGTTAGCTTTTTGGCTCGCTGTCCTGCAAAAGACAGTGTTATTAGCGGACGGTGGCAGCGACGTACTGGAGCTGGGCGACGCGAATTTCGATGTAGCCGAATATGAGACCCTGTTGGTGGAGTTTTTCGCCCCATGGTAGGCGTCAGGTCATCGGTTTCTACAGGACACCTTTAAAATGAAAACCATACACAAAATCTGTAGTAAACCAGCCGCTATGTGGACAGTTTGTGTTGTGCTTGTCAGAGAATGATGTTAAATATATCATTGTCATTTGCAAGTCTTTTTAATAGCTAAAGAAAACGTGCAATAAATATTAACTGAGTTTAGGTAAATGGATTGAATTTAAAAAGAGTTAAACCATCCATCCATCTATTATCTTCCATCTTATCCTCTACTGGGAGGGGTTCCCCATGCCCATCCAGAGAAGAATGTCTCGGTAGGCAGAGAGACCCAGAACAGGGCGCCAATCTATCGCTGGGCACACACTCACTCACACAGACATGCACACAAACACACTATATGGGGCAATTTGGAGAATTTAATTGACTTGATCACTGTTTTTGGACTGTGCGAGGAAACCAGACAACCCGGAGGAAACCCATGCAGACACAGGGAGAACATGGAAACTCCACCCAGATGGGGATTCGAACCGGGAATCCCTAGTGCTGAGAGGCAATTGTGCTAACCACTAAGCCACCGTGCTGCCTAAAATAATATTAATTATATAATATTGGAGGGCGGCACGGTGGCTTAGTGGTTAGCACATTCGCCTCTCAGCGCTAGGGATTCCCGGTTCGAATCCCCATCTGGGTGGAGTTCTCAAAAATTGCCCCATTTAGAGTGTGTCTATGTGAGTGAGTGTGTGCCCAGCGATGGATTGGCGCCCTGTCCTTGGTCTATCTGCCCAGCGCCCGAGACGTTCTCCGAGACGATGGGCATGGGGAACCCCACCGCAACCCTAATAGAGGATAAGCGGGAGATAATGAATGAATAATATTGGATAAGTGGCATGTATTGGCCATGTTTTAGCAAAAAACAATTAGAGCCAAATAAAACTTGAAATTAAGACAGTGTTAAGATGGAACGTGAGAGCTTACAATTATAACCCTGCGTGGTATAATTCTGTGGTGCATGGTAACTGCTTGTTTTTCCCTCTGACAGGTGCATAATATCAATATGTAAATTAATATTTACAGACACATGTAATAGCTGTGATGTAAATGAGTTCAGTGTCTTCATGTATGTGACACAGTTGCTTGTTCAGAGCAAGTTAGCTGATTTCCATTAATGTTTCATTCTATTTTCCGATGTACTGAACTGTTGCATGTTGTCAGACACAATACCATAAGTCTTAGATTAATTTTTACATGAAATTATATCACTGTTTTGAACTAACCTGAAATCATCTTAATACTGTGTAGATTGTAATAATTGTGTCCAACAAAAGTTTCCCTTCATCTCTAGGTGTGGTCACTGCAAGAAGTTGGCACCAGAATACGAAGCTGCTGCCACAAGATTAAAAGGCACAGTGCCACTTGCAAAGGTCAGTGATGTCCATCTCAGTAGTATTTTAGATTTGTGATTTTATCAGCATGGGGTTTTCTTGTTGACATTTCGGAGGTCTTTCTTCACCCTACAGTTTGAAATTGGGTATATAAATTACATATAAATAAGATTTTAACTGTGGCATTTGATTTAAATTTGTAATTTTTTTTTTAGACATTCAATTTTTTTTTCATTAGGTTGACTGCACCGCCAACTCTGAGACATGTGAGAGGTTTGGGGTCAATGGTTACCCTACTCTAAAAATCTTTCGCAATGGGGAAGACTCAGCATCATATGATGGTCCCAGGACAGCAGGTTTGTTAGTGTACACATTTTTGCTTAAGAACCCCTTGACTTCACAATTTATTTCTGGCATTCTTTTTCTTTTATTTGTGTGGATACAGATGGCATTGTGAGCTATATGAAAAAACAAGCTGGACCAAGCTCTGTACTTCTTCACAGTGAAGCTGACTTGAATTCATTTATAGGTGGATTTGATGCCAGTGTTGTGGGTAAGTCTCAGTCATATTTAATTTGTTTGTAATGCAAGACAAACACTTCATATCTTGGTATTTATATTTACCGGATTAAATGAAGTGTATAAGTAAAAGAATTAACAAATTCTATAGTGAAATTCATGCATTTTGTTGTTAAAGCCACTGTGATTCATCAATGTTGAAACCATTTATGTTGACACAAATAAACTGTTTTATTTACATTTTAACAAAAAAAATAAATCTTTGCCATTTAATTTTTAGAAAATGACAGCAAGATTTTTTTTATTATTATTTTTTTTTATTTAAATGTTTATATTCATAGTCTATTTGATCAGTTCGGTATATTATATGGAATAAACATTGTATATCTACAAATTCAGACTGTTAGTTTGTTGGATGATTCTGCGTACTGCAGTGACACTGATGTGTTAGTGTTTAATTGACACTGCTGGACTGAAAATAATCCACAAACCAAAAATATCATGCCATCAGCAGTGTCTTGTGTAACTGATAAAATGAACAATAGGTGTAGAAACAGGATGGTTTATAAAGAAAAGTGCCAATAAGTGTGTATTTATAGATTCTATATGCTCATTAGGCGCAGCTGCAGAAGTTAAAATATTTTATCCTTTCCAGTTTAAAATTATCTAAATTGTTTTTTTTTTTTAATTCTTACATACTGTCAGTTCAGAAACTTTTGAACTCCTCACCGAACTTCTAGACCTGTTATTTCGGTAGTATCTGGCATTTTTATTATCTGGCAATTTTTGCTAAATATTTTACATTTGATCGGAATATTTTATTCAGTCCTTTTTTTGTGTCGTAACCACTAGAGCTTCAGTTTGATGCAGGGCAGTTTTACCTTAGTCAGTCTAAGAGTATTTTGCCCTGTCTCCTCTGATAGGCTTTTTCTCTGGAGGTGACAGTATGCAGCTAATTGAATTTCTAAAAACCTCCAGTGCTTTGAGGGACAGCTATCGATTTGCACACACTGTTGATCTGAGCATCGGACAGAAACGTGGTGTGGACACAGAGTATGTTAAACACAGTTATGTATGTCGGGATTGAAAAAAAAATGTATTTGTACCACAGTAAATTAAACATTTGATATGTTTTTAAACCCTTACAGAGGTGTCCTATTGTTTCGCCCAGCACATCTGAACAGCATTTTTGAAAAAAGTGTGGTAAAGTTTACTGAATCTGTCTCAACATCTTCACTACATACTTTTATTAAAGACAACATGTAAGTTAACTTTTCTGGTTTTTTTTTATAATCAGTTAATGACTGCTTCCTTTCAAAGTATTCAAAAAGAACTTAAAACAAAATTTTGGTGCACAATATGGTCAAGTCAAAGTACTTTATTCTCTCAATGCTTCAATATGTACATAACATACATCCCTCCATCCATCCATTATCTTCCGCTTTATCCTATATTAGGGTCGCGGGGGGGGGTTCCCCATTCCCATCCAGGGAAGAACGTTTCGGGCGCAGGGCAGATACACCCAGGACAGGGCGCCAATCTATCGCTGGGTACACACTCACTCACACAGGCACACTCAACTATATGGGGCAATTTGGAGAACTCAATTGACTTGGTCCATGTTTTTGGACTGTGGAAGGAAACCGGAGAGCCCGGAGGAAACCCACGCGGACATGGGGAGAACATGGGAACTCCACCCAGATTCGAACCGGGAATCCCTAGCGCTGAGAGGCGAACGTGCTAACCACTAAGCCACCGTGCTGCACACATAGCATACAGAGTATTGAAATTGTGTTCTCTGACCTCTGGAGAAACAATGAGCATTAAGTAAACAATAACCTAGAATGTATTAATTAAATTAATCAAATTGTAAAAGCACAATGGCTTAGTGGTTCGGCTCAGTGCTGGGGATCCGGGTTCCACACAACACAATCGGGATGAATTTGAACGTAAGATCGCGAGCCAGGTTCCTTTCATTCAACATCAATGTCTGACTATACAGATGCGCTTCTACATAAACTAACAAAAAAAAATCACACACACTCTAAAAACATTGTTAAAAGGAGGAGTGAAATCCATTTTAAAATTGATTCATAAAACTTCCTGTATACATAACTTTTGTCTATGCTAATTAAGCTCTATAGCAAAGCACATTTAAAATGTTGTTTGAAGGTTAATTGTTTGCACAAGTGAAACAAAACGTATTTTACTGTATAATCATGCTGTTGTTAGATTGTCATTTAGATAGTCATGTAGGCTTCATGTTTCATTAACTTTTTTTTTAACGTTTTCTCTGTTAGTTTTGGTCTTTGTCCCCATCTTAACTCTGAAAACAAAGACAGACTGAGATCAAAGGATTTGCTTGTAGCCTATTATGATGTTGATTACATCCGAAATCCAAAGGGTACAAATTACTGGCGGAACAGGTAAGATACAGTTTATTTTACTTAATAATCATTAAGGAAACACTCTTCCTTGCCCTGGTGTTTCATTAGTTTCTATTTTATCCAATAGAGTGATGAAGGTGGCGACTCAGTTTCAGTCTCTTGGGCTGAACTTTGCTGTGGCAGATCAGGGAGAGTTCCAGGATGATCTAGAGGAGGAGTTTGGGCAAGCACTGTCTATTGGAGGAGAGCTACCTACTGTTGTTCTCAGAACCAGAGCAGGACACAAATACATCATGGAGGAGGTGTTTACGTAAGTCACATTCAGATCATCTATGTGTAAAGTTAAAGCAGTCAACCGTGGTTTTAACAATATGAAGTTAATGAATTCGTTCATCTTTTACTTTTAACCAGGAGTATCCAAATGTTTGCAAATCACTGTATTTAAACTTGGATGGAAATTTAAAATCATTGTCAAACACAACATTTATAATGTCAATGTCTACATAAAGTTATAAAGTAAACAAGAGTGTTCCATGACAAGTGATCACATCAGCATGAAAGGACCAAAACCAGAGTTCTTTAAATTTACTTACCATGTCTTTTATACCTTGTCATGTGTGGTTCTTTAACTGAATTTGTATTAACCTCATTTTTAAAATGTCTAAGGACAAGATTTATATTTTATTTTGTCATGACAAAAAAAGTCAAAAAGTAATTCTGGCCCAAATACTTTTAAATTTAAAGCAGTTGCCAGTTCAAATGTGTTTTAAAAGGATACTTATTGTACCACTATGGTGCATAGTTAAGCTGTTTAAATGACTTTGTCTTGTAATTAGGTTCAGTTTGTTAATAGGGGAATGGTGTTTGTGATTTTTTTTATTACTCTTTGTTTTATTTCATCTAGAAAAGATGGTAAATCTTTAGAGAAGTTCCTGGAGGATTATTTTGCCAATGCATTAAAAAGATACTTAAAATCTGAGCCTCTACCAGAATCCAATAATGGCCCAGTCAAGGCATGTCCACACATATTACAATTGTATTTTTGATTTATAATACATTATAAATCTGGTTGTAAAATCCACATCCACTTTAAAAAAAATACACACCAGTTTTTTTATTCCATTTAATAATTTTTTGTCCTGTTAACTACACAGATTGTGGTAGCTGACAACTTTAATGCGATTGTAAATGACCAGGAGAGAGATGTACTGATTGAATTTTATGCTCCATGGTGTGGTCATTGTAAAAATCTTGAGCCTATATACACTGAACTGGGGAAAAAGGTACGAACAATGTAAATATGCCTTGTGTCCTGATTATGTAAAATAACATGTGGAAAATATAATGTTTAACATGATGTGCATGTTGCTAATATAAGAATTTAGATTTCTTTAGTATAAGGTCTACTCGCACTGTCACATTACAAATTCTGTTTCTAGGATCATCATGATAAGTTACAGTCAGTGGGGGAAAAAATCTAAAAATACAACAACCATTAAAATGTAGTTTGTAAACCAATCAAATGACTAAAATGTTTGAAGGTCAAATTCTTGTTTATTAATCTTTGTCCATTTAAAGAACCCTGTTGGTGGCTAGGCTGAAATGGTAACACAATGGTTTCACCTAACATTGAGAAGCCCATCCGTGCCCATCCAGGGGCAAACGTTTCAGGCGCTGGGCAGATACACCCAGGACAGGGCGCCAATCCAAATGTTTCTAATAGATAAAAATAACTCTGTTGCAGATTAATAAATCAATTTAAATATTTAGATATTTTTACCATTAACTAAGATAAAACTAGTTGTTTCTAAACTATGATGCAATGCTATGATTGTCTTTTCTTTCACTTGTTTCAGCTGTCTGAGGATTCCAATATTGTCATTGCTAAAATGGATGCTACTGCTAATGATGTTCCTCCTAATTATGATGTTCAAGGGTAAAGTTGAAACTTTCCAATTAATGGACTGCAAATGTGTATTTTTAATATTCATACCTTATACTGTGTATATATATATTTGCCCTTTAGATTTCCAACCATTTATTTTGTCCCTGCTGGACAAAAAGATGAGCCAAGGCGATATGAGGTTTGTTCTAACGGTTAAACTAAGAACAACATATAACCAATTACTAACAGGTTTTTAGAACTTGTTATACCTTGCAATATGATTTAGTTATAAAACCGTTAATAATTGGATCAAATGCTCTCTAACTGCTCATTTTAAATTGTGCTTTATTTTTCCTAGGGTGGACGTGAGGTTACCGACTTCATAAGCTTCTTAAAAAAAGAGGCAACAAATCCTCTAATTCTTAACAAGCCAAGAGATGACCTGTAAACCATCATGAAAGTAAATAATTAAAGGGCTCAAAGTAAAAATGTCCAGAGTAGGAGATGTGAGTTGCAATGTACTAGTCTTTGTGCACAGCCAACTCTCAGCACTGAATGTTTTAGTTATTCAAGTGAGGAGATCATCAAAGTCCAGATCGATTACTGTCAAATACGCTTCTAATATAAGATAAAATTAAGTATTATTTTTAGACAACAGAAACTCCAGTAAAGGCAGATGTTACTTTTAGTCTTCTTACCTTGTTTTTCACTCCAAGTTGAAGATATACAATTCCATTTTTAAAAGCTTTACTTACTATACATAAAATGTTTGTGGTCACTTTATTAGAGACACTTATTGTGTCTAGTTTCCTTTATCCGTTAGAACTCAGAAGTTTGCTAAATTGCTATTGCTATGTGTCACAGATTAGACTTGAGGTACTGACATGCTCAGTAAGCCCACACCTTATTGTCTCAATAGTTTTCCGTAGGATTGAGCTCTGGGAGCTGAGGATGTGGAATTAATATAACTTTTCCCTATTTTAATCTAACAAGGATTCACAATAAAACTGATCCACTGAACACTAGTCTGCTCCAATTTTCTAAAAATTTTGTAGTTTTTAATAAAGTGGTCATTCAATGTATGTTTAATTTGAAATGTGGAAATTAATTTAGGTGCAAGAAACATTACCCTGCGAATATGGGGTACTAGTTGATTGTGGTATCTGTTTTATTTTGCTGAATCTGTTATTTAATGCAATATGACAAAATATTTTACCACTTGCAATTTTATCTGTAATATATTTGGTGTTTAGTATTTAATGAATAAATTGTGATTTTGGTTATCTCCTAATAATTGGTTGTGCTTAAATGATTTGTTTATCTACAAGAAAACCTTAGTGGAGTTATAACCTGGTTACAACATTGATTAATTTTAAATTTATATCAAAGATGTTTGGTGAGATGCAAGCAACATTCTTGGGGTGCCAGCAAAACCTCAGCACAAACTAAATTGTGCTATGTTCATATTTTTTTCATTAATTTTAAGATTACAGTAAATTGGATGATAGAGAGGCTTTTTAAAACAAAAACTGAAACAACAAATTGGTGCAAAGTTAGAAAAGAGGCATATGTGTGTCGGTCTGGGTTTATTACTTACTGTGCCTCAGATTATGGCATGCTGATACTGTGAATACTGCCTTTGTGAATAAAACACAACTTACTCTGAAATAAATATATAAGGCAGAAAAATGAATACAGTCCATCTAAGATGTCTAGGGTCCTAACTACCTATGACGTAGTGACGATAGTTCTTTATGACTTTGGCCATATGTTTGGGATCATGCTGGAGCATAAATTTGGGACCAGTCACACACTCCCCTTACATTACATAAGATCACTTTCCAGACACTTTTATTCAAAAGAACTTGCAAGTATCCCAACTTGACAGACAAATTAGCTTGCTTGAGGACACACACTTGTAACATCAGTGGACCTCAACCTTCAGATTGATAAAAATCATTATGCTACGGCCCAGATGAACGTGAATAATGGATAAAAATATAAGTCCTTAGAATGACGAGGTCCTCACTAAATCATTCCCTATATTCCACTTAATCCTCTACCAGGAGGATGGGGGGGGGGATTAGTTCAGGGGAGACCGTTTTGGGCACTGGGCAGATAAACCCAGGACAGGTTGCCATTCTATCACCGGACATCACTAAATTATTAACAGCAACCACAAGCCATAAGGGAATTTTCACCAGGCTTCACTCTTTTTTATGACAGTTGCCTTATGTTTGGGATCTATAACTCAAGACTTTGACTCCAGAGCACCTGCTGTTATTGTTCTCTTCTTTTATTTCACTTCTGACAAGACTACCTTATGTATTAAAAGTTGTCCCAGGGTTCAAGTGGCTTATGGTTAAAAAGATTCTGAACTAAGACAAAAATAAACCGCAAGATACTAGGTCATGCAGGAAAATCTATTCCCTAAAACCTTTAATGCTTAACAAATAAGAATACATAGATCATTTACATTAAAGTTCAAAATAATGTGGGAACTTATGTTAGTAATTGATTCAAATATATATTTTCAATATAACAAATAATACTATTTTTGGGCGGCACGGTGGCTTAATGGTTAGCACGTTCGCCTCTCAGCGCTAGGGGTTCCCGGTTCGAATCCCCATCTGGGTGGAGTTTCCATGTTCTCCCCGTGTCTGCGTGGGTTTCCTCCGGGTTTTCCGGTTTCCTCCCACAGTCCAAAAACATGGATCAAGTCAATTAAATTCTGAAAAATTGCCCCATATAGAGTGTGTTTGTGTGAGTGAGTGTGTGCCCAGCGATGGATTGGCGCCCTATCCTGGGTGTATCTGCCCAGCGCCCGAGACGCTCTCCCCTGGATGGGCATGGGGAACCCCACCGCGACCCTTATAAAGGATAAAGCGGGAGATAATTATATTGAATACTATTTTTATTTAAAGTTATGATATAAGGAACAATTATGACATTCCACCCCGCGAACCCAGAAAGAACCTTCTGGCATGTTCAAGTAAATCCCGCCCACACCGCTACACTTCCCTATGGTCTTATTCGTTGTGTTGCTCCTGTAACTACGAAAAAACTGTGATTGTGATTGGTAGACAGTAGTGTCTCTCATATTCTCGCTGCTGTTTATTGGCAGAAAGTCGAAGTGCCTGGTCACGCCTCGCCCGTCCTTTCTTCTCCACACTGCAAGCGGAATTAGTTGCCGGCTAACGAAACACGCTGCAATCATGATGGGGAGACCGGTTCTCGTGCTTAGTGAGAGTTTTTGATTTTCTTGCTATTTAGTTGTGTATATCAGGCAGCTTATATTGACTGCAGACAGGTCCAGTCTTCTTCAAATTCCTGAAACATTGCGCTTTGCTGATGATGCTAACAGGCTAACGGGCACGGCATGGCCTCGTTCGGTCTCCGGCGAACGAACAGGGTTTAGCATGGCTCAGCCTTCTTACAGGCTCTAATTGTTTAATTATAGCTGTTATAAAAGTACATGTTATAAAATTAAAAGGGCATGTTATGAGTTAATAGTAAATCAATTACAATGTGATTTTGTTGACCTTTTTTTTACCTTTTAATATTAAAGCATTTGTACAGAGTTGTCGTGTCAAACTTGTCAGAACGTTTGCATTTTGAATTAAAGGCCAGAGACCGGTTTGTGATTCAGTGTCAGCTGAACTGATTGTTTTTCACAATCTTATAGTTCAATAACGAAAAATAAACATGTCACACACCCTGAACGCAGACATTGTAACCCATTACCCCTCGCAAGCAATACAGTATTTAGAATATAAACACTTATCTGCACATTTTCACTTAATTTTTCATCACACATCATCGATATTACACCAGGATCTAACTTCGGTCCTTCACATCTTGTACTTGTTTTCACACACAATTTATTTGAGCATGTAGCCTTTCTGTAAATGTCTGGTACAGGGGCTTTACACACGCTCCTATGTAAGCTATCAAACACTGCATCCAAATTCACCCAATTTATTACTATAAACAACAGTTAAATGTAATAGTGAAATGCACATTGACAGTTGAGCGATATCTGTGAAGTGAAATTAAGCAGTGGGGCTGTGTTCAACCCTTTTGTTGTCTATATTAAAGACTTGATTATCAAAGGAATGTAAGGATCTACTTGCAGGATCTCAACTGCTGTGGCTGACTTAGCTGACAAATACTTAGACATCTGCCTTGTTTTATGTTGTGTTTTACATCTCTTGCATTTTTGTGAATAGGTAACCATAAATCTGTACAGTTTTCTTAAAATGAGTTTAATGTTATTCGTGCAATGGGCAAAAAACATAATTTTTCATGAATTTGATGAAATGTAATTAATATATTGTCTTTGCCTTAGGCCAGAATATGAAAAGAGAATCTGGTAGGAAGGTCCAGATTGGAAATGTTAATGCAGCTAAGGTCAGTGGAAACCCATTCATATGCAATACTTGGGCTGGAGTGACTCATTGCAATAATTAACAATATTATGATGATTTTCAGACCATAGCGGATGTAATCCGAACATGTCTTGGACCAAGAGCTATGATGAAGGTGTGTAATTTGCAAATGTGTTCAACTAGTCTTTCTTTTCTGATTTGGTGTTGTGGTTACCTTGTTACTCTAATAAGTGTTAACCAAGTTTGTTTCCATTAAAGCAAATGACTTGTTCTTATTTGTGTATTTTTCCTCCTTCATTTTGCTGAACCAAGGCTGAATTTTCTTGCACCCTATTTGTATGTTTTGTTGTCATGGTGTTGTGCATTGTATAAAAGCTCTACATAACACTGTGTTGATCAAAAATTAATTGCGCCTGATTAAACAGCAGGACAGTGTTGCACTGGCCCTCAGTCTTGTTCTACATTTGCTTTCTTCCATTCAATTTCAACATGACTATTACTATTAAGCATAGTTATGGTCAATTTTTATGGTCACTTATCTTTTGGAGCTAATAACAAATATTTTACACTTTTCTTTAATTGGTAAAATGTACTTCCATGTGTAAAGACAGGAGCAGTGTCATTATATTCGCATTTGCTAATTGTTTCTAAAATTCAAACTTAAACATTAAACAACATTACACAAAAAATGTAAAATAATCCTATATCTGTATATCCTTTTAATCATATGAGCTAAATTGTATAATCCATGATGCATCTGTTTCTTTTGGCTGCACTGCTGGCATCAGTATTGCAAACAATATCTTATGTGAGCTGTGTTCTGTGGTTTTTAAAAATGGTAAATTTGCTTTGTAAAAATACAAGCTTCTATAAATGATTTGTGTTTGCCGCAGATGCTGCTGGATCCTATGGGTGGTATTGTCATGACCAATGATGGAAATGCAATTTTGAGAGAGGTATTCAAGCACTCCTGGAACAGTTTTCCAGTACAAATGAAATAAATATTTAATTAAACTTTATCTTTAAAAACCTTTATTACAGATACAAGTACAGCACCCTGCAGCCAAGTCCATGATTGAGATCAGCCGAACTCAGGATGAAGAGGTAGGAGATGGTACAACCTCAGTCATTATTTTAGGTAAGTGAAATTTTTATCTTATTTTTATGCCAAAGCATAAGAGCGTTCTGTCCTGTAGTTGAGATTATTGTTGTAATAATTACTTATTATCTTTGGTTTTATAAGCTGCTTTTTTTGCCTGTAGCTGGAGAGATGCTCTCAGTTGCAGAACAGTTTCTGGAGCAGCAAATGCATCCCACTGTGGTGATCAGTGCTTATCGGCAGGCTCTGGATGACATGCTTAACATGCTTAAAGAGATCAGGTAGGGTCCACTTT